>JAJEJO010005092.1:0-61313 GCA_020662805.1 Glaucomys volans | reverse complement strand
TCTTCAACAAATGGTGCTGGGAAAACTGGAAATCCATATGCAGCAAAGTGAAACTAAACCCTTATCTCTCACCCTGTACAAAACTCAAGTTTTGCTCTAATAAAGAATGTTTATTAGACATTTAGACCAGTGTTTATTAGTTTCACTGGTCATGGTGACTCTTCCCTGTAATCCCAGTGGCTCAAGAACCTGAGGCAGGAGGATTGTGAGTTCAAAGCCAGCCTCAGCAAGGGCAAGGCACTAAGCAACTCAGTGAGATGCTGTCTCTAATAAAATACAAAATAGGGCTGGGGGTGTGGCTCAGTGGTTAAGCACCGCTGGGTTTAATCCGTGGTGCCAAAAAAACAAACAAAAAAAATACTACAGTTTCCAGTTCCATTCAAAGTTTGCAGTACGTCTCCCCATGAACATGTCTTACATGTGTCATAGTTGACCATAGCAGGTTAAAAACCAGGAAACATCAGGTGTGTGTGTGTGTGTGTGTGTGTGTGTTTAATTGGTTCTTTTTAGTTATACTGACTTTATGGCATCCACTGGTAAATGGCTGATCTGGAGACTAACATGCTAAGTGAAATAAGCCAACCCTCCAAAACCAAAAGTTGAATGTTTTCTCTGATATGTGGATGTTAACCCACAATAAGCAGAGAGGTGAGGATAGAAGTTCAGTGGATTAGACAAACTGTTTAGTAATTTATTGGATTTACGGGGAGGTGGTGAAAACTATAGGCAGGTGGAGGTGTCTTAGAGAAGTAGATCACTTCCAGGAGGTATGCCTTGGTCACTATATCTATTCCTGTACCCTTCTTGTGTCCTCCTCCCTGCCTCTCTCCTTCCTGGCTGCCATAGCTGACTTTACTTTGTTTGGAGACTTATTACTGTCTTAATCTTGTTACTTATTATTGAAGTAGTTAGGCATTTTTATGTCCTCTTCATTCAGTTTTGGTAGTCATATTATCCAGGAATCTGTCCATTTCTTCTACATTTTCCATTTTATTGGCTTATAGTTTTTCAAACTATTCCCTAATGATTCTTTGAAATTTCAGTGCTGTCTATTGTAATGTCTTGTTTTTCATTTTTTATTTGGATCATCTTTCTCTTGGTTATAGTTTAGCTAAGGGTTTTTCAGTTCTGTTCGTCTTTTCAAAGAACCAACTCTTAGTTTCATTGATTCTTTGTATTGTTCTTTTAGTCTCTATTTCATTTATTTCTGTTCTGATTACTATTATTTCTCCTACTGATTTTGAGTTTAGTTTGTTCTTGTTTTTCTAAGACCTTGAGATACATCAATAGGCTATTTATTTGAGACCTGTTTTTTTTTATTTTTATTCTTTCATGTAGACACTTATTGCTATAAGCTTCCCTCTTAGCATTGTTTGTTCTGTCCTATCGGTTTTTGGTATGTTATGTTCCATTATCATGTGATTTGAAGAATCTTTAAACTTTTCTAATTTTTTCTTTGATTCCTTGGTTGTTCAAAAACATTTTGTTTAAATTTAAATATTATTTGACTTTTCTAAAATTCCTCCTGATTTTTATTTCCAATTTTGCAACTTAGTGGTCAGAAAAGACACTTAAGATGACTTCAGTCACTTAAATTCTATTAAGACTTGTTTTGTGGCCTAATTCGTGATTTTTCCTGTATAACAGTATGTGTGTTCTTGAGAAGAATGTGTATCCTGTCATTTTTGAATGAAATGTTCTATATGTCTAAAAGGTTCATTTCATCTAAAGTGTAGTTCAAGATCAGTGTTTTCTTATTGATTTCCTGTATGGATGATTTGTTCATTATTGAAAGCCTCTATTATTATTGTATTGCCATTTATCTAGCCCTTCAGATCTATTAATCTTTTATGTATTAGGTGCTCTAATGTTGAGTGCATATACATTTATAATTGTTTTATTCTCTTGATGATTTAACCCTTTTACTATTATATAATATCCCATTTGTCTCTTTTTACAGTTTTTGACCTAAAATCTATTTTACCTGAGTAAAAAATAGCTACTCCTGCTGATTTTTAAAAAATGAGACTTATTTACTTTTTAATATTTTTTTGTTGTTGATGGACCTTTTATTCATGAATTTATATGTGGTGCTAAGAATCAAACCCAGTGCCTCACACATTCAAGGCAAGCACTCTATCACTGAACCACAACCTCAGACCTTCTTGTTGTTTTTTAAAATTTCCAATTACATGGAATATTTTTTCTGTTCCTTGCTTTCATCCTATGCCTGTCTGTATAGGTGATTGAGTGTCTTGTAGTCAGCATATAGTTAGGTCTTGTTTTATTTTTCTTAATCTTTTCATCACCTGTCTTTTGATTGAAGAATGTAATCCATTTATATTCAAGGTAATTATTGATAGGGACTTGCTACTGTCATATTAATAGATTTTGGAGGAGCCGTTTTATAGATCTTTTGCTTCCTTTTTTGCTTCTTTGTGATTAATGTTCTATAATGATATGCTTTAATTTTTGTTCTTTCTTTTCTTTTTAATCAACATATAATAACTACATCTATGGGTTACAGTGTGATGTTTTGATACATGGATATATTGTTCATTGAACAAATAAGACAATTTAACTTGTCGATCATTTCACATATTTATCATTTCTTTGAAGTGAGAATATTCAACATTCTCTGTTCTAGCTATTTTGAGATACATGATACATTATTATTATCTATAGTTAACCTTCTTGGTAATAATACACCAGAACTTATTCCTCCTATCTAGCTATGACTTTATACTTACTAGTCAATTTTTCCTATATTGTTCTCCAGCCTCTGTAACCACTGTTTTATTTCTACTTTTATGAGATCTTAGTTTTAGATTCCACTTATGGGTGAAGTCACATAGTATTTGTCTTTCTGTATCTGGCACCTTTCACTTAACATTTTGTCTTCTGGGTTCATCCATGTTGTCATAAACAATAGAATTTCATTCCTTTTTATTGCTGAATAGTAGCTCATTGTGTATATATAACAAATTCTTTATTCATTCATGTGTCAATGGCACTTATGGTGATTCCATTTCTTGGCTATTGTGATTAGTACTTCAATAAATATGGGAGTGCAGATATCTCTTCATCACACTGATTTCATTCCCTTTGGGAACATATCCACTGGTGAAATTGCTGAGTCATATAATAGTTCTATTTTTAATTTTTTGAGAAATCTCTTTATTATTTTTCTTAGTGGCTATTCTAATTTACATTCCAACCAGTAGTATATAAAAGCTCTCTTTTCTCCATATCCTTGAAAACAGTTACCATTTGTCTTTGATAATACCATTCTAACTAGAGTGAGGTGACATTTCACTGTGGTTTTGATTTTCATTTGTTGATTAATGTTAAGAAATTTTAAGTACCTGTTGGTCATTTATATGTCTTGTTTTAAGAGGTGTCTAATCAGATATTTTGCCTATTTTGTATTATTGTTATGGGGCTATTGATTTCCTTGTATTCTGGATATCAACCCCTTTTTAGATGTACCACTTACAAATATTTTCTCCCATTCTGTTGTTGTTTCCACACTCTGTGATTGTTTCCTTTGGTGTGAAGAAGCTTTTTTGGTTTAATGTGACCCCATTTTTTTCTATTTTTGCATTTGCAGCTTGTGCTTTTAAGTAATTGAATAAAAATTCATGGTCTAGGCTGATATCATAGAGCATTTCTCCTATGTTTGCTTCTAATAATTTTTATTTTATTTAAAAAAATTTGTTAGTTGTTAAAGGATCTTCATTTTATTCATTTATTTATATGTAGTGCTGAGAATCGAACCCAGTGCTAGGTAAGCTCTCTACCACTGAGCCATAACCTCAGCCCCTAATAGTTTCATAGTTTTGGTTTTTACATTTATTTCTACAATCCATTTTAAGTTGGTATTTTTATATGGTAAGGGATGGAGTCCAGTGTCATTTTTCTACAAATGGCAAACTATTATTCTATTCTTAGTTTGTTGAGAAGGCTTTTGCTTTTGGTTTTTGTTCCCAAGGATTGAATCCAGAGGTGCTTTACCACTGATCTCCATCTCCTTTTTATTATTATTTTTTTTAAATTTTGAGATAGAATCTTGTTAAGTTGCTTAGGACCTTGCAGAGTTCCTAAGGTTGGCCTGGAACTTGCAATCGTCCTTCCTCAGCCTCCTGAGTCACTGGGATTACCTGTGCTACCCTGCCCTGCAAGAGTTTTTAATTATAAAAGGATGTTGAATTTTATCACATTGCTTTTTATGTTTATTGAAATGATCACATGGGGTTTCCCTTCATTTGACTGATGTGAACTCAGCATTTATTGATTTGCATCTGTTATCTATTCCATGGATTAATCCCATGTGATCATGATGAATGAACTTTTTAATATGACATTGAATTTGGTTTGCTACTGTTCTGTTGAAGATTTTTTTGTGTTTATATTCATCAGGGATATTTGCCCATAATTTTCTGGGTTTTTGTGTGTGTGTGTGTGTGTGTGTGTGTGTGTGTCAACTTGTCTGTTTTATGTATGAGGGTGATGCTGACCTCATATCATGAGTTTACTGTTAAACTGAAAAGAACTGCTTCCTTTACTGTGCTTTCTTTCCTCCCAATAGTCTGTGAAATTCTGGTATTTGTTCTGGTTTAAACGTTTGATTGAATTCAGCGGTGAAGCCACAGGTGTCCTGGGCTTTTCTGTCATGGAGCCCTGGTTTTTTGTTTGCTTGTGTGTTTGTTCATTTGTTTTGTTTTTGTTTTCAACTGATGCAATCTTCTTACTCATTATTGGTCTTTTCAGGTTTTCTGTTTCTTTGTGATTCAGTTTTGGTTAAGTATATGTTCAGGAATTTTTCCACTTTTTCTAGGTTTTGCAGTTTACAGTCATATAGTTATTCATAGCAAGCTCTTATGATCCTTGTACTTCTGTATTATCAGTTGTAATGTTTCATTTTCCTTTATAATTTTTATTTCATCTGAGGTTTTCTTTTTATCTAATTGTCAGTCTTTTCAAGGAACCAACTCTTTGTTTTCTTCATCATTTTGCATTTTTTTAGGTCTCTTTCATTTATTTTTGTTCTGTTGTTTGTTATTTCTTCCCTTCTGTGGATTTTGTTCCTGCGTTTCTAATTCCTTGAGGTGCAATATTAGTGTGAGATCTTTCTGGGTTTTTGTTTTTTAAGCATGTTAAGCAGGCTTTATTTAAAAGTAGTAATACAAACTTCTCCCAAGTGGGATAAGGGGGGCCATGGCTGATGTTCTGGAATCCCCCTGAAGAGAGCGCACCCTTCCTCTTTTATAAGTAGGGTCTTCTTTTGTTCTGCCCCTTCCTCTGACCTTTATCTCTCCTTCCTGCCCATATGGTGGTGGCGACACAGCAAAAAGGTGAGGTGCGAATGGCAGGGGGAAGGGCCACATGGAGATTCAGGTGGGGGACCAGGAGGCTTTTATTAGCAACTCCCTGCCTGCAGCTTTTGGGGAGGGGCAGTTAAGCAGGTAACCTTGGTGATCAAAGGGCTCTGGAGGCACTGACATTCCAGTCTCCCAGGGGCGTCTCCAACTTCCCAGATTCCATTCCTCAATTTGACCAGATTCCCTGATTTCTACACTAACTACCTGTCAATTCTGGCTTCATTCCCCCCTTTTGTTTAGAAACTTAACTGCTTGCTGTAAGGAAAGTGGGCGAAGACCACTCTGGCTGCTTCTGAGCTGGAAGAAGGCAGAGTGGGGGGCAAGCAATTGAATTCCTTTTTAGAAATCTGGTCAATTGAGGGGTCCAGCGTAGAAGTCTGCTTGGGGAAGAGCAGGTTGTAAAGTCATCTGGGGGATGGGTGCTTCTGTAAAGCTCACAAAAGGGCAGCGGGTCGCAAAGGCGGCCGCGGGTGGCCAAAAGGAGTAAGCTTGCCAGGTGGGTTCACCAGAATCAGACAAAAGTAGTGGCTTGAGATTTATTGGAGTCTGTGTCCTGGATGAAATCTCCAGTGCCCCCCCCCCCCGGGGGTGAAAGTCGGGGTGGGAGAGCTAGAAGAAATCGCAAATGGCTTCGGCTGCTCAGGGTTTTTATGTAGAGGAAAGGGGTCAAGGGTCCTGCCCAGGAAAAGGTGGACCCAAGGTGGACGTCAAGGTCAGCAGGTCTGCCTCATTGGTCACTTCTGGCACAGTGTGTTGCTAGGTGACCTTGCTCCCTCCCCCTGCAGCCGCCCAACTCGATCTGACAGCTTCTATGAGAGAGAAACAAAAGACAGGAGTACCAAAATGAGATTAATGCAGATTAAATGTTGCAGCATCTGGAACATGTCAATGAATAGAAATCAATCTCTCACCAGGTGGAAGAACTGAGAAGTTGTTCCTATAATTAGGCCTAACAAAGGCTGGAGGGGTCAAGGCCTTTTTTTGGGAACTTCAATATTGGCGGGGTGATCAGGAATGAAAACACAATTTTTAAATTTTAATGTTATTTATGTCCCCAGAAAATATAGTTAAGCTACTTAATGTCATCTGAGTTTTTGTAAAACATCCTTCTATTGGTATAACCTGTGTTTAGTAGAGATCTCTATATTTCTGTTATTTAGGGCTAGATAATCATACTAGTGAACTTAAATTAAGCCTACCTGTGTAGCTTAGGAAGATCTGTAGGGCTTAAACTGAGTGAAAATTTCTGACTTTGACAGTTTCTTTTTAAATGCCCAGGAATGATTATGTTCTGGTTTTAACTGTTTTGCTAGGTGTTTAAGATCAAGCTGGTCAAATTGACCTGTTCCTGTCTCTTAAGAGTCAGCCAAGTTCCCACAGGGGTCACTCGTGGGGAATTTGAGAGTAGCTTCTTATCTCCTTAGTGCCATAGGCTAGGTAGGGTCGGTCTCCTTGATGAGGTGAGGTGGCTTCCCTTGGAAGCACTAGGGATGTCTCTCCCTTTTGCAATGACCCTCCTCTGTAGCAGGTGCACCGATTGGCTTTCATCCTCTAGTGAGTCTCATCAATCTCCCTGATCGGAAGGTTGTGTGACCTAGAGTTGCAAAGCTCCTCAGAGTAGCTCTTCTTTTCCCTGGATTTAGGCTGACTCTGAGGGCAAGAGCCAAAACTGGTTTTCTTGGCCCTCCTGTGTTAATCTTGATTTCTAAGTTTGTTCTTAAATATCCAGCAAGCCAGTCTCACCAATCACAAGGAGTACTGGGCTTTAACTCCAATGTCTACAACTTTGCAATTATTACTACCTTTCATCTAATTGGGGTTTATATTATCTCATCTGCTTTATAGGTGATGGCTTAGTATCTCAAATTAATTTAGGTTTGTTCTTGAAGCAGTACTTTTCAAAACATTAATCAGGTAGTTATAGAGCTTAAAAGGAAAATACAAAACAGAATTAACAACAGTAAAAAAATATCTAGTTTGTGTAATAGTCATCTTATATTCTGCCTGTGCTATATATTATATTCCCTGTTTGAAGGTTCTAGGTGTGGAAATATATTCAGTAGAAGGAAAAAGAATGTTTCTGGGTAAGGAAGTCTTTCTGTGATGAAATACATGAGGGTCTAAGTAAGTGCTAAGAAAGTCTGTGTGTAAGTGAAGGACAAATTTCAACAAGTTTGTGTATGACTAAGTTGGTTATATGTATATGAGAGGATCAATTAAAGGCTATTTAAGATTTTTCCCTAAGGTCAAATATTAATGGACTGATATAAACCAAAGGGTAATCTATATGTTAAATGGACAAGGGTGTCTTTAAACATTAATTTACGAGTCTAAATTTTTCTTTAAAAAAAACAAAAACTAAATTTGGTTAACATCAATTGCGCTATTACTCTTCTTTGTGTATTAATGTGTTTGAATCTTCCAGGTGCACAAGTCTGTAGAGCAGAGAATTTATCAAGCTGCTGTTCTCCAAACTCAACTTGTCTGTAATGGTAATTTTAAACTTATAAAAATAGCAAATTTTATTGGGGACTTATTTTTATCATTTAATGTTCTTTATAACAGGACCTGTTATCAATAGGGTATATGTAAATTTGTTACTTTTTACACTGAGATCAAAATTTAAATGCAAATGTAGTTAAAAGTTAGTGAGAGCCTTATTGTTTAAAGGTTAATATCTATCATGAAACATGAAAACATTTGGCCACTTTGCCACACAAAAGGCAAGTTAAAAGCTCTCTCAGCCTTTCATTGATTTGATTTAAATGTAATATGTTGTGTTAACTACCATTCGCATAGACTCAGGAAACAATACGTGTAAACTTTATAAAATGATATTCAAAGAGGAGGCAAAAATCAGCTTCAGAACTAAGACACTTTACCTAAGATTGTAAAGAGCCCTGCCTTACCTGAGATAAGGCTCTGCCTCCCACCCTGCTGCATGTCAAAATAGCTCCAATATAAGCCAGACTTTAGCTCCTTTAAAGTTATGTTCAAAAGATTGTTTGCTGTAAAATACTGTGATCTTTCTGTTTTTTGATGTAGTCATGTAAAGCTGTAAACTTCCCTCATAGCACTGCATTTGCTATATTCTGTAAGTTTGAGCATGCTATGTTTTCATTTAACTTGCCTAAAGAAAATTTTAAGCTTCCTTTGTAAGTTCTTCACTAACCTATTGGTTGTTCCTTGATTTCCATGTATTTGTAGAGTTGCCACCATTCTTCTCATTTATTGATTTCTAATTTTATTGCCTTGTGATCAGAAAAGTTGCTTTATAAGATTCCCATTTTTTAATACATTTATTGAGACCAGATTTGTCACGGATTTATCCTGGAGACTGTCCCCTACTGTGTATTATTTAGCTGGGAATGGAACATTCTATAAATGTCCATTAGGTCCATTTGTTTTACAGTAAGTATAACTCAAGTTTCTTTGTTGATTTTCTGCATGGATGACCTATCCATTACTGATCATGGGGGTGTTGAAGTCCCCCACTACTGTTGTACTGCTGTCTATCTCTCCCTAGTCTGTTAGTATTTAGTTTTTATATTTAGGTGCTCTGTGTTAGGTGCAAATGTATTTATCATTGTTTTATCCTCTTTATGTATTTGACTTCTTTATCATTATATAATGCCCTTCTTAATTTCTTTTTATAGTTTTTGTGTTAAAGTCTGATGCAAGTATAGCTACTCCTGACACTTTTGGGTTTCCAGTTATATGGAATATTTTTTATATTCCTTCATTTTCATCCTATGCATATCCTTCTACTGAAATGAATCGTTTTTTCCTCTTCTTCCCCCTCCTCTCACTCCTCCTCCTCCTCCTCCCTTTTTTTCTTCCAGGCACTCTGTCTTTTAATTAGATGATTCAATTCATTTGCATTCAAGATAATCAATATTAGGTAAGGACCTATTACAGTCATTTTGTTACTTGTTTCCTAGTTGTTTTGAAGATAATATCTTGTTTTCTTCTTCTTTATCATGTTCCTTTGTGGTTAAATGATTTGCACTAGTAAGATGGTTTGAATTCATTTTGTCTGCAGTGTACCTAAGTGCTTACTTTGTGGTTAACATGAAGCATACAAGTTACTCTAAACTGATACAACTTTGATCAAAAGAAAGGACACAAAACTCAACACAACATTTTGAATTTTTGACATATTAGTTTACATATTTTAATATTGCCTGTATCTTTGCAAATCCTTGCCATTATATTCCTTCTCCTTAGTTTTGTGTTTAATGGTTACCATATTGGAGTATTCTGATTTTGTTTGTATACTTCAATCAGTAAATTTTTATTTTGTTTTCATGTCATATGTCACAGTCCCTGTTCTCTCAGTTTGGCAAATTCCCTTTGACATTATCCTGTAGGAGGGTCATGTGATGATGAATTTCCTCATCTTGTTTAATTCAAAAAGTCTTTATCTGTCCTTAATTTCTGAAGACTAAATTTTCTAGACACAGTATTATTTGTTGGCAGTTTTTTCCCCTTTATCACTGAACATATCATCCTATTCCCTATTGGCTCACAAGGTTTCTGTGAAGATGTATCCTGATAGGCACAATGGGCAACTTTTACATATTATTTGCTTCTTTTTCTTTTGAGACTTTGAGAATCCTCTCTCGGTCTTGAAACTTTGAGAGTTTGGCTATCATATGCCTTAGGTTTGTCATATTGGATTGCATCTGTTTAGTGACTGACTTTTCTGTACCTGTATATTTAAATCTTTCTTCATTTTTTTTTAATGTGGAAAATAACAGTATATTTTATTTTTTGATTCATTGTACACATATGGGGTATAACTTTTCATTTCTCTGGTTGTACACAAAGTAGAGTCACACTATTCTTCATGTTTTGAAATCTTTCTGTATTACTTCTTTGAATAGTTCCTGACATTTTGTCACTTTTAAAGTCTCTCTTGAACCCCAATGATCTTTATGTTTATCTCTGGTGTTGTCCTATAGATTCCATCAGTTTTCTTTCTTTTTATTCTTTTTTTTTAGTCTAACTATGTATTTTCAACCTGTCTTCAGAATCACTGGTTCTTCTGCTTGATCAGTTCTGCTGTTGAGGCTCTCCATTGCATCCTTCTTTTTGTTTACTTACTCTTCAGCTCTGGGATTTCTGTTTAATTTTTAAAATTTCAATCTTTTTGTTTAATTTCTCTTATAAATTTCTGAATTGTTTTTATTTATTCATTTGGAGTTAGATGAGTTTCCTCAAGCTGCTACTTTAAATTCTTGGCATCAAAGCACACATTACCATATCATTAGGGTCAGTCACTGGCACCTTGTTTTGTCCATTTGTTGAGATCTTTGTTTTGTCCATTTGTTGAGATCTTTGTTCTCTCTTTGCTCTAAATTCTTACATATACACATCTTTGTCTTCAAGAATTAGGTATTTATCACATTCTTTGTTGTATAGCTTTGTTTATCTTTATCTTTCCAAGATCTGTCAGAGGTCCTGAGTGGATTGTTGAGTTTCTTTATCTTGAGATAATTGCCTCCTTTTCAGCATTAGATGACACCCTAATTCCAAGTTTGCTGTGGGTGATTATCTGTGGTGTTGTACTCAACCCTGGTGGGCCTGAGAGGATCACAAATGGGTACCTAGACCCATCTGTGGGAAGCCTCTTAGTGATTTTTGCCCAGAATCTGTGGAGCATGCAGCCTATTTCTTACTATTGCTGTTCAGCCTGATTTGGCCTCTTCTCTGACCAAAATAGAGAACAAGAGTTCTCTACACTGAGGGTTGTTAGCCCCACCAGTACTCTGTCTCTAGCTGACTATATGAGTTTTAACCCTGTGAACATTCCTGATGCTTCCTATGAGCTGAAAAAGGATTTTTTTTTTGACAAAGGAATATAAGATGGTGTGTATTACTACTCAATCTCAGTTTTTCCAGGTTAAAAACTGTGAGAACAAAAGGGCTTCTCTCCATGGTACCTTTGAAGTTTGAGAAGGTAGATAGTGGTTAGAAAGATCCATTTTTCTTACCATCTACTTACATTTTTCAGTGCCCTGCAACCCAAGGTATCATCATAGCCTCAGATTTGAGATCTGGGATTTCCAGATAATAACTTGGCCGTTTGTAATTATAATTGGTTGCCTGTTGAGAAGAGTGAAGCCACATAAATTCTATTCCACTATTTTGGTGATAAAGCTCTCCTATATTTTTATTTTTTAACTCTTGTGCATCTGCTGTAAGTTTTTGCTTTGTGGTTACCATGAGGCTTATATCAAACATCTTATAACAAGCTATTTTAAGCTGTTAAAATTTTAAGTTAGACTGCATACAAAATTCTTCAGTTTTACCCTCCTGTTTTATATCATAATTTATTAATTTTTATATTATTTATCCTTTAACAAATTATTGTAGCTTTTAATTATTGTAACATATTTTCTCTTTTAACCTATAAAGATAAATTTTATACATTAACATTGTAATATTACAGCATTCTAAATTTGACTATATACTTAATTTTGCCAGAAGTTTTATAGTTTAATATGTTTTCATGCTACTAATTAGCATTGTTTCCTTTTAAATGATGAATTTCCTTTAGCATTGCTTGTAAAGCAGTGCTAGTGGTGGTGAACTCCCTCATTCATTTGTCTGGGGAACTCTTTCTGCATGCTTTATTTCTGAAGGATAGCTTTTCCACATATAATGTTCTTGATTAACACAGCTTTTTGTCTTTAATACTTTAAATATATCACTCCATGTTTTCTTATCCTGAATGGTTTCTGCCCAGAAATCTGTCTTATTGGAGTTGTGTTATATTTCATATGCCTTTCTTTCCTTGCTGCTTTGAGAATCCTGTGTTCTTGATTTTTTGACATTTTCATTATGTCTTGGTGTAGTCTTGTTTGGGTTGTACTGAATTGAGGACTCTGTACTTTCTAACTGAATATTTTTATTATTTAAATATGATGGCTATTCCATTTTCTTTCTTTGTTGTCTGAAACATCCATTATGTGTATATTGGTTCTCTTGATCTTTCTTCATTTTTAAATTAATTTTAACTTGTTTCTTTGACTGGGCAATTTTAACTTATCTTTGAGCTCAGCAATTCTTCTACTTGATTGTGTCTCTGTTGAAACTTTCTATAGAATTTTTTTTAGTCATTGTGTTCTATAAAACTCCAGGAATTCATGGTTTCTTACTTTGTTAAGTTTCTAATTTTGTTCATGTATTGTTTTCTTGTCTTTCATTTAGTTGTTCTGATTTGATTTCATGTAGTGAACTGAACTTCTTTGAGATGATTCATTTTAATTATTTGTTGGGAAGTTTGTAAACCTTCATTTCTTATAGTTTATCACTGAAGTATTATTTTGTTCCTTTGGTTGTGTCATGTTTCCTCTGCATTCATGATTCTTTTGGCCAGATGTTGCTATCTGCACATTTGAAGTAGGGATTTGTTTAAGTCTTTGCAGACTGGGTTTGGTTGGGAAAGTCTTTTATCATTTAGCCTGTTCAGAGATTCTGAGTAGTTCTTTTGGTATGGTCTATTGATTGACTTGCTGCTTAGACCTCAGGCCTACTGGCCAGGTCAATAGATGTGTGAACCATTCACCTGATCCAATCCACTAGGGACAGGTCTTGAACTCAGGTTAGCAGGGATGGGCTTAGATATTGGGTCCACTACCAGGATATGCCAAGAGTCTATATTCACATGAGACAGCCTGAAGCCTGATTTCACAAGGGCTAACCTGGCACTTTGTGGGCCTTGAGGCTGCGCATAGAGGCTGGTCAGGCACCAGGGTGGATCTGATGCTTGTTTCTATGTGGGTAAACTTAGAGTCTGAATCTATAGGAAACAGCATGGTGTCAGGGTGGGCCCTAAAACCTGGATCTGCAGAGGTGGTTCTGGAAACTTAACCTGTGTGGATGGCCTGATGCCAAAACCCACTAGGGTCCCTGGACCCTAGGGCTATGGGGACCAGCCTAGAGACCTGGTGCTTTCACATGAAGAACTAAAAGGGATTGCCTGTAACCTGAAGCTATGTGGGCTATCTTGCAGCCTGGAGCCATGGGGTCTGGCTTGGCTCTGGGGTAGGCCTCAAGGCTGGGTCCATGTGGATGTGCTTGGTTGTATCCTGGGGCTACAGAGGCCAGCCTGGAAGCTGGTTCAACAATGGCAATCCTAGAGCTTGGGTCTGTGGTAGCTTTGCCTGGGATGGGTCTGTAAGAATGGGCCTTGACTCTGAGTCTGCTGTAACAGGCCTGGGAACTGGTTATGCTGGAGCATGGGACTATAGTGGTCTGCCTGACATTGGAAAGGCCTGGAGAGGTATCTGGAGGATATGGCTTAAAAGCTTATCTGTAGATGATGAATGGCACTGGGGTAGGGCTGGAGACTGGATCTGTGGGTGATGGCTTGGAATATGAGGGTACTGGGGCTTGCCCAGTTCTGGAACAGACCTGAAGCCTGGGTCATGTGAGCTGGCCTTGTTTTCATTCAGTCTGGAGCCTGAGATGGGCTTGGAGCCTGAGTCTGAGGTCTTGGTCTGGATCTGGGGTTCTGTAGTTGCCAACTTGGGGTTTAGGTCTGTAGAGACCAGCTTGGAGCTGGGGTGGGCCTCAGGGTCAGGTCTGATGATGTAGTTTATGAAGTCTGAGGCTAAGGGGGCTGCCTGACAATGGATTTACTGGAGTGGGCTCAGCATTGAGATCTAACCCAAAGTCTGGTGCTTACTTCCCTCTCTTTCACCGCTTGGAGGGTTTTCTGCTGTCAGCCTGTGGCTAGAAAGAGGTGATGTAATAATGTGAAAATGCTCCTCATACTTTCTTCAGTGTGTCTTCTTATTTCTGTGCTGTGCGTATGTGCTGTAATCTCTCACCTTGTTTCCTTATCTCCTGGATAGTTGTTCAAACTTATGTTTCTTAAAGGGATAAACATTGGAAAATAATATTCCATCATCTTGCTGGTGTTACTCTCAGGTTTGTTTTTTATATTAATTCTTTTTTTAACTCCCACCTTTTGTTTCAGTTATGTTTGTAAATTGCTCACTAGAGCAATTTTATTATGTCAGTTTTAAAGTCCATATCACATAATACCAATATCTGTATTATCTCAGAGTCAGCATTTGTTCATTGTTCATTCTCATTTAAGTTGAGACTTTCCTAGTTCTTTGTATAAAGTGTATTTTCCATTACATTCTGAATATTTGGGGTGTTATTAAACACCTAAATTTAATAACTAGATGTTATTAAATTCTTCTTTTTATCAGTAATCCTCTGGTGTTACACTAGTGGGGTAAGTGTATGTCCTGATTTGCCACCTAATTTTTGTTGATATGCCAGGAGTTTGGGCCATCTCATATCTGCTGTTTAGATCTGAAAGTTCAGACTCGCCTCTAAGTCTTTGATACCTAGCTGGGAGATTCAAGGATGATTCATCGAAGCTGCCCTAGTGCCCTCTACTGACACTGAAATGAAGACCTCATTACTACCTGTCAGGGATGAAAATCTCAGAGCTCTGTTCTACTTTCTCAGACACCAGTCCAGTTTGGGGGAACAGGGAGGCCCCTTTTTAAACTGGATGAGTTTAGAAGTCTAACTCATATAATCTTGGCTTATGAAGGTGCATGTGGAGATAAAATTTTTCCTTTGATATTTGGTTGGAGAGGGTGGTTGTTTTCTGAAATTTTCTGTCTTACCAGACTGCTTCGTTTTGGGTTCTTTGGCAGGAGTAAGAGAACTTTACTTAGGGATTTTTGGTATGTGTTGGCAATTCAGTTACAGGCTTCTCCTGATTGCAATAAGGTTAAAAGAAAACCCAGAGAAATCACCACAGTGTTAATTCTTAGCTCCTAAGGTACATAGCTTATCTGCATTCTTTTTCCACTTTTCAGAACTTTCTCATGTTTAAGTTACAATATCTTTATCTGTACCTAGCAGGACTAATAGAAGTATGTCTATCTTGTCTGGAACCAGAAGTCCTTTTTACAATCAATGTAAAAAAAAAAAATTACTCCTTTCTAAAGCTAGAGAGATCAAGCCGAACATCTTTTGGAAGCTTTCATTGCTTTGCCATCTGTAGATTCCAGGTTATTATTGGTTGGTTCTGTCTGTCCAAAGCAGGGTTCTATTCTTATTAGTTATCTTTCTCCCTGGGTAGTTTCTTTCGTTGCTCTGCTTACTGGTGATGCTGGCTTGCTGTCTAAGTTTTCTAGGATTGAGCTCATATGGCTTCTGATCCTCTCATTTCTTAGGATATGTTTTTCTCATTGGTAATTGTGTCTACAGATTTTATCCTTCATTCAGCTGAAGACAAACCTCTTTATAGCTGTCCCTCCTAAGACAAGGTATCTCCAGTTTTGCTAGATGAAAGTTTATGAAAAGTAACCTCCCTATATTTCTGAGGAAACCAATAAGAATAATAGAATCTTCTCCTGAGAAAAAAATGGAAGAGAACTATGATTTAAAATGCTGCTGGGCTGGGGTTGTAGCTCAATGGTACAGCATGTGTGAGACCCTGGGTTTGATCCTCAGCACCACATATAAATAAATAAAATAAAGGTCTGTTGACAACTAAAACAAAAATTTTTTTAAATGCTTCTAACTGATAGTTATCACATGGATTTCTGGATCTGCCAGTTAAATTAGGAATTGCCAAGTTTCACAGGATAAGAATCTCTTTTAGGAGTTAGAATTAATATTTTATTGAGTTAATCTTAATCATTGCAGTTTTATATAGATGAACTCATAGATCTTATGGTGTCAAGTACTATACCATAAATTCTTTCTATAAAACTATATTTTTATTGATACTTAGATGAGAGATAAAAAAAATAAGCTTATTTCAGCTTATCTCATTAACAGTTTGACAAGCCTAAAATAGAGACCACAGAGGTTCCCATAGCAGTTTCTGTTGCATTTTCACATTTGTTTCAGGAGAATCAAATACGATGTTATTTTCTATCTTATTGTTTGTATGTGACTGAATTTAAGTGTTGCAATAGTTCAGTTAGGCATGCCACTGAAAAGTTTCAAAAAAGTAAATGAACATTGTAAGGTTCATAGCAGTCTGTTGATCCATAATTAGCTTTTTATTTCTGTTCATTCATTTAAACTGTATAATGTTTATCACTTGTCACTTGAACATTAATAGCTTCACTAGTGGACAGTTTGGAGATGTTTATTTATATGTAGCATAAATAAAATATTCCATAAATTCTTAACTACCTGTTTTAAGCATGTTTTTTCAAAAATAGCCTAATGGGAGATGCAATTTAAAGATTTGTATATAAAACAGAAAGTAGCAAGTTTGTAGATTTTATAATATAAATTATATTGAATATATTAATTACAATGATAATTATTCATGTCTATATTATTTAGAAAAAGATTTGATGATAGAAGTGGAATTTGATCTTGCTCTAGAAAATTACAGTTCATTTCAATAGTGAAAAATGATTAGTCAGTCTACACCAGTGTAATTGTATAAGCATATTTATGAAGCATAAGTGAATCAACACCATAGGGGAACTTAAGCTGAAGTTAAGAAGGCATCCAATTCTAAGAGTTTTGAATTCAGAAACAAGGTTCTATAGAAATGGTAGAACCAGAGCAAGATGTCAGTTGCTGTTTATGTAGAAATGAAAAATCCTTGTGGCTAAGCAGTGAAATCTAGCACTTAATCCCCCGAGAGTTCTCTGTGGTCTCTATTACACATCTTCATTCACTGACAAGGATTGTATCAATCACCTAGACAGAGAGGACCAAGCAAACTGCTCTTTTTTTTCTATTGCTAAGTCATTCATAAGTTTGGCTCTATGCATAAGTTTGGTATTCAGAGTAGAACATTGGATAATGTGAAAATTCTTAATTTTTGTTTTGATTTCCTTTTTTAAAAAAATTAATTTATTTTGATTCATTGTACACAAATGGAGTACAGCTATTGTTTCTCTAGCTGTACATGAGGTAGAGTCACACCATCTGTGCAATCATACATGTATACAGGGCAATGATGTCCATCTTATTGTTATTATTCTTACTCCCCCCACCCCGACCCCACCCCTCCCTTCCCTCTATGCAATCCATCCTTCCTCCATTCTTACCTCCCTTCCACCCCACATTATGTATCATCAGCCACTTATCAGAGAGATCATTCAGCCTTTGGTTTTTCCTTTTTAAAGAAGTAAATAACTTAACCATGAATAGGTTTTATGTGGGACTAGAAAAAGTATGTGACCAGAATTATGCCCCCCAAAATTTATTAGGAGTCTGTGTATTAGACAGCTTTCTATCACTGTAATAAAATAGCTGAGATATGCGACTTATAAAGAGAAAAGGTTTATTTTGGCTCACAGTTTTGGGTGTTTATTTCATGATCAGGCAGACCCATTGCTTTAGGTGTCTGATGGGCATGCCATGTGGCACTGGTGGGAAGCATACAACAGAACAAAACCACATTAAAAGTCAAGGAGTGGAGAGGAAAAGGAAGAAGATAGGTTAGGGTCCCACTATCCCCCATAAGGGCACACCCCCTAAGGACCTAAGGACCTCCCCCTACGTCCAATCTTCACAATGTTCACGGCACCTCCCAACAGTGTCATCCTGGAGATGATACCTTTAAAACATAGATTTTTAGGGACATTCAGTATCTAAACTACAGCAGTAGGACTTTAGGGAGTTAGAGATTTTAGCATAGAGGTTGAAGTGATGAAATGGGTAACTTCAGCTTGAGTGGAATGGAGAACAAGGGCATGCGATTGAGCGACATGAGAGACAATGAAAGACAACTATTTGAGGAATAGGTAACTGCAGGAACAAGGAGAGTAGACAGATTTAAATTGTTGGTAAATTGCATAGGATATAAGAATTTCATGCATGTGTGAGAGATTGTAATTGTGAGTGAGTAAACTATAAAACACTAAAGAATTGAAAAGGTTAAAGAAAATGAAAAACCTGATTTTCAGACAAACTGTTTACTTGTTGATATTAGCTAGGATAAGGGTAGAATATTTGGTGGAGAAGTTTTTGTCATTTTGGTGTCAAATCCTATGACATTTGTGCAGGGGTTGATGAGAAATGTAAGAATAAGTGTAGTCAGATGTCACAGGATGAATAATGTGGTATTGATTCTGTAGGCTGTGGAGGACAGGAGCCTAGACTTAGACCATGTAGTGTGTGGGCTTCTGGGAATGGGGCTTCTTTAGAGCAAGTCTTCAGGTAAGCAGTAATTTCTATTGAAGCTTAAGTTTAATATATTAAGTAGATGTAGGGAGCTTTCCATAAAGAGGTTGAGGACGAAATTTGGTCTCTTACTCTCCTTTATTCTGTCTCCCCTTCCTGTCTCTCTCTCCCTTTGTCATCAAAGGAGGACTCCAGAGAGCATGGGGACAGGTATATGGTGGTGTAGAGGATGTTGAGTCAGGGTAAAGGAAGCATTTCTAGGAATGGGTTCAGAATCCAGGAGTCCAGGAACTAATTAGGTTAGTGATCTTCATTTTTCATGTATCCTGTTCTTTTTGAGGTTATTGTTAATGGGATAGTTTTCCTAATTTCAGTGGAGTATAGGAAAGTGATTGATTTATGTATGATGATTGCATATCCTGCTTCTTTACTAAATTTATCAGCTCTAGAAGTCTTCTGGACTTTTTGGGTCTTCTAAAGGTAGGGTCATGTCATCAGCAAACCGATAATTTGAGCTCTTTTTATGACTAAGGAAAGTTATTATGCCTATAGTCAAGGACCTTATAGGCCAATAGAGTTATGAATAATGGATAATATAATGAGGAGACTCTAAATAAAGGAAAACCAATGTTATTCATAAGGCCAATCAAATCAACATAGAATTATTGTGATTGTCTTTGTTGTCTCCAGTTTTGTTGTAAACAGTCAAATTGGACCCTATCAATAATGTCCTGCATGAGTACAACAGATATAAACCAAACGTGTGTTGCACAAATTGAGATAGAGTCTTTTTTTTTCTATTTTTATTATGGACATTTTCATATTACCTATAAAGATTAGGATACTCATGTCAGTAAAGTACCCATCTTCTAACTTCAACCATTATCAATATATGGCCAATATTGACTTATCTATACCCTCTAACTCTTTACTTCCATTTTTTAAAAGCAAATCCAAACCAGTATCCTGATTCATTACTCAGTCTTTTTTTTTTTGCCAGTCTATTCTTTTTCTTTCCTGATATCTTACCCAATCCTACCACTTGTCCCACCCTTCTTTTATTTTTTTAAATTTTATTATTTTTATTCTTACTTTCAGCAGTGCAACTCTGATGATCCAACTCTGCCAGGACACAAATCCATAAAGGTCAGCCCTGCACCCTGAGCGGCTCAGGGGGAAGAGTCACACAAGCAGTGCCTCACATTCTGTCCTCTTCTGCTGTGGATAGATGGCTCCATAATGGTGGCTGTGGAGGACGGAGCATCCATGAGAACCACTCTTCTGCTGCTGTGGCTCGAGGTGTCTCTGTCCCCTTCTGACCTCTCCCAAGCTGGGCCCACCCAATATCTCAGTTCCCCAGAAGTGGTGATCCCCTTGAAGGTGACCAGCAAAGGCAGAGGTGCAAGGACTCCAGGATGGCTTTCCTACAGCCTGCTATTTGGGGGCCAGAAACACATTGTCCATATTAGGGTCAAGAAGCTATTGATTTCTGCACATCTTCCTGTGCTCACCTACACAGAGCAGCATGCCCTCCTGGAAGATCACCCCTTCATCCCCGATAACTGTTACTATCATGGTTATGTGGAAGGGGCCCCTGAGTCTCTGGTTGTTTTCAGTGCCTGTTTTGGGGGCTTTCGGGGAATGTTACAAATAAATGACCTCATTATGAAATTGAACCTATTAGGCACTCTACCACATTTGAACACCTGGTTTATAGATTACGCAGTAACGAGACACAATTTCCACCCACGAGCTGTGGTTTAACAGAGAAGGAAATAGCACGCCAACAATTGGAATTTGGAGTGATTGAGAGCTCAGATCTGAAACAAAATTCTACTGGGGACTGGTGGACCCACACATGGTTTCTGGAGCTGTTTGTAGTGATAGATCATGACTTCTTCATTTACTCTCAAAACAACTCGTCAAGGGTGCAAGAGGATGTAGTTCTTATCGTCAATTTAGTGGATTCCTTGTATCAGCAGTTGAGCACTTATGTGATTTTGGTTGGGATTGAGATTTGGAATCAAAGAAATGCTTTCCCAATGAAAAACATAGAACAGGTTTTAGAAGATTTTTCTCAGTGGAAAAAAGTTGGTCTTTCCCAGCTAAAGCATGATGCTGCACATATTTTCATAAAAAGCTCACATACAAGTATACTTGGTCTAGCCTATGTTGCAGGAATATGTCATCCTCCTATTGATTGTGGAGTTGATAATTTCCAAGAAGACCCCTGGTCTCTTTTTGCTAACACTGTGGCCCATGAATTAGGCCATACTTTGGGTATGCAGCATGATGAGGCATTCTGTTTTTGTGGGGAAAAAGGTTGCATTATGAGTGCTTTCAGAGTACCAGCAGAGAAATTCACCAATTGCAGTTATACTGATTTTATGAAGACAACTTTAAACCAAGGATCATGCCTGCACAACCATCCAAAACGAGGGGAATTCTTTTTGCTGATGCGCTGTGGAAATGGTGCAGTTGAAAGAAAAGAGGAATGTGACTGTGGATCTATACAGCAGTGTGAGAAAGATCCTTCTTGTCTGTTGAACTGCACTCTGAGGCCTGGGGCTGCTTGTGCTTTTGGACTTTGTTGCAAAGACTGCAAATTCATACCATCAGGGGAACTCTGTAGACAACAGGTCAATGAATGTGACCTTCCAGAGTGGTGTAATGGGACATCCCATCAGTGCCCAGAAGATGGGTATGTGCAGGACGGGATCCCCTGTAGTGACAGTGCCTACTGCTATCAAAAGAGATGTAATAACCATGACCAACAGTGCAGGGAAATTTTTGGCAAAGGTGCAAAGAGTGCATCTCAGAATTGCTACAAAAAAATCAACACCCAGGGAAACCAGTTTGGCCACTGTGGTATAAATGGCACAGTATACCTAAAATGTAATATGTCTGACCTCTTTTGTGGGAGAGTTCAGTGTGAAAATGTGGAAGACATTCCCCATCTCCAGGATCATTATGTTTTGCAGCACACTGACATTGATGGTGTCACCTGCTGGAGTACAGTCCATCATTTAGGGGTGGACATACCTGACGTTGGTGAAGTGAAAGATGGCACCGCCTGTGGAACGGGAAAGATCTGCATCAACAAAAAGTGTGTGAGTTTGTCTGTCCTGTCACAAGGCTGCCTTCCTGAGACCTGCAATATGAAGGGGATCTGCAATAACGAACATCACTGCCACTGTGGCAATGGCTGGTCCCCACCCAACTGCCTGCATCGAGGCTATGGAGGTAGTATTGATAGTGGCCCAGCATTTGAAAAAACAAGAGGTTTTGTACCAAAAATTGTGATTCTTCCATTGTCTGTTTTGATTTTTCTGTTGACTATTGGGCTTTATATGTATCATCGAATACATTGTAACCCCAAGGAGACTAATACCCACTCATCAAGTTAAGAAAATGTCTCCAATTTGATGTCCCATGCATTATTAAGTTTTGGTTTCTTGGCAGTGGAAATGTTAGCAAATGCCTGGAAACTGAGCACCTTCCTGAGAGTTTACAGAAAGATGCTGGCTCTCCCCTTCCATCAGAGTCGGAAGTATTGTTGTTAAATATAGGTAATTCCTAACATGTTCTTACCTACTGTTCACTATATTTAGCAACAAATAAAGCTCCATTCCCTCCCCCAAGGAACCAGATTAGTCCTTTTTGTGTTTTTCCTCTGTGTTTTAATTATGCATTTAGAATTGTACATGATGATGGGATTTGTTGTTACATATTCACATATACACACAAGATAACAATATAATTTGGCCAATATCACTCCTTGGCACTTCCCCCCTACCTGTCTGCCTCTTTTGACTCATAGGAAAGGCAAGAGATAGACATCAGTGTGCCCAGGGTGGGAAATTATCAAAGCATGGAAATTATCTACCGTGGCTACGTGTGAACTCAGAGGAAAAGGTTTATTCAGCACTGGTGCAGGCTCAGAGGAGTCTTATCCCAAAAGTTGAGTACAGCGCTTTGTTCTCAGTATATTTTATATAGTACAGACTTCTGGGATTCAAGACTTTCTCATGCAAGTAGCTTTGATTCCCCTCACCCCTTATCTCCGGGCAGCTCTGGTTCCTGCCACAACTGCTAAGCAAGCACAATTACAGAAGCAGAAACTAGCAGGTTGAAACTATTAACAGAGATAAAAATAAACATCTTAGGAAGGAATTGAGTTGCCACTTCATTCTCCCTCTTTTTTAAGAAAATATTTTTAGTTGTAGATACCTTTATTTTATTTATTTTTATGTGATGCTGAGGTTTGAACCTAGGTTTGCCTGAGGTTTGCCTCCCACATGCTAGGCAAGTGCTATAGCACTGAGCCACAACCCCAGCCCCCAGCCCCCCTCTTGATGCCCAGAATGCATCTGCAGCCTTCAGAGAGCATCTTTCACTGCTTATTGGCATCCTCTCATGAGTAATAGATGAGAGGCTTTCTCTTTTTTAACAACTGCTTTTATTAAACTCCCTATGATGCTGATTAGGAGGAGCAGGAGGAAAGGAATAAGTAGGAACTCAGAAAGTATAGCCAAAACCTCCCCCATTATTGTCTTAATTCCTCCTGTCTAAAAGACCCATTCTCCAAAGAAGTTATCTGCGTCCCTTTCTTTCCAAGTCTGTATAGGCACATGGGCAATTTTTACCTTACGATCCGTGATCTCTTCCATACCTTTCCCTGTGTCATCTATTTGTTAAGAAGTTACGGTTCCATGCACCTCCCTGGTCTGATCCAGTTACTCAGATACATGGATCACATGAGGAGGTGGAATCTAATAGGACTGTAGGGGGCCAAATTAATAACAGCAAGCAATAGCTACCAGCATACACACTGAGAAAAGGAAGACAGTATATAATAGTAAGGAAATATTTGTAGAGAATAAAACAGTTCATTTCTTTCACCAGTCAACTCCTCAAGCTTCAGCTGCGCATTGACTTACCAGCTTCCAGTGCAGTCAGAGCAGGACTTTGTGATCTTTGTCTCCTCCTTAGAAGCATCGGGTGCAGGGGTCTCTCCCAATTAAGGACACTGTCCTCTATTTCCCTTGATCCTCAGTTGAGCCAGCAGGTTTGGCTCTGGAGTGGTGGATCCAGATATCTATTCCTGTTACTTTGAGAGCAGTAGGGGTGGTTAAGCTTACAGTGTGGGGCCCCTTCCACAATGGTATTAAGGACTCCTTTTTTCAGTCTTTTATCTGTATTTAGTCCCGAGGTTTATGGGGGTGAAGAACTATGCCCAAGGATATGGGTATTCTATCTCTGACCCACTTACATATTTGTGAGATAGTGAACCCCAATCTTTGTAGCTGTTTATGTAAATCTAGGTCTCCTGAATCTTTGGTGTTTCCCTTAAGCTGACCAGCAGAGGTGGTTGCCCATACAGGATTTTAAATGGCAAAAATCCTATGCTTGCCTGGGACAAACTTCTTACTTTTAAGAGGGTGGTGGGCAGCATGTAGTTTCCACCAAAATTTTAAAGCCCTTGTTACCTGTTGTATTGTCTTAGCCACAAATGCTGGTCCATTGTCTGACCCTATGGTTAGAGTCTCCCATATCTGGGAATAACATCCCTCAAAAGAGCCTTTGTTCCTTTTTTGTCTTTTTCGTTTGGGTTAAAAGGCTTCCATCCATTCCCAGAAGGTGCAGATGAAAACCAGTAAGTATTTATATCCTCGGCTCAGGGTGACTTCAGTGAAGTTCACTTCCATATTCTCAAACAGGGACAGTCCACAATGCTGTGTTCCCACTGGTTTATTAGGTCCCTGGTGAGCATTGTTTTGTAAGCAGGTTATATAGTGCTGGGAGACAGAGGAGTGGAGTGCTAGAATATGAGCAATGAGATAGTACTGGGCTAATATGGTTTCCACGGCAGTTTTCTCCATGTGGGTCAGTTTATGTTGGTGGACCAGTCTGTAAGTCAGTTGTTCTGGGATATAAACTTGGTGGTCTCATGTGAGCCACCGACTTATTTTGGCCTTGACTTCTTTTTTTTTTAATCTGTTTTCCTTCCTAGGGAGAGTACCTGGGAACAGCTGGCATTTCTGGGGGTAGCAAGACTTTGGATTTTTTTTTTTTTGGTGGCATCAGCATGGAGGTTCCCTTTTGTCACTGGGTCACCTCCTTTGGCTCTCATACTACTTCTGGAAGTTTCAGATTTTCAACTTGGTTTTTGATTCCTCTCCCTTCTGCAGTAAGGAGTCCTCTTTTCTTGTGTAGGTCTCCATGGACATGTAGAGAAGCAAAGGCATAACATGAGTGGGTTTAGATGTTGACCCACTGGTCTTGGCTGAGTTCTAATGTCCTAATTAATGTCTATAATTCTGCTGTTGATGCTGATCTTCCTTGGGGAAGTGCCTCTGCTTCCACCACTTTGGAGTCAGACACCACAGCATACCCAGCCATCCTCTTTTTATCTTCCATAAAACTGCTTTTGTCAGTAATTAGGATTAAATCTGTGTTCTGGAGTAGTCTATCAGTCAAGTCTGGGCTGTTGGAAAATACTTCATCCAGTCCTTTTAAATAGTATGGTCAGTAGGACCCTGTTTTGCCTAGTAGTTTTGCCAGTAGGAACCCTAGCTGGGTTTTACGGTTTGTACAACTTCCATTTTTACCCCTGGATTTTTATATAGCAGCCCTTAATACTGAGCCATTTCTGCATTTGTGAACCATGGCGACCTCTGTTGTCCATCAGGGTTACAACTGAGTGTGGGCTTTAACATTGAGGTTTTGTCCCAGCGTTAGGTTGTCAGCTTCCCTAATGAGCAAGATCGTGGCTGCCAGTGCTCTGAGGCAGGGTGACCATCTGGCCATGACTGAGTCAGGTTAGGACTCCCAAGTCCATTCCTTTCTTTTCATGAACTCAGAGGTTGAAAACTCTGGTTACGTTGGGAAGTCCTAGGGAAGTCCTAGGGCTGGGCCTTGGAGACTCTGGCCTTGCTTATATGAAAGGTGAACTCCTAGCTTGGTCCCCATTCAAGGGTGGGGGCCCTTTTTCTCTCCTTTTAAGCCATCATACAGGGGTCTGGCCAAGTCCAAGAATCCAGGGATCCATATTTTGCATAACCCTGTTCTAGGAATTCTTGGACTTTTTGATGTGCGGTGAAGGTAGGGATGGCACAAATTGCATGTTTTCTTTTAAACCCCCATGATGTTAAAACCTAAGTATTTGACCTGCCTCTGACAGATTTGTGCCTTTTTCTTTGATACTCAATATCCTACCTCTTTTAGCAGGGAAGAGAGGGCCTTTGTTCCTTGTAGGCATTGAGGCTATGTTGAGCTGGCCAGCAGAAGTTTATCAACATATTGTAACAAGACACAGTTTAGTTCCTGTCCTGGAAACCAAGTTAAGTCAGTGGCCACGGCTCAGCTGAAGAGTGTAAGAGAGTCCTTAAACTCCTGAGGGAGTCTCATCCACCAAGTGAGGTGCTTCTTAGTTCCCATGAGTGGGTTTTATTTGAAGGCAAACAATGTTACAACTGATTTGTGGAAGGGTCACATTGATACTGATGGCATCATGGTATCTTTTTTTTGTGTTCTGAGGAAATCTCTACCATATTTCCCCTGACATTCAGATCCTTTTAGGGTCAAAGAGCATCATCATGATTTAATAGTTTGTATTTCTATAATTCATGAGCAACCATTTTTTCTTTAATCAAAACCTCTATTAAACTATAAATAGATCCAGGCAAGGCAGGAGAAGGCAGACCCCTAAAACAAAAACCACAGTACTTATGAGACTCTTGAATTTCCCCCAAAGTTGAAAACCATCTTCCAAATAATTTCTTGGGGTTTTAAACTGTTCAGGTATGGACTGGGATGTGGGTGACCTTTTTAACCAACCTGTAGGTCCCTGTTAGGAGAAATGGGAATGATAAAGTAGGCTTGTGGTAATACCTTGGCCTGATAGAGTCACATGAAGACATGGGTCACAAGGTGAGAGGGTCAGGTCCATAATGGGAGCCAGATCAAACACAACCAATAGTAACAAAGCATCCTGTCAGGAGGAGGTTAAAGTCTGTTACTAGAAGCTTTTCAACCCAATGCCAACCAGCGGGGCAGTTGCTGATAATCCTAAAGTGAAAACTAAAGCTAAAACTGTGGCAACTGAGAGGGGTAAAGCGTGGCGGTGTTAAAACATCACAGTAAATAGACAAATACAGAGTAGTCCATTTATTCCAGCCAGCAGTTGCGTTTTCAAGCTTATGCTGTGTCGATTAGTCAGCTTCCAAAGTGACTAAAACAGGGCTGTTGTCCTCAGGGGCCTCTGGGGTGACTGTCTAGGGCTAAACCTAATCTTTAGCAAAGCAATTGACAACACTTGATCTAGTGTAGGTGGGTTTCCTGACACAGTTTGCTTAGGTGTAATTTCCAGATGATCTTCAACCCCTGTATCACTAATTGTGTCACCTCAGAATGAACACCAACCCATGTACCCCTGTGCTTTGGTTATGACTCTCCTTCCAGGTATTTAATACCAAGTTGGTCAGAATGGACCTTGCTCCTACCTACTGTTAAAAGTCAGCTGAGATCCATCAGGGGCTTCCTCTTGGTGACTAGTGAGAAGCTTCTCAGCTCCTTTACTTTCCTCTACCAGTTGTGCCATCAGCCAGGATGTCAGGGTCTTGTTATCCGCGTGTGGTTTCCCTTGGAAGCATTAGGGACATTTTCCTTTTTAATTTACCAATTTATAAAAACACATATAATACTTAAATATATTATCTTATGAAATTCAAGAAATCAGGAGTACTGGAGTTTATATTTAGCAATTGATATTTTAGTATTTTAACCTGGCAAATTAACTAAATGTCTCCTCTAACAAACACATTTGGGAAAACTAAGCCCATTTATGTTTAATCTAATTTACTTAAGATCATAAAAATGAAGATATCAGACAAAAGTAGCTAACAGAACAAGCCATCTGTTCCTGCTAAAGAAAAATCCTAGAAGCAATGGATATTACATTTTTAAACATTTTATAGAAACCAAACATTCTATTGATTGATCACCTAGAAAAACATGTAGGTTAGTAATTTTAAAGACATTTTTATTTTTATCTGTTTAACCAATTTAAATTGAATTTTTTCTTAAATGTTTAAGTCATGTGGACTGAGAAGTATTTGGATCCTTTTATTAAATTTATGAGTACTCATTTATCTATAAGCCAATTTTGATGCCATGTACATGAGATACACACACACACACACACACATATGTATAATATATATATATGTAGAGAGAGAGAGAGAAAAAATATAATACCCAGATGTACACAAACATATAAAAACCATCAGGAAACAAAGACTTTATCAATTTTCCTTGAATAATTGACCTCTGAACAAAGACAGCAGGAAAAAACAGAGGACTAAAAACTCAAGTTGGACAAAACAAGACTAATTGGAATAAAACATTAATTTAGGCACGCAGGACCCAATGTGAATTTATCACAGAAACCACGAGCTTAAACAAGACAGGTTTTGAGGGAAAAAATGGCATGGCCATAATTACTCCCAAGCTGTTATTGTTGTCCTCCAATCGTTCCTTGTTCTTCCCCCAAAATAAAATCTGAATATCCTTTTGGCATTGCTCTAATTCCTTCCTTGGGTTGAATGGGGAAGGATACAGGGCAGGTGGAGCAGTGGAAGCCACTGTAGCTGGCTCAGATTTTCTTCCCCCCTCATTGTCGGCGTCATTCCTGAAGGCAGAAGTCAGGGAGTTTTGAGGAGGCCTAAGGTTTGAGTCTGAATACTGAAGACTTTAGGATAGCTTCTTGAGTCCAAAAAAATCAACAGTATTCTATCATCTTTTGGGTTCTTTTTCCCTTTCATCCCAGGACTTTTAAAAATATTTTAATGTAAGGCTCAAAGGGATATCTACAGGAGTTTTGGTGTGTTTTCCCCTGCCAGCATCCTTTTTCTCTAGACAAGAGGTTTTGAATGGACTGAGTTGTCCATTATGTGAAAGTTCCCATCCTGAGACGGTGACACCCAACAAGGGGGGAATACACAACTTCCGCTGCCAGACCACTCTCTTCATAGAGATCTAGGTGCCTCTTAGCATCAACGGCTGGTCAGTATAACCCCTGACCTGGACCAACCTTTCAGGATGGGACTCTTGATTCCCCAGGGGTTGGTGCTGCCATAAGCCTCAGGAGGTCACCACAGAACTGCAGGTTAGGGCTCACTCAGGCTGTGCAGTCCAATGATAGTGGCACAGGGGCTCTTGTTCATCCCGATCCCCTTCCAACTACACACACACAATAAAATTGACAGACAGACCTTCTGAGGAAGCAGACCCTATACAGAGTGACACTCTGGTCACTGGGAAATGATCAGTTCTCCTTCCACAGTAGGGTGAGACCTGACTTGTGCAGATGCCTCCAGGGAACTTACCAGTTTGATGTCCTGTCCTGAAACCTGCTTTTGCTCTCCTTCTGAGTTTGTTCAGAAAGCAGTGGGAACTGGGGCCAGCACGGCTTGAGGGATAATCAGGATTTGGCAAGTGGCTGGGTGGCACCTATCCATCTGTCACCAGCCTAGTGGCCACAGCTTTCTCCAGTTCCCTGACAATAGTTGTCAATTTCCCAGCCAATACCAAAAGATGTTACGGAAAAATTTGGAAAACATGGCACTGGAAAGAGACAAGCAGCACTTGGAGATGTAGAAGAGCAAGGTTTATTCAGCACTGGTGCAGGCTCAGCAGAGTCTCTCCAAAAGCTGAGCACAGCCCTTTGTTCTCAGTATCTTTTACGTAGTACAGACTTTCAGGTTTCATGAGTTTCTCATGCAAGTAGCTTTGATTTCCCCCCCAATCTTCAGGTAGCTGTGGTTCCTGCTGCAGCTTCTGGTATAATTACAGAAGCAGAAACTAGCAGGTTGCAGCTATTAACAGAGATAAAAATGAACAGCTGGGGCTGGAGCTGGGGCTCAGTGGCAGTGCACTTGCCTAGCATGTGTGAGGCACTGGGTTCGATCCTTAACACCACATTAAAAATAAAAAAAGGCATTCTGTCCATCTACAACTACCAAAAAAAAATTTTTTTAAAAAAATGAACATCTTAGGAAGTTGATGTTTCAATGGTGCTTGCAAGAGATGTGGTCTCTTTCTCATATAAAGCCTTTAGTATTCACTCATGGGGGCTTTTAATGACCATATCTAATCCTAATTGACTCTTAAATGTCCCACCTGTGAAGATTAGAGATTAAGTTTCTACCTTCTTAAAACCTCACAATGTGGATTAAAATTCAATATGGGTTTTGGAAGGAACAAAATATATCAAATCATAGCATTCCTGAAATTTTTGCCATTAAGTTGTCTGGGAGAAAATAAAATCTTGTTGACAAGGGCATGATGAATTTGTCTCATACTTTAGAAACCAACTATAAACCGCTTTTAAGCAATAAGGTTAAGTCTTACAACTTACACCTCTAGTGAGAGCCTCTATCTCCAATTCCATCCCCCTCACCTCTAGTGAGGGCCTCCATCTCCAATTTAGACTTCTGGTCTAAAGCCAATATTGGATACTGTTTAGAAACAAAATAAACCAACTGACCATATCCATTCTCAAGTTTCAACATTTATTTCACCATTTTGAAGAGAGGATGACAAACAAAGAGAAAACAAAAGACTGTTTAGGAATATAATTCAGATCAAGAGGAATACTTGCAGATATGGGAAGGGTGAAAGGGGAAGGGTGGAGGGAGGAGAAGGCCTGAATAGACCCTGTGCTCCTAACTGCCCTACTTTGGCCAGTGGGCCACTCAAACAGAAAGAAAAGACTTCCCTATTATGAATGCACACACTGGTTTCCACAATTTTTTGGATTACCAAGAAATAACTCTGTAAATGGTTATCTAGCTTAGTCAGTACTGGTGTCAAGTGCACAGGCAGCAGCCATGGTTTTACAAGGGCACAATTAACAGGGGCTCAGACTTGTCATGGATGAAGATCTAGGTTATTCTCATAGATACACAACCTGAACACAGGAGAGGCTGGATCACAGTGCTCTGTAAAAGATGAATTGTCATCAGTCTCATCTATGGCAACCCTATTCTCTGCTTCTGCATCCTTCATCTGCCCCATGTTGCCTACCTGCAGGCTGACTCCAAATTTCCAAAAGGAGAGTTGATGTGAGGCTTGAGATATTAAGCAGCATAAATCTAACTCTATTATTGCGCACTATTTCTGATGTATTATCTTGCTGTTTCCTCTTAGTTATTTACTTTGTGTAATTAATAGGCTGTGCTTAGCCAATATTTGCTAAGATTTTAAATAAGTGATACCATGACTTCAATAACCAAAAGAATTAAGAGATCTATCAGTGGTTAATTTCTCCTTATGTGAGAGTTTTATAATGTAGACAAAAACTCCAAAGAAATGATAATAGGTATATTCAAGGCTTAGCACAACTCAAGAATAATAATGCAAATAATTATGATGGTAGCTTGCGTACATTAGGTTCCTGAATGTTCTAGGCTCTGCTTAGCTCTTTTCTTTTGACTGTCACGAAACCTTTAAAAAATTGCACTTCATCCCTAAATGTAAAATGTGGACCTTAAAACTCTAAGACTACATACCCTTCCAAGATCATACAGTTAGCAGGTAGAAAACCATTATTGAAATTTACATCTCTATGACATAACTTTTTGATCTTTCTACTGTGTCATGTTGCAAAATGTTACTTTTATGTGTATTTGTTAGATTTTAACTATAAAATTAATTAATAAAAATCTATCACATCACCAATTGGAAAAAAAGTTCTTAAAACCATTGAAACAAGTGCATCAGTGTTTCATTCTTCACAAGAATATTCATATAAAGTTATGATCAAATTTTAAATCAGCACAGTTCCTCTTTTTACTGGATCTGCATTTACTGCAACTTTGGGGAATAAAAAGAATATGAATAGATGTAAAGTTTTAATTAAAACAGAAATCCATGGAGAGCTGAGGAAAAGGAATCAAATATTTCAAGAAATGCTGATTTACTAATAGGGCAGGTGAGCCAATGGAGCAGGAAGGAGATTTAGATACAGCATCACAAGACTGCATGGTGGAGGACATACCTGTACTCCAGGCAATTCCCTCAGGACTCAGTGAGAACTGGGAAGGTGAACCTCTTAAAAGGGGTATCATGGCATCCATCAAGGCTGTCTGCAGAGGAGATCAGAAACCCCTGCACTTTTTATCCCTTATGTTTTGTATCCCCAATAACTAACACATCCTCCTTTTCGTTTATTTTCTTTTGGTTTTTGGTTGACAAGTGCCCTGACCAAAAAGCACCCCAGGCCCATAAGTGAGATTATGGCACAAACTGTTGGGAATTCTAGACTGTGACAGAGTGACAGCAGGACCTTTGAAATTGACAGTTTAGATCTACATGGGCCTGTGCACATTATCTGCAGTCTGGGGCATTTAAATTTGTCCAGATCTCAAGCAGTGGGATTTGTTGCAGAGCTTTTAGAGCCACAGATGTTGCACAAGAGAAGGGCAGGTCTAGTTAGGTACTGTGAGCCCTGGGGTGACAGGCGTGTGCACGGGCACACACACACCCCTGTGGCAGTTTCTGGGATTCATGGCCAAACTTTCAGAGCCATCTCTGACACACTGAAGCAGGGCAGCATAGATAGGTACTGTTAGCCCTGAGGGCATGGGTGTGTGCACACCTGTCCCAGTTGCTGGGATTCAGAGTGAAATAAGCCACACTCAGAAAGTCCAGGGTCATATGTTTTCTCTCAAATGTAGAAGCTAGAGAGACAAAAGAAAAAAGGATCTCATGAAAACAGGAGGGAGACCAATAGGGTAGAGAAAGGAATGGGAGGGGGAGGAGGGAGAGGGCAAAAGGAGGTACTGGGGGATGAAATTAATCAAATTATGCCATGTGCATATTATGAACATGCCACAATCCAACTTATTCTGTACAATTATTATGCACCAGTAACTTTTTTTGGAACAATCAGAAAGCCTATTTTAATTACCAATACATTTTATTTCAAGCTGACAACCTCAGAATGGCTAAGGGTTCATGTGATTAAAAAGCAACTAATCATCTTTCGACCTAGGATCCTTCCCCTCTAATAAGTGGTCTTCCATTAGCAATGAAAAGACATATATAACTTTTCTGATTTAAAGGATTTTTGTTCCTGAGATTCTTTAAGTTTCATTCATTTCGGAAGTTTTTATCAGTTCGTTTTCCTGAAATTTTTCTATGATGTTGTAACTATATTTATATTCATAAGGACAACAAGAAAAAGTGAAAACAGAAGCAGTTAAACAGAAGTAAAGAGTAACTGCTAAAGATTTTAAACCATGGACTGTGTTGAATCACATGCCATGTTTTCTGTTGGCTGGAGGGCCACTCCACACCACCCTGTCACAACACGTCAGCCTCCGACCATGAAGACTGTGGCAATTTTATTTCTTGTTACATACCCCACTGAAATTGCATCTGTTCACATCACAGAAAAACCCCGTATCTTCCTAATAAATACGATTCTATTATATATAGTATTTTCCTGGGCCAAGTATTATACCATCTACTCCTTTGCTCATGGGGCCTGCCTGGGCTTAGTGCTGTGGAAACTCCTGGCCCTGTCTGTTGTTCCCAGTCCCATCAAGATAGCACTTCTCTATCTCTGAAATTGTAACCCCCAGGAAGGTGTCCCACAGAACGGGTGGAGTGAGAAGTGAGATGCCAGTTTTCAACTCTAGAGTCACACCATTTGTGTAATCATACATGCACATAGGGTAATGATGTTTGTCTCATTCTATTATATTTCCTTCCCCCCACCTCTCCCTACTCCTCATTTTCCTCTATACAATCCCATTATATATCATCATCCACATATCAGAGAAATCATTCAGCCTTTGGTTTGTGGGGATTGGCTTATTTCACTTAGCATAATATTCTCCAGCTCCATCCATCTACCTGCAAATGCCATAATTTTATTCTTCTTTATGGCTGAATAATAGTCCATGTGTTTTTATACAACATTTCTTTATCCATTCATCTGTTGAAGGACATCTAGGTTGGTTCCACAGTCTAGCTATTGTGAATTGAACTGTTATAATCATTGATGTAGCTGCGTCACTGTAGTGTGCTGATTTTAAGTTCTTTGGGTATAGGCCAAGCAGTGGAATAGCTGGGTGAAATGGTGGTTCCATTCCTAGTTTTCTAAGGAATCTCCATATTGCTTTCCAAAAGCACTATACAAATTCAATGCAATTCCAATTAAAATGCCAATGATGTACCTCATAGAAACGGAGAAAGCAATCATGAAATTCAATTGGAGAAATAAGAGACCCAGAATTGCTAAAGCAATCCTTAGCAGGAAGAGCGAAGCAGGTGGTGTCACAATACCAGACCTTCAACTATACTACAGAGCAATAGTTCCAACAGCATGGTATTGGTACCAAAATAGACAGGTAGACCAATGGTACAGAATAGAGGACACAGAGACAAACCCACATAAATACAGTTATCTCATACTAGATAAAGGTGCCAAAAACATACAATATGAGAAAAGACAGCCTCTTCAACAAATGGTGCTGGGAAAACTGGAAATCCATAAGTAACAAAATGAAACTAAACCCCTATCTCTCACCCTGCATAAAACTCAACTTAAAATGATCAAGGATCATTTTTCTTCTTTATTGTCTTGCACTATAGTTATAAAAAAAAAGTAGCGTGCTCACGTTCCCTAGGGATCTGTGTGACACTACCACAATGCATTGCAGGGTTGGACACATAGATGATCATTGTCAACTTCAAAGGTTTCTCATTCCTTCATGTGCAGCATTACCTCACAGTTTACAAATTGATCTCCAAGTAAAGTAATTCCGAAAGAGTGCTGGCCAACCACCTTTAATCTCTAGTACAGGAAGGCTTGCCATGCACTTCATGATCACTGTAGTTTCTTTTCACAAATCTAAGGCTGAACTGGAGTTTCACCCTAGATATAAAATCCTGTGGGCACCCTCACAGTGCTCTGGAAGATCACAAATACAAACTGTGTCTCTGCAACTCACGATAGGGAAGACATCAGTTGGTCCGTGCAGCAGCCTTCTGTTTCAAATAGCAGTGCCAAGGGTGGGAGCACCAGGGGTCTTGTGACCCTCACAAGTAGTGTCTTCTTTTAAGAAGCCGTAGTTATTCTTTTTTTCTGATTCATGATCTTGTCTCTACAATAAGGAGCTACAAAATGAATGTTAGTGTATGGAATATTTGGCTTGCTCAAGCAAAGATCCCAAGAATAAAGCTAATCGTGCAGTTTGTCAAAAGAACAATTGCTCAGCATAAACCAAAGAACTCACACAGGTTCATGAAATAGGACCCTGCTCAAAATAATAACGATGAAGTCTGTCATGTCTGAAGCCACGGACATCTCTAGCATGTGTTGAAAGACTTCAGCCAGAAATAAGTGATGCCTTGATTAAATACATAAATGATACTTGTAGGTTTGGGCTGCATACTCCAAAATGAAGAAAAGAAAGTGAGGACCCTAAGATTTCCTGCCCTCTAAGAAGCAGTGAGTATCATGGAGAATCTAAAACAGCCTTAATATTTTCACAAAACAAAATCAGTTATAGATATTGAGCTCTTTATCTATATACAACTTATTCTTGTAATCCAATAATCACAGAAGATGTATGTGAGCATCCCACACAAGTTGTGGAGCAAATAGGATACATTTTGTAGTTTATACTCACGACATTTTATATTCTATGTATTGCACATAGAATTCATTGCACATCTGGTATTATGTGCAATGAGTTAGAAAGTGTATAATAAAGATTGAATGTTTCATGTTTGCCACAAATGAACTGTGCTTGCTCTCAGACTTTTGGCAAGTTTTACATTCTTTAAATGCTTGATCTGTCTTTTCCTCTTTAATATCACACCTTTCAGCTTCTTCTATTTTCTGACACAAGCAGAAAAACCACATGCTCAAATTTGTGAGGAGCCTCCAATGGTTTGATTTGAAAGCAAAGTCATCCACCTGCAGCATGCATAGCAGGTGTGCAGTGTGGCTTTGGACCCAGGAACTCTTTCCAGGTAGTGACAGTCTCGAGGGACGGGGTAAGTTCTGCATGGCGCCTTGGTCATCATTAGTGATAACAGAAAAATGACTGGGTTGCAATTTGTTTTGAGCTTCATATGGGTCGTGTCTTTGGCCTCAGAAGCAAATGCTATAGGAGAGATGGTTTTGGCCTCTCACTTCTACCCATTCTGTGGGGCACCTTCCAGGGAATCACAACCTCAGCGGAAGTGCAGCATCACCCTGATGGGGCAGCGGAGCAGCAGACAGGGGAGAGGAGACCCAGAGCACAGGCAGCCAGAGAGTACCTGTCGGAGGGTTCAGGCCCCATGAATGAGGTATCCTAGGACCCAAAAACTGCAATCAAGTGGAAGGCAGGCAAGACTATTCTTGAAGCACCAGGTTTCATAATGAGACGGTCTTGTGGAGAGGGCATAGGCTTTGCACCCACTAAGAGATGAAGGAGAAGGCCAGGCGGTTACATAACAATGCTGTGCTCCTCAGGGGAGGCTGTGCTCCGTGAGCTGGATACCCGAGGGCAGAGGCCCCAGAGAAGAGAGAGAGAAGAGGAAAGAAAGAGGTTTTCGGGAAAGGTAGTGTATGCCTGGGCTATCAAGTCTAGTTGCAAAGAGAAGTGATAAGTAGGGGAATAATAAATGAGTTTAGTGTAATTTTAGGATAATTCATGACTTTATCAAACAAATGAATCAAGGGATCATTTGTAATTAAAAGGCAACCTATAAATAGTAGCAAGGAAAGTGTACACTCCTCTTCACAGAAGTTTTGAGAGGGGAGAATTGGAGTTTGTAGAAATCGAATGGAGCTGGGGTGACTGATGAGCTGTTCCATGTGGGAAATGAGGGTGTAACAACAGTGTCCCTAGGGGGCTGTGCCATTAGCATAGTCCAGACACATTTGTGTCCTTCTGTAACAGAGTGTGAACAGGAGGGTTCTTTGTCTCCTGATTATTTTTTTTGGTTCTTCTTAGTTATACATGATGGTAGAATCCATTTTGATAAAATTGTACAAGCATGGCATATATCTTATTCTAATTAGGACCCCATTATTATGGGTGGGCACAATGGTGGAATTGCTTAGGTATTTTCATATGTGTACATAGGAAATTATGTTAAATTTACTCTATTGTCTTTCCAATTTCTATCCCCCCTCCCTTCCTTTGATTCCCATTTCTCCCCCACTTTATTGTGGTTTAGCTTCCACATATCAATGAAAATATTCAACTTTTGGTCTTTTGGGATTGACTTATTTCACTTAGCATGGTAGTCTCCAAATCCATCCATTTACTGGCAAATATCATAAAGTCATTCTTCTTTATAGCTGAGTAATATTCCACTGTGTATATATACCAAATTTTCTTTATCCATTCATGTGTTGAAGGGCATCTAGGTTGGTTCCATAGCTTAGCTATTGTGAATGGAGCTGTATAAACATTGATGTGGCTGTGTCACTATAGTATGCTGATTTTAAGCCCTTTGGATATATGCTGAGGAGTGGGATAACTGGGTAAAATGGTGGTTCAATTCCTAGATTTCTGAGGAATCTCCATACTGCTTTTCAGAGTGGTTGCAACCGATTTGCAGCCCCACCAACAATGTAAGCATTCCCTGTTCCCCACTTCCTCACCAATAGCTGTTGTTACTTGTGTTCTTGATAATTGCCATGCTGATTGGAGTGAGATGAAGCCTCAGTGTACTTTTAACTTACATTTTTCTAATTGCTAGAGATGTTGAACATTTTTTCATGTATTTGTTGATCATTTGTATTTTTCCTTTTGAGAGGGTCTGTTTAGTTCCCTTGGCCATTTATTGATCGGGGTGTTTTTGGTGGGTGTTGTTGTTGTTGTTGTTGTTGTTTTGGCATTAAGCTCTTTGAGTTGTATGTATATTCTGGAATTAATGCCATATCTGAGGTGCAGGGGGCAACGATTTTTCTCCCATTCTTCTCCCATTTTCTCTTTGTGTTCCTGATTGTTTCTTTTGCTGTGAAGAAGCTTTTTAGTTTGATGCCATCCCACTTATTGATTTATTTTATTTTATTTTACTTATTATGCTTTAGGAGTTCTGTTAAGGAAGCCAGTGTGTTGGAATGTTGGGCCTACATTTTCTTCTAGTATGTGCAGGGTTTCTGGTCTAATTCCTACATCTTTGATCCACTTAGAGTTAATTTTTATGCAGGGTGAGAGATATAGGGGTTCAATTTCAAACATATAGAACCCTTCATGAATCTGTGTGTCATCCACGCACAAGGTCGTGCTGATCTTCTCTGTATCGATTCAGTTTTAGTATGTGTGCTGCTCAAGCAAGCGCTGTCTTGTGAACTTGAAGAATGAAATCCATGGACACGGGTAAGAGAGAGAGAAAGATAAGCAGCGCAATTTATTAGAGCAGTAGAAAGAAAGCAGAGCCCCAAAGACAGAGGAGTTGGAAGCGAGAGATGCCCACCATTGCCTGTTGTCTAAGGGTTTCTGTACTCCATCCATGAGGAACTGACCTTCCATCAGAAAGTCTCTTGTTGTTCTCTTTTTGACTCAATTGAAAGTGTGCAATTTTAATTTCTTATTCCTGATTGGGATGGTTTAATGTCTTTGTTTACCTGAGTTTGTCCTGCACTTGTTTCTTAAAACAAAGGAACTTCTTGAGTTAAAAACAACTCCTTCAGGTTGACTAATGTTAGGGTAGTCAAGGAATCATTACCACTGTGGCCTTGCCTTCCTGGAGTAATGACAGAATGTATCTGGGCCCAAGTGGGAGTGGAGCTTTCCAGTCAGACAGCTGAAATCAACACACAAAACACTTCCATCTTCCTGTGGGTAATATAGCTCTTGCTTCACTTCCACAATGTCAGAATTTATTGAATAACAATAAATTCATCAACTACATAACATTCATCAGCATTTTTTGAGAAGTGAATTTATGTATTTTGAGTTTATCAGTAAAGAATGAAAATAATAATAACATTAAGACTACATGAAAACCGTTACATAGTTATGAATTGAAGGTTACAATTTATTAGCAAGGAAAATGAAACAAACCTATTTCTGCTCCCCATTTTTTTTAATGAAAATAGTTTTTTTTTCCCTTAGAAAGAGTGGAATATTTGTTACTCGTCACACAGACTGGTAAGAAAATCACACAACTAACAGTAAGTGATTTTACAATAGCCCATTAATCACGAAACAAACTATGCAAATATTAAACCTAACACCATATTAGAAACACACTTTATTTTGTGCAGGATCTCTGGTCTAATTCCCAGGTCCTTAATCCATTTTCAGTTGAGTTTTGTGCAGGGTGAGAGATAGGGGGAGTTTAATTTCATTTTACTGCATATGAATTTCCAGCTTTCCCAGCACCATTGTTAAGACTTCCTTAACAAGACTCCCAGAGCACAAGAAATGAAAGCAAGAATTAATAAATGGGAAGGATTCAAACTAAAAAACCTTTTCTCAGCAAAGGAAACAATCAATAACGTGGAAAGAGAGCCTACAGAGTGGGAGAAAATCTTTTCCACACACACTTCAGACAGAGCACTACTGATCTCCAAAATTTATAAAGAACTTATAAAACTTTACATCAAAAATACAAAGAACCCAATCAATAAGTGGGCTAAGGAACTGGACTGACACTTCACAGAATAAGATATATAGGTGATCCACAAATATATGAAAAAAATGTTCAACATCTCTAGTAATTAGAGAAATGCAAATCAAAACCACTTCAAATAGAATGAATGGCTATTATCAAGAATACAATCAATAATAGGTGTTGGCAAGGATGTGGGGGGAAAGACATACTAATACATTGCTGATGGGGTTGCAAATTGGTGCAACCACTCTGGAAAGCAGTATGGAGATTCCTTAGAAAACTAGGAAAGGAACCACCATTTGACCCAGCTATCCCACTCCTTGGTTTATACCCAAAGAACTTAAAATAGCATATTACAGTAATGCAGCCACATCAATGTTTATAGCAACTCAATTCACCATAGCCAGATTGTGGAACCAACAACATATAGATGCCCTTCAATAGATTAATGGGTAAAGAAACTATGGTATATATACACAATGGAATATTATCCAGCCATAAAGAAGAACAAAATTATGGCATTTGCCATAGATAGATGGATGGAGTTGGAGAATATCATGCTAAGTGAAATAAGCCAATCCCCAAAAAACCAAAGCCCAAATGTTTTATCTGATAAGTAGATGCTGATACATAACAGGGTGGGGAGGAGGGGTTAAGGGAAGAATGGAGAAGCGCTGGATTGTGTCGAGGGAAATGAGGGGAGGGGAGGGAGGGGTAGGAAAGATAGTGGAATGAGACAAATATTATTACCCTATGTACACATATGAGTACACGAATGGTGTGAATCTACAAGGTGTACACCCATAGAAATGAAAAACTGTACCCCATTTGTGTACAGTGAATCAAAATGCAGTCTATAAAAATAAGAATAAAGAAGCACACTGTAATTCACCCAACCCACATATAGAAAGAGAAACATTGTACTAACTACTTAAGAAGATCACAAAAACACCCCGCCACCATTAAATCCATCTACTATTGTTTAAAGAATACTTAATCTTATTTGCAAAGAAGAAGAAATCAAATGTACATAGATGTCCTGGGACCTTTAGATGAAGGCCAGTGTTTCTGTCACCAAGACAAAGGAAAGCAATTAAAAAAGTTTATTGGCAGGAGATATGCTGCAGTAGCCACAACAGGGACGGAGGACAGAGCTATCTGCCATCCCACTCAGAGTGCTGTCTGGGCTTATATATGCTTCTGAGTTCTTTGTCTTTGGTGGCTTTTTGCTAGGAGCAGTTTATGCTGAAAAAGGGGGAAGGGGTGATTGACAGATTCCTGTGCCTTGCCTAAAATGCTTGTTGTGCATGCACCAACACCTGTTTCCCTGGATTTACATTAGATGTCTGAGATGCAGGTAATGTGCATCAGGTCTTGAAGGGGGGCTTTCCCTTATTAGGTAACTCTAGATCTAACTTGGGTTTCTGAGCACGCTCCTCACAGTGGTCAGGCAATCTTGTTGAAAAACAGAATCTTGCTGTTTACACTTTGGGGACCATAGTTCCTCTAGTAACAGGAAGAGGACAGGATGAAAGCGAGGTCCTTAGCCTCACATCAGTGCTGCTAATTGACGAGGGGTTGGGGCTTGTGACAAGGCTAATCTTTAATAGATTTATATTAAAAATCAGCCACTGTAGAACATGATATATCTATAAATTTTACCACATTTTTTTCATGCTATAATTTTTTTAGGGAAGTACACATGAATTGGTTTTTAACAGGTTTTTTTTTATTACACTGATAAAATCTCTCTGCAGTGTGATTTTTTCATGGGACTTAAAATATTGGTTAAAATGCAAAATGTTCCTGCATGGCAAAAATCGACAGAGTTCCATCGTCTGTGTAAATCACACACTTTTGTCAGGACGTGGCCACCAGAAGTATCAACAAACTCTGAGTGTTCTTGGAGGTTCTCACCAAAGTGATTGTTTTTATGGCTTTGATTTGAACTGAAATGACAGAAGGCTGTTTCACATTTTGATATTTATAGAATATCTGCCCATTAGGCACTTCTCTCTGTGTCAGGTCTCACTCTGACCCGAGCCAGCCACAGCTGACAGAGGAGTCTGTGTGCAGGCATTTGCAGGAGAATGGATGGAGCTGGAGACCATCATGCTCAGTGACATAGGCCAGACCCCGAAAGCCAAGGGCTATAAGTGTTATTGCACATACAGAAACAGAGAGGGGAGAGGCATTGGGGAAGAAGAAAAAATATATAAGGAAGACAAGTAGAATAGAGAATGGGGACTTAGGGAAGGGAAGATGGGAGGGAAGGGGGGGGAAAGGGGAATGAAAAAGACCAAGCTGTGCCATGTGGAGGTAGGAGTGTACCACAGTTACGACTGTGTTATGTATGTTACAATTACATTACATACAATTACTGTCATGTGTAATTACATATTCATGTACACATATGAGTATGTATGTGTGTGTAAAAGTATACACATGGGTTTTGTGCATGTATGTGTGTGTGTGCGTGTGTATGGTGCTGAAGTTTGCACACTGAGCTACATTCCCAGCCCTTATGATTTCTTATTTTGAGACATAGTCTTGCTAATTTCCAAAGCTGGCCTCAAACTTGTGATCTGCCTGCTTCAGCCTCTCAAACTGCTGGGATTATAGGCATGTACCATCATATCTGGCAACAATAAAAATATTGTTTTTAAGTAAGTTAGGATCACTGAAATCTTTCCTATATTCTTTATGGTCATAGAGTTTCCTCCCTGATATGAGTCCTTTTGTGCCATAAAACTGAACTAGGAGAATTAAAGTTTTACCCACAAAAGTTACATTCATAAGTTCCATCTCTAGTGTGCAATATCATGGGCCTTTTAAAACTTTCAAGAGAAAAAAGTGATTTCCCACTTCCTTATAATCATAGAATGTCTCTCCACTCTCTGTTCTCTCATGCCTTTGAAAGAAGTGAAGATCACTGAAGGCTTTCCCACATTTCTTACATATTCCAGGGTTTCATATAGATTGCATCTAGTCCCTATCAGCAAAATTCTCCCTATTAAGGGGTGAGTGGCACATGAAGAATATTCCAGGTACAATGCATTCATATCATTTTACTCCAATAGGAGTTCTTTTGCTTAGATTAGGACTTGGAACCTGGCTGAATATTTCTCCACTGTGATAATGGTCTTTACTTTCACAGGTTTCTCTCCATTGTTACTACTGTAAAAAGTGAGAACTTAAACCACCCCGCCCTGTTTTTGTAGTGATCTTCAAAGTTCTTGTCTTTACACTTTTTTTCCTAGAAAGACCTCATTGCTGAAGGTTTCCTGCATCATATCTCTGTAGCATTTCTTCTGAGAAGGATCCACCAGAGCCCACTCCTCCTGGTCAAGTCCAATGATCATATCCTCTAAGACCCCTGAGCCCATTCCAGAGTATTCTGGTGTCATCTCACTGTTCCCTCAGGTACTGCAGGTCATGGCACATCACAGCTTCACTGGCAGAGCCTCCTCAGGTGGTTATAGTCAGCTGAGATGCACTGACAAAGGCAGTTTTGAGTCACATTCATCAGTTTTAATTCTCTGATTCCTCATGGTTCACTTAGTGTCATGACTATGGCAATTATAAATTCTCTCATTTCATTCCAGTCTTAATTAGTAATGCTGTAGTACAGGAGGCACACATCACAGTTTACAAAGTGGTATATATGTCAAGGTATGGCTAGGAAAGACCCTATGGTTTGAAAACAGAACCGAAAGCAAAGGCGGAGCACTGATATGGATGCAAATGAGTCACTGAAGGTGGTCAAATAAGGGACCACGCAGCCAGGGAACTTGCGGAAAGCATGGAACTTGTTCAAGGAGCAGAGTTTTCAAGTGGGGAGCTGTTCAAGGGAAGGCAAGCTCCTGAAGCAGGCAGTTTGGCAGGCAGTTTTGATGTCAGCCAAGTTAAGCAGGGAGGCAGAGCTGAGATGGAGCCCCAGGCTCAGTCAGGAGTTCCTCACCTGTCCCATTCATGACACGTTCATCAGGCAAACCAGTAAGGTGAAAAGTTGGTGTGTACCACTGTCTTAAGTTCCTCTCCTTTTATTCATTTCAGGTGAGAGGGTTTCACCATTCATTCATCTGCTCTGTTTGAAAAGCGGCAGACCTTCTCTGAGATGAGTTTGATACACCCGTGGATTCATGTGCTTCTGGTTTAATTTTATAAATTCACAAGTAGTCATTTTTTATTAGCATGATTCACTTATCAGTTTGTGTCTTATGGTTGTGCTGTGCAGCTGGTGGTTATTTCTTTTGACATGTTCTGCATGTCCTGCATCTAGTGGTTATCTGTTTACCCATATAAATGACCAGGTCATTCAGCCTTAGTGCTTGTGTTCAGTGGAGTAACACAGGGCAAGCTACTCCATAAAATGGAGTAATTCATGGATAGGTGCAGCCTGAAATCTGCTGTTCTCTACAACATGGAGTAATTCGGAGCTTGGCACAACCTGCTCTCCACTAACAGATCTTTTAATCAAGTAAAACCAATACCTACTCTGTGATCTGCAAATTCCAATTCTAAGAACTTATACATGTAGTCTTGTCTATGAATGTTCACATCTGTATTATTCATAAGTTTATTCCTCACACTAAACAAAAAAGTGGACCAATTTGGTGACTAAATAAGACCCTATAATGATCGTCTTCCCCACAGATATGCCAAATTGAACAGGTATTCACACAAGGAGCTATCTTCACAAGAGCAAAGGAAGTCAGATGAAAGAACATAGTGCCTGATTTTAGTATAATAGGAAAAGACGCATTGAGGAAGCCACTAAGGAAAGAGTTATCCCTGTCACTTCTCCCCCAATTCCAAGCAATGCAGCATGGAAAGGCTTATGTCTTCCACTTAGTGGAGGGAGAAATGATTCTTTCCAAGCCTTAGTGTTAATACCCAGCACCAGGCTCACCATTGTTCAAACTAGTGCCAACAGAGCCCCATGACTCCTGCCATTACCCACAGACTGAACTGCTGAAACTGTCAATCAGGTGACCAAGGGACTGTCTCCACCACCCTTCCTACAACATTGGGAGCAGAGAGATTGCAAGACTCCACCTGCTGGGGAGCAGGGTGCTAAAGGTAGTGGACTTTGCCCTGGAGCTCAGTGCCAGGCCAGTTCAGTGAGACCTAGCCCCAGGCAGAAAACAAAGGCCCCTCTACTCAGGACAGAACTTACAAAGAGACCCTTTATACCTGTTCAAGCTTTAGGAGGTGACCTGTGCCCTGGTGGGACAGGCTGGAGTTTGGAGTGGGTCTGGAACACAAGCCCTCTCACCCCCAACTGCACAGGTGCCTGCCTATGGCTGTGCGACTCAACTTAATGTCAGCCTTGTAGGTCAGGGGACTTCCTCTGACACCACTCTCCCTACATCCAGCAACACAGCTATCCCCAGGCCAGTGTTCTCAGAAGGACTTCACCTGCCTCACTCCTGGCAGACCTGAAACTCAGTGGTATACACTCATGCTTCTTCCTGTATCACTGCTACCTATAGCCTGGGACTGCTGCAAAGCTGAGACTATGCAAGTCCTTATGGCTGTGAGATTAGGTGAAACTTAGTGTCACCCTTGATGAGCAACACACTGGCACGTCAATATCATGCAGCATAGAATAAAGCAAGATTCCATTTGCTGTGAGTAATGGGGTAGAAAGTACAGGACTTTGTCTTGGAACTCAGTGCTGAACTGGTAAAACCCAGTAGTGGACAGGTCTTGACAGCCCCCATTCCCAGGCCAGCACCTGCCAATAGAGCCTCTGGAACAGTCTCAGTGCCAGGCACAGACATGTAGCTCCATCTATTCAGATTTTATTCCAACCAGCATCACCTGTACCTTCTTATAGTAGCCTTGTTCCTGAGTCCACCTCAGCAATAGGCACCCATTTCACTGTGGCCCTTGGTCATTTTCTAGAGCTACTGCAGTTTTAGCAGACTATAGTTTTAGAATGTGACACAGCCTTGTAGTGTTAGTGGCCACAGGTATGGTTTGGGAAACAAGTTGGCCATTTTAATAATCCTGCATAGCGATTTTGCTCTGAGCTGGGCAGAATTCTGCAGTGCCTGAGCTCAGATTGGTAACTATGAATGAGGGTTTTGGGCTTACTCTAAACACAGAGAGAGACATTTGGGAATGGACTACTCTAAGTATTCCCCCATTTTATGCTGAGTAACACACCAAATGCAGATTTGGAACAAACCTGGGCCTAGATCTCCATCTAGGGCTGAAACAGCAACAGCACAACAGTGGACTCATGGATACCTTGGACATAGGACACCATTTAGTGCCAAAAAAGCAAAAGCGACTAAAGTCTTAAGAAAATAAGCAGGCTTCATGGAGGTTAATTCTCCAATACCCTGATGATGTTGCATACTAACAAGCATCAAGAATTTTGGGGAAACATGACCTCACCTAAACATCAAAACAACATACCAAACGGACCACACAATAACCCTTGTGAATAACTCTCAGAAGGAGAATTGGAAACAACTCTTTCAAGGAAACTCAATGAGTTTTGAGAGGACACAGAGAAAGATACAACAGCCTAACACAGATAAAAACAACTTAAAATCAAACAAATAATTGAGCTGGAAAACGTCCTAAGCAAATTAAAAAACACGATAGAAGGCATCAATACCAGAATAGATAAAACTGAATAAAGAATGAGTGAGCTTGAAGACAGCTTCTTAAACACAGAAGAAGGGGAAAAAAAGAAAAAGAATGAAGAGGAATGAAGAAAGTATATGGGCATCTGGAGATAGCTTTCAAAGAGCAAATATTTGGGTCACTGGGGCAAATGAGGGACTTCAGAATGCCAAAGAAATAGAAAGTTTATTAAAAAAGATAACAAAAGAAAATGATGCAAACCTGGAGAAATATGAAAAATATCAGGTCCAGAAAGGTTCACTGTCATCTATCATATTTACCTCAACAAGTCTACTCCAAGATATAATATAATCACTCTCTCAAAGGTTGAAGATAAGATTCTTCAGGCAGCAAAAGAAGCAACACACAAAGGTGTCCCAATTAACCTGACAGCAGATGGCTGGGCAGAAACTTCATGAACCAGCAGAGTATAACGTGAGATTTTTCACAGTACTGGGGGGAATAAAACTAACAACCAAGAATACTGTACCCAGCAAAACTATCTTTGCATATTCCCAAACAAAAGAGGAGAGAATATATCCCCATCAGACCTCTCCTACAAGAAATGCTAAAGGGAGTTCAAATAGAAAGAAAGAGATTTTGATGGGTAAGAAGAGAACATCAAAATGTATAAAACTAAATGGTAAGAGCAACTATACCAACAAATTCAGAATGTTCTAATATTGTACATTTAGGGTATAAGCCATTAAAATTGAAGACTGAAAAACACAAAGAGTAACACATGAATGTGTTAGGAGATTAGCATCATAGGAAGATATAAAATAGAACATCCAAAAATCAAAATGGGCTGAGTACTGGAGTTCTAATGTATATTTTCTGTTTTTTTATGCTTGCTTTTGAATCTTTGTGATTATGATGTTTCTGTCATTTCAGAACTGGTTGTTGTGATTCAAAAGATTTTTGTAGGTTCCATGATAATCACAAAACTTTATAATAGACATAATAATAAGCAAGTCAAATATTGAATTTTTTCTCATATGCAGAATCTACAGAGAAAGAAGGGATAAAAAGGGGACCTCATGAAAGTAGAAGAGAGAACAGTAAAGGAGAGAGGAAAATCGAGGGGGAGGGAAGAGTGGATGAGAAGGGAAAAAATTGTGGAATGAAATTGACCAAATTATGCTAAATCCATGTGAGAATAGTTTACAATGACTACCATTTTCATGTATAATTATAATGCACCAATTTAAAAGTAAATAAAAGACCTTTATAGTAAAGAAATGAAAACAGAGGGGGGGGGAGGAGAAAAGAGAAATGGGAAAGTACTGAGGAATGAAATGGATCAAATTATGTTATGTGCATACATGAATCTCCACTATTTAAAAATATTCTTAATTTGTTGTAGATGTGTTTTGACATACATACATGGAGTATAACTTCACATTCTGTGGTTGTACATGATGTGGAGTTACAGTGGTCATGTATTCATATACGAACATAGGAAGTTTATGTCCAATTCATTCTACTATCTTTTCTATTCCCATCCCCATCTCTTCCCTTCATTCCCCTTTGTCTAATACAGAATACTTCTATTTTTCCCCCACCTTATTATGTGTTAGCATCCACTTTTCAGAGAGAACATTTGGTCTTTGATGTTTTGGGATTGGCTTATTTCACTTAGCATGATAGTCTTCAGGTCTGTCCATTTACTGGCAAATGCTATAATCTCATTCTTCTTTATGGCTGAGTAATATTTCCCGTCTATATATATCACATTTTCTTTATCCATTCATGTGTTGAAGGGCACCTAGGTTGGTTCCATAGCGTAGCTATTGTGAATTGTACTACTATAAACATTGATGTGGCAGCATCAGTATAATGTGCTGATTTTAAGTCCCTTGGGTATGTGCCAAGGAGTGGGATAACTGGGTCAATTGGTGGTTCCATTCCTAGTTTTCTGAGGAATTTCCATACTGCTATCCAGGGTAGTTGCACCAATTTGCATTCCCACCAGCAATGTGCAAGAGTACCTTTCTCCCTACATCCTCACCAACATTTATTGTTGCTTGTATTCTTGATAATTGCCATTCTGACTAAAGTGAGATGGAATCTCAGTGTAGTTTTAATTTGCATTTTGCTATTGCTGGAGATGTTGAAGATTTTTTTATTTATTTGTTGACCAATCATATTTCTTCTGTGAAGTGTCTGTTCAGTTCCTTTGCCCATTTATTGATTGCATGAATCACACTATTATGCACAATTACAATGCACAAATAAATAAATAATGAACAATAAATCAAAACACATTACCAGAGTATGCAATTTAACCACCACGGAAGTCTGTAAGAGAGGGATAAAGTTTGGAACTATGATTAATTTAGTTACTACTTATCAATAATTAAACTAAATGAAATGGATTGAATTCTCCAATAGAAATTCATAGAATAACTGAATGAATAAAATTTACAATATTTAACTATATGTGCCTTAAAAGAAATTCCAACTCTAAGGACTTGTGTAAACTGAAAGTGATGGACAGAAAGATATTCTAAGCAAATGTAATCTATGAAAAAACATTAGTTGCCATACTTATATTAGAAAATATAGACTTTTAATCAAAAGCGGTAAAGAGACAAGATCATTATATAATGATCAAGGGATAAATTTGGCAAGAAAAAAATAACAATTCTGAATATATATATACATCCAATGTCAAAGCACCCAAATATTTTAAAGCAAATATTAGCAGTCCTAAAGGAAAGATAGGTTGCAATTGGATTTTTAAGAGCCTACTTTTGTCAATGGACAGATGATTCAGACAGAAAATAAACATAGAAGCAGCGCAGTTAAATTGCACTGAAGAGAAATGAGCCTAAGAAACATCAACAGTGTATTCCCTCCAACAAATTGAGAATATATATATTCTCCTCATCACCAATGGAATATCCCCAGGATAGAGCATGTGATAGGCTACAAAACAAGTCTCAATATATTTTTTAAAATTAAAATCATCAATCATCTTTTCCAACCACATTGAAATAAAACTAAAAATACAAGGAAAACTTTGGAAATTATACAGGTGTATGGAAATTAAAGTTTAGTCTTTTTTTCCATATTTTTATTGGCACCTTGGAGTCAGACATAACGGTGGGATTCATTGTTGCGTATTTGAATATGCATACAATTTAACAGTATGATTTGGCCAATATCGTTCCCCATTCCCTCCATTCTTCCCTTCCCCCTAGCTTCTTTCTTCTACTCTACTGATCTTCCTTAGATTTTCATGAGATCCTCCCACTTTCTTTTTCCTTTTTAGCTTCCACATATGACCCTTGACTTTTTGAATTTGGCTTATTTTGCTTAATATAATGTACTCAAGTTCCAACTGTTTTCATTCAAAGGACATAATTCCATTCTTCTTTATGGCTGAATAAAGCTCCATTGTTGTGTATAAACACCATATTTTCTTTATCCGTTCATCCAATGATAGACACATGGGCTGGTTCCATATTTTGCCTATTGTGAAGTGTGCTGCTCTGCACATGGGTATGTATGTATCACTATAGTATGCTGACTTTCATTCTTTAGGATAAACATCTAGGAGTGGTATAGCTAGGTCATGTGATGACTCCAGAGGAAACTCCATACTCAGAGTGCTTATACTAATTTACCATCCCACCAACAGTGTAAAGATGTTCCTCTTTCTTTACATCCTTTCCAGCATTTATTGTTCTTTGTGTTCTTGTTGGCTGCCATTCTAACTGGAGTGACGTGAAATCTCAATGTAGCATTGATTTGCATTTTTCTAATTGCAAATGATGTTGAACATTTTTCATATATTTGCTAGCCACTTATATTTTTTCTTTTGAGAAGTGTCTGTGTAGTCCATTTGCCCATTTGCTAATTTGTTATTGTTGGGTTTTTGTTTGTTCATTTGTTTGTTTTTGGTTTCAAGTTTTGAGATCACTGTATATTTTGGATATTAATCCTCTGCCGGAAGAGCAGCTAGTGAAGAATTTTCTCCATTCTATCGGGTCTCTCTTCACATTCTTATTTGTTTCTTTTGCTGTGAAGATTTTTAATTTGATGCATCCCATTTATTAACTCCTGGCATTATTTCCTGAGCTTTAGGTGTTCTATTGACAAAGTTGTCTTCACCTATATGTTGGAGTGTCAACCTTATGTTTTCTTCTAGGAATTGCATAGTTTCTGGTCTAAGTCCTGAATTTTGATTATTTTGAGTTGATTTTTGCACAGGGTGAAAGAAAGGATGTAGGCTCATTATTCTACATATGGATAACCAGTTTTCCCAGCAACATTTGTTAAAAAGGGTGTCTTGTCTTCAATGTATATTTTTGACATCTTTGTTAGGGATTAGAGCACTGTATGTGAGTGGGTTTGTCTCTGTGTCTTCTATTCTGTTCCATTAATTTGCTTCTCTGTTTTAATGCCAGTATCAGGCATTTGTTACTATGGCTTATAATTTGAAGTCAGGCATTATGATGCCTCCAACACTACTTTTTGGCTTAGAATTGCTTTGGCTATTCTATATCTTCTTCTTTTTTTTTTTTTCTTCCCCCAAATGAATTTAGGACTATTTTTTTTAGTTCTGTAAAGAATGTCATTGGTATTTTGATGGGGATTGCATTGCATCTGTACATTACTTTTGGTAGTGTTGTGATTTGGATATGTGGTGCCCCTCAAAAGCTCATGTATGAGACAATGCAAAAAAAATTAGAGGTGACTTGTTTGAGCTATGAGTGCCTTAACCTAAGCAGTACATTGGCCCCCTGATAGGATGGCAACTGAGTGGTAACTGTAAGCAGGTAGGGTGTGGCTTAAGGAGGTGGATTGTTGGGGGCACACCACACACTTCTGCCGTGATGTTCTGCCTCATCTCAGACCCCAAGGGATGGAGTTGATCATCTATGGACTGAGACCGCTGAAACCCTGAGCTCCCAAATAAACTTTTCCTTCTCTAATAGTTCCTGTCAGGTCATTTTGGTCAAGTGGTGAGAAAGCTGACTAAAACAGATAGTATGGCCATTTCAACAATTTTAATTTTACATATACATGAACATGGGAGGTCTTTCCATCTTCTGTGTATTCTTCAAGTTCTTTCTTTAGTGTTCTATAGTTTTAATTGTAGAGGTCTTTCACTTTGGTTAGATTTATTCCCAGATATTTTTTTGAGGCTATTGTGAATGGGATTGTTGTTGTGATTTCTTTCTCAGTAGATTTAATTTTGGGTTCATAGGATATATATTGATTTTTGTGTTTTGAATTTGTAACTGCCACCTTGCTGAATTTATCAGTTCTAGAAATCTTCTGGTGGAGCTTTTTGGGTCTTCTAAGTATAAGATCATATTATCTGCAAATGGTGATAATTTGACTTCTTCCTTTCCTATTTTCATTCCTTTTATTTCCTTCTCTTGCCTAGTTGTTCTGGCTACAATTTATAGTCCTATATTGAGCAGGACTGGTGAGAGTTGAGTCCTTGTCTTGTTTAGGATTTTAATGGAACTTCTTTCAGTTTTTCCCCATTCACTACTATGTTGGCTTTGGGTCAGTGCTGTAGATTTTATGGTGTTAAGGTAGGTTCCTCCTATCCCTATTTTTTTCATTTTTTATTATAAATTTTGTCAAAAGCTTTCTCTGCATCTCTTGTGGTAACTCTGTGATTTTTATCCTTAGTTCTTTTATGTGGTAAATCATTTTTATTGATTTCTATATGTTGAACAACCTTTGAATCCCTTGAATGGAAACAATTTGATCATGATGTACAATCTTTTAAATGTGAGTTTCAATATGATATACTAATATTTTATTTTTAAATTTTTGCATCTATGTTCATCAAGCAGTTTGGTCTATAGTTTTATTTCCTTCAAGTGTCCTTATCTGGTTTTGGAAAGGGTTATAATGGCTTCATAGAATGAATTTGGAAGTGTTTCCTCCCTATTTTGTGGAACAATTTGAGGAACGTTGACATCAGTTCCTCTCTGAAGTCTGATAGAATTTATCTGAGAATCCATTGGATCCTAGGCTTTTCCTTGTTGGAAGGATTTTTACTATTGCTTCTATCTCATTGCTGGTTATTGGTCTGTTGAGGTTTTCTATGTCTTGATTTAATTTTGGCAGGTCCTATGTGTCTAGAAATCTATCTGTTTCTTCTGGGTTTTCCAATTTATTGAAGTATAAAGTTTGAATATAGTCCTTAATAATCCTCTGAATCAAAATAATTGTCCTCCTTTAAGTTGATTTTTACATGTATTCTGTAGTAACCAAAGCTAAGGCATGGAGGTGCAAAAGATTCAAAATGCACAATATCTTGAGTGTTCTCTTTCCCATTGTCTTCTATTGTCCCCCTCCTTTTTTTTTAAGCTATGTATCTTCCACATCCCATGACTACCCCAAATCCCCACAAGGATTGAACATGAGTTATTGGATATGCCATTTTTATGGATTTGAGGACTCTAAACAAGGGACAAGAAAACAGAAACAACCATCAACAAGTTGTGGTTAAGGTGGAATCCGCTGCTAACATTGAAAGAATAAGAAGAGTTATTCACATCTCTCCTGTCTTGTAAAAATCCTGATGGTGGGTCATCACAATTGATGGTGGTTCACTTGTGATGGCATCTCATTTTATCAAGTGAATTAAACCTTTAACTTCTTTGTGGGAAACTCATTACTTGAAATGTGGACAAACCCCCAACACTTGGAGGTTTGGGGTCAAGAACAGCATGTATCAGAGAAACATGAATTCCTTCAGTGAAGAGGTGAGTCCTGCTCCTGTTTGGAGATTATTTTCACAACATGGAGATAGCAGGCTCTGATAATTTTGGGGTCAACCTTTGTTTAGACCAACTCAGTATTTTACATGTTTTTAGGAGTTCTTTGGAATGGCAGAGAATTTAGGTGATTTCCCTAAATCCAAAGATAGAGCTAGGTTCTCTTACTATCTCCAACTGCTTGTACTATAGAAACTCCAAAGCATCCCAATCACCTGGCATGATCTGGGCTAGATATATGTTCTGGCATAAAGTTTGTAGTTCTATTCACTTTCTTCTCCCTACATGGTATGATTTCAGAAAGCACAATCTTTTTTTTTTTTTTTTTTAGATTTAAACATACCCTTTAATTTAGGTACTGAACAGTATTTCACCCAACAAATGAGAGGGAAAATAACATGAATTGGAAGACATGCCAACTACCTGGAGATCTGAGGCAACTGAAGCAGAGGCTCCCTGAAAACCAAACTATCCAAACTTCTAAAAATTTGTCCATAGAGCTACTTTAGGACAACACAGTTCAACCCGTTATTGAGCACCCTTTGTGGAGACTTGTGACGGGTGTCGATACAGACTATACTAATTTCCATAAGTATTTCCTATGATCCTTGACACAATATAAGGGAACTACTGGGATCCCTGGTTTTCAGATTAGTTTCATAGCTAGTATGAGTCTTACTGTGGTAAGATTTAACATCTGGACAACTGAAACAGTCCTTTTTTTTTTTTTGCAGTAGAAAGCACAATCTTGAACTACAGTACTCCTTTGGTTATTGTAGCAAATCACACTGTGCATTCATGCAGCTCCTTAGAAGGGAGGAGTGATATGATAGGTGACTCACCATGGATAGCTTATTTCAGTTGATATGAAGGAACCAAGCAAAGAAAACTTGGAACCAGACTCTGGTCTTGGAGGCCTCTTTTCAACAAGTTTGCTATTCTATCCCTCCCAAAGACCTGTTCCCTTCTATCTACTCTTTGTTTCTTTCTCTTATAACCTCTCTATTCCCATAGGCCTTCTATCCTGATCTGGGTCTTCTTTTTGGCTCCTTGTCATTTCCCTATTATACATTATTAGTATTATTGGACCTAGAACATCCACTCCCACTGTCATAGAAATGGGGGGGGGAACGGGGCGGAGTCCTGTAAAGGCTTCTTCTGAAGTTTTCTTCCTTTGTGTTGACTAAGTAAATGCAAATGTGTTGACGAGGGTATGATGAGCCTGTCTCAAATCCCTGGCCCCAATTAGACACCGCTTATCAGGACTACTCATATAACACCTGAACACTGACACTGCTGTCCTTTTGGTTTATGGCCTATAACCTGAATTATCAAATGCTATTCAGAAATATCAGGTACACTGGCAGATCGCAGCTGCCTCTAGATACAGCAGTTTGCTCACTATCTTGAAGACTGCATGATAAACATCAAGAAAATCACACTGGCTCACCTTACCATACTCCGGAGTACAGTCATGGCTTGAGGGCAACAAAGAGGCCTTAGTAAACAAACCACATCAATAAAGATATCAACCCATATGGGGAAAGGGGAAAGGAGGAGATGAAGGCTTCTGGGCCCATAGTTATGCTTCGGCAAACCGGCTACTCAGACAGAGCCTACATGACTGTCCTTTTGGGATGACAGGCTATAGTTTCATTTATTGCCTTTGGATCAAGAAGAAGCATCCCTACTTAGCAAATGGTCATCCACTCTCCCTTTCAGTAGATGCTGGTGTTAGGTACAAATGCAGCTACTGATATTTGAGAAGGGCTCAGTGAACAGGGACTCAGACCCTTCTTGGAGGACCATCCTGCTTGCTCTACTATGAGAAGCCATATTTTTTTTTCTTGACATAGGAAGGCTTGAGACCACTGTAGACAGCTGGCCAGGGCCACTCCCTGGTGCTCCATGAAGGTCTCATGTTCCAAATCTGACCCTGACACCCCTCAGAGTACCAAATATCAACCACTGTCTCTCTGTTTCTGATTGGCCCAGTGAGGGAGGGCACCCTCACTCAATGAATCTTGGATCCTGAGATGGAATCTCAGTCTTATCTGAGGTCTTTGGGGAAAAGGTGACCCATTAATCCCCAAAGCGTGAGCCAAGCAATCTCTCCCTCTTCATAAATGCTGTCCATACCGTCTGCCTCTTAAACAGGGACCCCTTATAAGAGAGTCTCAAGATAGAGCTCCTCTAGCTTTAAAATTAGACCACCTTCTCTACACTCTCATAAGACACATTTGCTTCTGTCCCCTCCTCATCTGCAAAGAAAAAGACTTGAGAATCTCTTTCAGTTAATTAGAGTAAAACTACCCATCATCTATCCTAGTTCAGGAATTCAAATTGTTTATTTTCTCTAGTGGAGAGGTCACCCAGAGCACTAACAGGCCTGCCTCCCACTTCAAATTGAGGATCATAATATGAAATCGTGGTCCTGTGAATACAAAGGACCTGTAAGGTCAGAGGGAACATGTAAGAAATTTTAAGGGCACAACTGGCTGGCAAATGTCCTCCTTTAAATTAAAATAGTTGCCAAGAAGTTAGTTAGTATTCTCCATTCTGAGTGAGGCCCTCAAGAGAGGTCATGGAAGGAAAGGCAGAAACTGCTGATCCCTAGAGGCTTCGCGATTGGGGAGATGTTCCCTAGCCAAAGATGCCCATAATCCGTTCTCTTTCATTTGTTTGTTTTTGTTCAGAGGGGAGCCTCATCCTCAAAAGTAATAGTAAGGGATGACCTAATCACAGCTGAGATAAAGGAGATGCCTAATAATTTTCTGCATCCAAACCTGGCCTGATTATCAACTGGGGAAATGAAAAATGGTTGAAATGCCGTATGCATGAGGTTCTGCTCAAAACAGCAGCTTCTCTTACTTCTTAAGCCTCTGCCAGATCTCTACCTCTCCAAGGCTTGCAGAGCCTGCAGAGCTTGCAATATTTATAAAGCTTGCAGAGAACCAGTTGAGACCAAAGGAAAAAAAGTGTCACTTTTAAGTCCAAGCCACTTGTGAACCCTAAATGTCTGGCTATCTTATCTCCTCTTAGCAGTCTGCCATGCTGCTTTCTTAATAAGTGCCTCCCTAAACACTACAGCACAGGGAGGGACGATGGAATGATCTCATGTACACAAGTTGTCTTTACCTTGAGAATGTTTATCTAAGGATTTCAGGGCTCTCCCATTCTTTCAATATCTGAACTGGGAAGCCATCCTTATTTAGCAGAATCAGACTAGGTTGAGCCATGGGACGCAGAGGCCTGGCTTCCAGGAACTGACAGCCATGGAGGTCTGTCCCATACTGCCAGGAAGCATGTGGTGCTCCATGGGAGTGGTTCCGCGTCTCCTTCTGGAATATTCCCCTGAAGAGAATGGCTCCCCTAACTCTACCCTAACCTGTCCATCACAGAAGAAGTCCTCCCCATCTTGCCTCCTTTACCTGTGTGCCTATAAATAAAAGAGTTGGGCCACTCCATGTTGTTAGAGGCCAGAGCTGGTATGACCAGACCTGTCACGCCCCATCTCATTTTAAAAAGAGTATTGGCTCTTGTGTTTATTGATTAGGTAAGTTTATGGGTAATTGATTGATAAACAGCCAACATCATCCTCCTACAGTTAATCCTTTTCTCATCCACAGGGGACATGGCTGAGAGACTCTACCACATAAGCTGCCTGGGCAAGAACTGCCGGCTGACAGAACTCTAGAAAGATGGACAAACTGTAATGTTACCATAGTAACCCCTCTATTCTCTCCTTCTGCATCCTTCTTCTCCTCTCTGGTGGTCACCCTAATCCAGACTCCCTGTGAACAGGAAGAATTGGAAATGACACCCTTGTCACTTAAAATGGAGGAACGTATTACCCTGACCACTCACCAGACTCCAAACAAGGACACTGTTTCTGAAGTGGTTCTTCCTGCCCTATGGTTAGTTGCATCCTCCAATTTGCAGACGGGCTGTGTTTTGGCAATTCCTGGCATTTTCTATGTGCCGTCCTATGACTTTGATCATGAGAAGCACTAAGAAGTGTTCTGTTATGGCCCATGAATTTTCAGGTGATGGTTATCAATAAAGTGTCAAAGACTTTAGGCACAGAATATCACAGGTTTAGCACAAGCTAAGAATAAAAATGAGGATAATGAGACTGATGGCCACTGGCATGGACTCAGTCCAAATGTTCCACTGTCCATTTTGATTGCTTATGGAGAAGTACATGTCATGTCTCCATGTTAAATGTAGTGCTCAACATTCTGAAAGATTAGCACTTTCTCTATAATCACTTAGTCAGCGGGTGTCAGAACTGCTGTTGAAATGTATGATACCTCTAACACATGAGGTTTTTAGTCCTCCCTCTGGACCTCTGACAAGTCTTATGCCCACTAGTTTTCCACTAACAAGAAAAATAACAACAAAAGCCCAGTGCTCACCAATTAGAAACAGATTGTGACAGTGTTAAAACTAGAACATCCTAGCACAACCAGGATTCAGAATAGGCACATATAGGAAACCTTAGAATCCACATCTTCAATAAGTTTCTCTTTCTGATGAAGCCAAGAGTTCCTGTTTCACCTATAGGAGTATCAAGGACATGACCTTGTTAGTGGGTGTAGCTCAGAGGTCGAGCTCTTGCCTGGAATTTGCAAGGCCCTGGGTTCAATTCCTTGCAAAACACATTCTCTCTCTCTCTCTCTCTCTCTCTCTCTCTTTCTCACTCTCTTTCTCTCTCTCTCTCTCCCCCATTCACTCACAAATATGATCAGACATGAAGTATTAAGTGAATTTAAGCACAGAAAACCATTTTTAATTCTCCAGTGGTTTTATTTCAAGATGACAATCTCAGAATCATGAAAAAATTATGAAATTGTGAGACTTATCATTTCTCCATACAGTGAGTCCCATTAGTATTCATTTCTGACCTTTGCCCTTTTTCTCACTTACAACTGTTTTTGCTTTTGAAACTGCACCAATAAAAATTATAAGAAAAAAAGCAGTGACACGAGCAATGGTTACAACTAATACCTTGCTTACATTGACTCTGATTTTGGCACGTATTTCTAATGGTGAGTCTGGTGGAGGGCCACTGTCTGTACTACCGCCTGCTCCTTTCTGTTCACAGTTTGGTGGTGCCCAACCCCTCATACGGTGACAGTTTGCCAGATTGTTACACACACCTTTGTAACTGCATGTCTTCACATCACAGTTAAAAGGCAAATCTTGATGAAAAGTACAGTTTTTCTTAAAACAGTATTGTGCAGGGCCACAGGTCGCACCATCCACTACAAGTCCTACTTCCGGTAGTTCTTCACCATGATGTGTATCAAATCCAAAGCACGATTCCACTTTAGTGTCACCTACTAATATGTGATGAAATGTGGTGTGCTCACCAGCACCAGGAATTTGTCGAACATCAGTACAGTGCAACATTCCACATAAAACATCATCTGATTCACATCTCATAGGTTTACTTCCCCCTCTTACTATCGTCAGCCCACAGTTTCCAAATCGGTCACCTATTACATTCAATTGTTCATAGCATACTGGTGAACCATCTTTTACTTGGTATCCAAAAAGGGCTTGACACTGCATGTCACGGTCACTGCAGTTTCCTTTTATACAAACAGCCAGTGGTGAACATGGGGTTCCATCCTGAACGTAGGAGTCGTTTGGGCATTTATTTGTTTTCCCATCACAGTACTCGGGAAGGTCACAAATGCCAAGTATGTCTCTACACATCTTTCCCGAGCGAGCGAATTTACAGTGTTCACAGCACTTGCCTTCATTACATGTGCTGCCATCAGTGAAGACACAGTTGGTAGCACAACATGAGTCATTGGCACATTCCTTAAGGGAGCCACAGTCACATTCCTCTCCCGTAGTGTTAGTTACTTCCTTATCTCCACAACGAAAACTCTTATAAGGAAAATTGTCGTATGGTACATTAGGTACACTGTGGCAAGGATCCCATCTATGTAGTTGGTCATGCAATACATCAAAAGAGCAATTGCTGAATATATCTAGAAGACCAGGCGTAGGATGCATGATACAAGCATGTCTTCGAAAACAAACACACTGTGGTTGGTCGTGAGGCACTGCCATGCCGTGACCAAGTGTGTGTGCTGTCATAGTCACAGCCCAAAATATGTGATAATATGGGACATACACATACACTGCTCCCCAATTGGGGTTGCATACTCCTGCCCAGGTGCCATAATACTTCATAGGTCCAATCTGAACTGCTGAATAAAGTATTGAAACGTCATGTGGAACGGTAACCCACAGATTATGAAATTTCCATAAACCAAAATCATGTGTAGCCTGGGCAGCATTGCTGTAGCTTCTCGTACTAAATGAATCACGGTTTTGCCAAATGCACAGAATACGTATGTAGACATTTAAACTGACTGGTTTGAAAATGGAATCGAGGATATTATTAATAATCACTATATTGTCTACTACTTGGGATTGATTTGGGTTCAGCTGATATAGTGAGGTAGTAACTGTGTAATGAAGTTTCAAGTGTTTCACGTGTTGCCGCCACAGATAAACAGGGCCTGATCTAGGACTGTCAGCTAAGTTTATCTGCTCAAGTACTTCATCTACCTGTTCCTCTTCAATTTTACACCTTTCATCTTCTTCTGATCTGCGTTCTATTACAAGCAGAGAAACCACATGCTCAAATTTGGAAGAAGCCTCCAATGGTTTGATTCCATAAGTGAGGTCATCTACCTGCAGCATGCCCCGCAGACCTCCATAGCAGGTGTCCAGTGTGGCGACAGATCCAGGAACTCCTTCTAGGTAGCTGTAGTAGTAACAATCTCGAGGAACATAGGGGTAGTCCTCCTCCATGGCCCCTTGGTCATTATCAGTAATAACAGGAAAATGTCTGGGCACCAAGTTCTTCTTGAGCTTCATGTGGATCACATGTCTTTGGCCCCGGAAGTGAATGCCGTAGGACAGCTGGTTTGGCATTTTAATTTCACCCCTCCTTTGTGGCACCTTCCTGGGAATCACAACCTCGGATGATGTGAAGCACCATCCTGGGAGGACATGGGAGCTGCAGACAGGGGAAAGGAGTACCCAGAGCACATGCAGCCAGAGAACGCCCATCAGAGGTCTCTGGGCCCAGACAGGCCCCATGAAAAAGGAAGCCTTGGCCCAAAGCCGATAAGGTCAAGTGGTAGGCAGGCACGACTGTCCCCAAGGTATCCACTTTGCTGTGGAGGTGGACAGGAGGACCAGTGACTACAGGCCTGACCAACCCTGAGAGGTGAAGGGCAGGGCGAGGCTATTACATAACAATGCTGTGCTCAGTGAGCTGCTTACTCTGAGGATTGAGACTTCTTGGGAAGGGAAAAAAAGTGGGATTGTATTTGGAAAAAAAGTAATGTATATCTGAGCTGAAACAACTCCAGTTCTAAAGGCAATTTGTAAGCAGGGAAGAATAAGCTGATTTGGTGCAGTGTTTGGGCAGTTATTGGCTTTTTCCCAAACTAGAATGAACCAAGTGATCACTGTAATAGTAGTTTATTTAACTAGAGTTACAAGCAAAGAAAGAAAAAAATGAAGTTTTGAATAAATCTTAACCCTTATAGGACTTAACTTTCTTTTAAGTAATTAAAAGCATAACAAAATCAGCAAAAGCATAAGAAATCATCTTGATAAAACATAAAACCTTTGTTCTTTAAGCCAGTTCTTGATAAAACTGTTGAGTCCTTACAAATGCATTCTAAAGGTTACTTTCAGTTCCTCTAGAACATAAGCATTACTGCACTTTTGGTAAACACATCACAAAATACATTTAACATTTCAATAAAGCAGGGAAACATGTTACTGTTTAGAATAATGTAACCAAAGCAGTCTGTGCAGAAAATATAAAGCCATTAATGGAAATTACGTGAGTTATTCCATAGGCAACACCATGTAAACTCATTTTTAACTCCAGGTTAGCAATGGGACTGATAGTAGCTTACAGAGAACTATCAATAGGTCTTTTTTTCTGTTTCCATTGAAGGCTAACCAACATCAATATCATTTTTAATAATCATAGATCTAGGGTCCATATATCAACATGAATTTTTGTCCACGGGCACTTTTGAAAACAGTTTTAAGAGGCAAACTAGTTTTTTAACATTAGGTCAATAAATGTAGGTATATACAGACTAACAGTTAATTTCTGAAAGTACTGTTAAGGTTTATAATAAACTAACCAAAACCCAACAAAAATGTCATAATGTTAACTCATTATAAAATGGTGTCATTCTGGAAATCAGAAACAAACTATAGAAAATAGATTTTAAATCATCTGTTATTGTCATGAGTGAGCTATGCTATTAACATAGACCAAACACATTTCTTTTCTTCTGCAATGTCAGAATAACAATAAATTCACAGGTTACACCACTTTCATCAGTGACAGTTAACTGAATATTTGCATATCACCTGATAGTGATAAGCCAAGCAAAAACAAGTTCTTTTATTCCAATCTGAATTCATTTCCTCCCACCTTCCTTGCTTCCTTCCTCCCTCCCTCCCTCCTTCCTTCCCTTCTCTCTTTTCTTTTCTTTTCTCTTCTTTTCTTTTCTTTTCTTTTCTTTTCTTTTCTTTTCTTTTCTTTTCTTTTCTTTTCTTTTCTTTTCTTTTCTTTTTCTTTCTTTACTGAGGATTGAACCCAGAAGCTCTTACCACTGAGCTGCATCCCCAGCCCTTTATATTTTTTATTTTGAGACAGGGTCTTGCAAAGTTGCTTAGGGCCTTGCTAGGTTGCCAAGGC
>JAJEJO010005091.1:687366-704594 GCA_020662805.1 Glaucomys volans | reverse complement strand
ATAAAACTTCAATCACAAAAATTTCCGGACTATCAACAAGAACAAAATCATTCCAAAAAAAAAAAAAAAAAAAAAAAAAAAAAAGGAGTGGCAGTAATATAAAGAATATGATTTTTGGCTTCTGCCCAAATTCTTTCTTACATTAGCCTTCCATGGCAACTGATATTGGTGAAATGATTCTTGAGAGAGGACAGCCTTCATCCACTAGGAAGCCAGTATCATTGATCCAAACAGGCAAGTACCCTGTTAGAGTACTTTGCTGTTATATTGGAAAGCAAAGAAGCAGCATAAAATGGGGCTTGTATGGATACAGATATAGTGAAGATGAGCCATCTTAAGGCTTTGAGCATATGGATGCAATTCAGAAAATCATATTTTCCAAGACATAATTCCCCTGTTTTATCTTCTTGTGGTCTGTCATCATGTGATACATGATAACTTCTTAATATTCCAGAATTAGGCACTAATTCCGTGAACACAGTGATTAAAATTCCTAAACAACAAACATCAAATAATTGCATATTTCGAAACTCTACAGAACTCATTCTTATACTCATTTTAAAATGTAACATGTTTGTTTTTGTTTGTTTGTTTGTTTTGGCACCAGAAACTGAACCCAGGGATGCTTAACCACTGAGCCACAGCCACAGAGCTCCCTTTTTAAAATTTTTTATTTAGAGGCAGGTTCTCACTAAGTTGCTCAGGGCCTCACCAAGTTGCTGAGGTTGGCTTTGAACTTGTGATCCTCCTGCCTCAGCCTCCACAGCTGCTGAGATTATAGGCCTGCACCACTGTGCCCAGCTGTGACATGATTTTATCTCTTATAACAGCTGAGGAAAGCTGCTGCTATGATCTTCTTAGCAACACTTAACTTTTGTCAATGTTTTTATTTCCACCCCGTGCTGAGCACATCTTGATTAAGGCAAAACAAATAGCAGTGTATTCAGGCTGATGAGAAGTGATACAGGGTTGGGGATATAGCTCAGTTGGTAGAGTGCCTGCCTCAGAAGCATAAGGCCCTAGATTCAATCCCCAGAACTGCAAAAAGAAAAAAAAAAACCCAAAAAAACAAAAACGAAGGAGAAGTGATGCAATATATATTTGAATAACTAGGTTAGACGGACCAAGATTTGAATACTGGATCTGGCTTACTGACTACGTTACTTCTTCCACTATACATATTCTATGAGTATCAGTTTTTTTTTTAATTGGGAGTGGGATAATAATAGTATTTATATCATAAAGTCTTTGTAAAGATTAAATAAAATAATTTGAGACAATCTAAGTTCCTGAGCTCATGACTGAATAAAGGAAATGTGGCATATATACACAAGGGAATATTATAGCATATGAAAAAATGAAATCTTGACATTTGCAACAACATGGATGGAACCGGAGATCATTGTTAAATATAACATTACCCAGTGAAATAAACCAGGCACCGAAAGACCAGTATCACATGATCTCACTCATTTGTGTAATCTAAATGAGATAATCCATGCAAATCATTTTTCCCTGTGCCTGACACATTTTAAAATAAGTATTCGACAAATGTTATATATTAATATTTTAATATTGGTGCAACCATTATTTTATGTAATTGAATTTTTCATCAGTTTCAAAATATAAAACTTACCAGAAATCATATACACATTTTTTAAAATTCTGTGTTTGTTATCTCTATCTCATGGACAAAAACTTCAAGCTCAGACATTTTAGGTAACTTACCTGAAACTACATTACCATAACTAACAAGACTGAGTATTGAATACATACCTGTTTCACTCCAAAGATAATACTTTTCCCTTGTGCAGTACACTGATGTTTAGGTTAACATTTCTTTTAATCATGGTTAAGACCCTCTGGAGTGATAGTGTGTATTTTTGAGAATCCCTTAACAGGGCTTCTAACCCTAGATGAGCATATTCAAGATATTGATATTTGGCCACCCACAGGACCACCTACCATGACAGATAAAAGCCCTACATTCTCCTGCTTTCACATTGTCACCATAGTTGTATGACTCTATAGAGTGTGCTCCTTGTTACTCACAAAAATACTAACAGATCTGTTTAGTATGTTTTAACAAAATAGAGAACACTTCGTTCAATTTGAATTGTGGTGTACTTGTGAGCATACAATAAAAAAATTTGGGATAAATAATGTTAATGTGTCTCGCTGATTGAATTCCTATTCTGAGATGAGTTCAACTAAAACACTAGTAAAGTATAATAATAATAGAGAAAAATGAAACGACATGTGGATGCAGTGAACACACATAGACACCGACACCGCAGTGAAGAGTATGTGGCTGCTGACGACGCATGCAGTGTGAGCTAGCAAAATCCTTTTATGAGCTGTCATAGCAGTATCCAGAGGGTAATTACGGATTTGAGCAGCATATCACAGGGTAATAGAGGGGGCTAGAAAGAATTGCAGTAAGGTACAATAGCATATGCCATTCAGAAGAAGGGCTCTGCATTCAGTTACAAAAATCAATGAAAGGAAGAAAATGCTATTAGAGCCTGTGATTGTTGGAGGACTGACTTCAAGGTGATGGGTGAAGCTGAATCTAGTGACTGTGAACCAAAAGCAGCCTTGCAAATCTTTATTTCCGAAAAACTATTTCAGGTCAGTCCTGATTTGCAATTCTACAGTTTCAAAGGGACTCTGAGTTGTATACACAACAGCTTTTAAATGGGCAGTCTTTTCCCCTATGGGTTTTCATGGGTAACGTGTAGCATCCTACACCACAAATTAATATCAGGCTATGTACAGTTATAAATATATGAGAAAGGCTGACCAGTAGCCAAATAAAGTGATTAACAAAATCAACCCCAAATAAATATCAAGGTACAGAGACCATTCGTCTTTGTTTTTATTCAGTATTCAGTATTTATTAAACACTCAATATATGAATAAGTCCACTAAGCAATGTGTGAGAGATACCAAGAAATCGAATACACAATCATTCTCTAAAGAAACTGAGGAAAAGTAAATTGATTGTAGAAGTTAGAATAGTAAAATACAAGAATGGCAGGTAGACATCTTGGCAAAACACAATGTAAATGTCAGTGGTTCAACTACTGAAACCAACTTAATCACTCTGGTGCTGTTTTCTCATTTAAACAGTTTTCATGTAAATTGTTAAGTTGAAGTAACTATCAAAATTAAATGGTTATGAGTACATGAAGGTGACTTCCTCTTCTGGAAAATGGAATAAATACTGTTTTGCCTATTTCTGCATCTACTGCTAAACAACTAAAACCCTGGATATTTTGTATAAAACAAACATAAGAACACTTTGAAAGGTGGAAATAATCAGACTGTCTAGAAAGCTCAGGATACAAGAATTCCCTGAGATTGATTCTTTTCTCCTTCCTTCCTCCCTCCCTCCCTCCCTTCCTTCCTTTCTTCTCTCTCTCTCTCTCTCTTTCTCTTTTCCTTTCTCCATTCCTTCCTTCCTTTATTCCTATGCAACATGAATTCTACACTTATGGTCAAAGAAGCCAGCAATGTGGAAAGGCCAATAACAGGGAAACAAACAAACAAGAAAAGAAAGCCCAGCCTGCTTTCTTTAGGCAAAGGACTAGGAAAGAGGTAACCTAGCAAGACTGAAAATCTTGATAAAATAGCCACTGGACTACACCTGCATTCTCCCCACCCACCACCAAAATGAAAAGGCTGTGTCTTCTACCTACCTGTGCCATCAAAGGTTGAGGGGAAACATTAGACTTGTATTGTTTCACTTCTTTAGAGTCTAAATCTAAGTGAAATCATGCAGTATATTTTTTTCTGTGCCTGGATTATTTCACTTAGTGGAGTCTCTTCCAGTTCCATGTATGTTGTCTCAAATGACAGAATTTTATTTTTTATAGCAGTAAAGTTGTGCACTGTGCATATAAACTACATTTTTTATCCATTCATATATTGATGGATACTTTTTGTATCTTAGTTCTCTTCATTTTATCAGGTAGTTCATTATTAATATACAGATATATATATTGGATTTTTTGTATGTTGATTTTGTATGCTATTACATTACTAAATTCCTTTACTCTAGTCAGGTGTGGTGGTGCACATCTCTAATCCCAGCTGCTTGGGAAGCTGAGGCAGGAAGATTGTGAGTTCAAAGCCAGCCTCAGCAACTTAGTGAGGCTCTAAGTAACTCAGCAAGACCCTGTCTCAAAATGAAAAATAAAAAGTGATGGGAATGTGACTCAGTGGTTAAGTACCCCTTGGTTCAATCTCCAGTATGAAAAAGAAAAAGAATATAAATGAAAGAGTAAACATTACAACTGAGACCACAGTAATGTGGAGAATCTTAAGAGACTACTATGAACAAGTATATACCAGTAAGTGGGATAACATAGAAAAAAATGGATAAATTCCTGAAAATAAACAATCTTCAAAGATTGAATCATAAAGAGAGAAAATCGAAAGAGACCAATAATAAGAACATTAAATCAATAATAAAAGCCTTCCAACAAAGAAAGGCCCAGGACAAGATGACTGGCTTCATGAGTAAGTTCAGCAGTTATTCCTGGGTGCCGTGGAGCAGACTGATTCAGGACCTTCTTCTGTAGGACTGGTGATTGGATAAGGGTCTGCTTCAGGGTCTACAATTGAGTCTGCTGATGGCAGGTATTTTACCAGGTTATTCCATGGATTTGGTTCCCATTGTTTTTATGGAAAGACTCCTGCTTGGTCACTGCACTGGTACATAAGTGGGCAATAGTAGCACCATACCACAGCTGAGACAGGCTGGATCAGAGTCACTGGGCTGCTTCGTGTGTTCTCAGCCTAGACTGAGGTCTGGAGACCTGCCTCTGTGGTTATGGATGGCACAAATTCCTAACACATTCCTGGGTGAGCAGGTCTGCCCCCAGAGCACAAATGAGTGGGGCTGCAGAGAAATCACAATGGTGCTTCAGGGTTTGCAGTCCAATCAAGATCAGTAGACCTTAGCTATGAGATGACATTTCCTGGTTCCCCTGGCAGTTGGTGTTCTTAATAGTACCAAACCCAAGCAAGGCTGTGTTCAAGTCCACAGAGGGCCAGGACTTCTCAAGATGGTCATCCAGGGTCTTGAGGTTTGCAACCTCCAGTTCAAGTACTAAACTTTCCCCAAAGGCACTTGCATCTCTAGACACAGCCAAGTTATTGTTGCCATGGGGGTATAGAAATGGAGGAATCCTATCCTTCCCTTTTGCTGAGATCAATTCCTGGTAAGTTTTAATCTAGGCAAGCCAATTTTAATGTTCACATGGAAACTAGTTTGTGAAAAGAACAAGGAAAATTATGAAAACTGAGGGGTACATATGAAGCCTTGCTGTAGCAAATACTGAAATATTTTAAAAAGTCCTCAGCTTCAAATCATTCTTTAACTTACCATACTATCTCTTCCACCCCCATCATACCACTGAAGCTGCTCTTAAGGTGAGCAATAACTTCCAAGTCCTTAATTTCAATGGATGATATATTTAGTCTTGATATAACTGGACTTTAAACAGCTCTGCACAATGGCTACAAATCCCTCTTAACTATATATGCTCCTTTTCCAGTGTTTTCAATGATATACTATTTTGATTTTCCTCGAACCTCTTAGGCTGTTACATTTAAGGATCTTTAGCTGGTTTCTCTTCCTTTCCCAGAACCACAAATACTGGAATTTTCCAATGCTTACCCTAAATCTCTTATCACTCTTTGCAGTCCCATGAGTTCATATCATGCACTTTCAAAGTGTCAATGACCAGCTGAGATTTAAAGTACAAGTAATAAATAACAAGATTAAGAGGGGAAGGAAAGAGCATTCCAGGAAGAAGGGACAGTGTGTGGAGACAACAAGGCTTGTTTGAAGCTATAAATTAATCAAGTCACCTTTTTTGTTTCACTCCACTGCTAGAGCTATTGCATGAGCCACTAGGTTTGGGGATCTTGCTACCTAGGTTGGAATTCCAATGGTTTCCCCCCTTAACTAGCATCATATTTTAGGCAAATTACCTAACTTCTCTGTGCCCCAGTTTATTCATCTGTGAATGGAAATGAATAAAGTAATACTTATTCTGGTTTAGGATTAAAAAATAATAATATATTCAAAGCATTTAAATTAGAGCCTAGTATATACTCCATATTCAACCAATGTTAGTAATCATTATGAACAACTGAGTATAAGTAAGTATAAGGTTTACATTTGATTCCTTCCAGGAAGCCTTCCCTGACCACTGAAAGCTTAATTAGATTTCCATTGTTATCCAATCATAAAGCTTTTTATACCATTTACTTTTCTAGCTAATTTCACTTATCATCTGAGAGTCAATACAAATTTCATCTCCGGGAAGTCCTCAATGATCTCCTCCCAAATAGATTAGCTTTTACTGAAACAACCTTCATCCCACTTACACTCAGTTGTACAAAGGTCACTTGGCACCATTGTTTTGGGCTTGCAGTGAAGCAGATCATCATGGTAGAAGGGCATGGTGAGCTGCTCACTTCATGGCCAACAGGAAGTGGACAGAAAGATAGAAAGAAGGGGACAGGTATAACATATAGTCCCCAAGGACACACTCCCAAGGACCTTCAACTAGGTCCTACATTCTAAGGTTTCCACCCACTCCCAATAATGCCATCAAATTATTAATCCACCAAAGAGATAAGAGCTCTCATGATCCAATCACTTTAGAGAAACCCTACCTTTGAACATTATTGTAGCACTGGGGCCCAAGAAACCTTGGAGGACATTCCAGATACAAACCACAGCAAAGATGAAGCTCCAAGAAAATATATAACTTCTTAAATCAATGATGATGATGATATTTTACCATCATTTCATGTTTCCATGCCCCAAGCAAAGTATAATTTTTGTAGTATATCTATGGCAAAGACATTGCTATTCCTAGAATACAGATGAAGGAACTGAGCCTCAAAAACCTAATATCCCGTACTCATTGTTTTAGTCAGCTTTTTCACTGCTGTGACTTAAAGACCAGACCAGAAAACTATAGTGGAGAAAAGCTTTATTTAGTGACTTATGGTTCCAGAGATCTCGATTCATAGAGAACAGGTTCCATTTCTCTGGGCTAGAGGTAGGCTGAACATCATGGTGGAAGAGTGTGGCAGAGGGAAGCAGCTCACATGGTGATCAGGAAGCAGAGAGAGAGAGAGAGAGAGAGAGACTCCACTCTCCAGATACAAATATAAACCCCATAGCCACGCCCCCAATGAACCACTTCCTCCAGCCACACCCCACCTGCCTCCAGTTCCCGCTCAGTTAATCCCACTGGAGATTAATGCACTGATTAGGTTAAGATTCTCACAGCCCAATCATTTCTCCTCCACATGTGAACTTCTGGGGGACACCTCACATCCAAATCATAACACTCATGTATGTACGTGTAAGAACAAAGAACCCAACCCTGGGCTTTCTGATTCTGAAAATCAAGCTCTTTTCACTACACCACTGCCATTACTTTTCTATCAGCAGAGTATACTTAGCAAGCTACCTTACGCTGTTCAGAAGTATGTATTGGCATTGGGCCAGATCTGTCATTAATTGGATTTTCCTTTTATTCTTTTAATCAAGACGTAATTAATGTAATTTGGTAAAGTATTACAAAATATGGATGTATCTAACAAAGTAACAAAATAGGGCTTACTTTTATTAAGAAGAGAAAAAGAAGGAAAGACAGTCTTTGGTAACCATTTGGGGATTGAATCAGTTTCCTATCAGGTACACAGATTTGTGATTTGGTATATTCAAGATTCCAGGTCTTAACCAGTTCATCTTTAACAATGATATTTAAAAGGAATTATGTATTTGTCATACATACCATCTAGCTGCATAATTTCTTTGTGCAATTTTAATTGTAGGCAATAATACAAAGGTGAATATCACAGATTGTAGTACTAGAAAGTTTTTCATAATATATTTAGCAAAAATGTTGATGGAAATATGTTATGATTAAAGTTTTTAATCACAACTCACATAGATGATTACCTAATTATCATCCCCAAAGTCTTTGCAACTTTTAATTTAGCCTTATGCATTTTTAAAATGACAGCTGAAAGACATTATTTGGCCAGAATACTAATAATGAAAAAAGAATATCAGCTACCTTAAATTAAAATGAGAAAAGTATTTTACAGTTTAGTGTGTTGTAAATGAATGACAGAAAACTGACATAAAATCACACAATTTACTGTCTTCAAATCCATTTTATAGGAAAATGTTTTCTTTAATTCAAGGATGACAGAAATAGAGTTGACAAGTAATAAAAACTGGTAATGTGTGTGTGTTTGTATATGAAATTTTAGAGGGGAAAACAAAGATTAATTAAAGGAGAAAGAGGTTTTTCCAGGGAAAATGGACAAATATGCATTTCATTATCTAGCTTGCATTGACGTGGGTGTGAATATCAGAATTGTTAAATTTGAAGCTTCAAATGGGGAGAAAAAGAATTCCTGGATGTTTGAAATTATTCCTGATGGTTAGGAAAGGTTCACTTTGAATTACAATAAACCCTAACTATCTGTCACACTCACAGTGTCACCAGTTATTAAGTACATGATGTGCAGTTGTTCTTCCAAACAGCTTTAATTAATTCTTCCATACTTTGATCTACCAATATCTGATCAATATGAGTGCAAGAGTCCACAGGACTGACTCTGCCTGAGCACACTGACAAGTTAGTTTTTGCAAAGTTTGGTAAATGGTGGTTAAGATCGGGGGGACATTCTTGCAGAAATGAAATACCTTGAACATCTATTAACATTTGAAACTAGTTTGTTTTCTGACCTTTCATGACAGAATGAGTTCAACAAGCTGACAGGAGAACGACACACTCCACGGCTATAATGGAATGAGATTAGGCAAAGGAAGAAGCAAACATGCTCTAACCGGTTTCTATAGAGGCAAAAATTGCCACTAAGTATGCTGGATTTGTTCACGCAGGCAGCTTCCAATGCATAGTAGATAATCTCTCAGGCATACTTCTGGCTTCCCTGTGTATTAGCAGAGTGGTAATTTTCAAAGTACTTTATATTAACAATCAATATGAGGTGTCTTGAAGTTCCTATGTAATCCAGTTCTCCTGAGTCACCCAAAACATGTGTCACATACACACATACATAGGTATATGAATCATTTCCTTCTGCTGATGAGCATATTTCCATTCTTACTCTTCAGGCACTCTTTATTATGGAATTCTCATTATTGTAGGTATAAAATGTAACTCCATTCAACAAATAAATCCTGACCTACTACTAGATGACAGTATTGGTGTTGGAGACCCATAAATAACTTATAGTGGGAGAGAGTCACAAAAGTTAGATTTAAAGTCCTTGGTTTGAGCTGGTTCAATGGGTGCCAAAATTAAGTAATTCTGCTACAATTCTTTAGGAAACTATCATTTGCCAGCTTCACAGGCTAAGAAAGTGTTAGGACCAAACCAGTAGAGTTAGACTCACCTGGGAACTTCTTAGACTTGCAAATTCTTTTTTCTTCTTTTTGTATTTTTACAGATTGCATTTTGATTCATTATACACAAAAGGGATACAACTGTTCATTTCTATGGTTGTACATGATATAGATTCACACCATTCATGTAATCATACACGTACATAGGGTAATGTATGCCTGTCTGTCTCATTCTACCATCTTTCATACCCCTGCCCACTGCCCCCTCATTTCCCTCTCTACACAATCCAAAGTTCCTCCATTCTTCTCTTGCCCCCCACCACCCCACTCCCATTATGTATCATCATCCACTTATCAGAGAAATCATTTGACCTTTGGTTTTTTTGGGATTGGATTATCTCTCTTAGCCTGATATTCTCCAACTCCATCCATTACCTGCAAATGCCATAATTTCATTCTTCTTTATGGCTGAATAATATTCCATTGTGTATATATACTACATTTTCTTTATCCATTCATCTACTGAAGGGCATCTAGGTTGGTTCCACAATCTAGCTTTTGTGAATTGAGCCGCTATAAACATTGATGTGGCTGCATCACTGTAGTACACAGATTTTAAGTCCTTTGGGTATAAACTGAGGAGTGGGATAGCTGGGTCAAATGGTGGATCCATTCCAACTTTTCTGAGGAATCTCCACACTGCTTCCCATAGTGGTTGCATCAATTTGCAACTCCACCAGTGATGTATGAGTGTGCCTTTTCCCCCACATCCACACCAATACTTATATCTTCTTACAGAAGAAGATGTACAGGCGATTAACAAATATTTGAGAAAGTGTTTAACATCTCTAGCAATGTGATGCAAATTAAAATTACCCTAAGATTTCGTGTTACTCTAATTAGAGTGGCTATTATCATGAACACAAGCAAATTCTTGACTCCACTCCAAACTCACTGAATGGCAAACTCTAGGGATGTGGTCCAGCCATCTTCCCCTTACTCAAGCACTCCTGGTGACTCCGAAGCATACTCAAGTTGTTTAAGAACCACCATCTTGCTTCAGAGTCTATGCCTATATGAGTATATCTCTTTTCTTTTAATTATCATTCACAGCCAAACAGGCCTCAGTGGCACTGGATCTGACCCAGTTCTGAGTCTACCTTCCTTAAGGATGAAGGACCACAGGGAAGAAGATCAAGTGGTCCCAGTCTTCCCAGCTGAGCCTAACCTCGTTGATCCCCCAGCTGAATGAAGTCAAATAATTGAGTCTAGTTTAGACCAATAGGATTGCCCAGGCAACACATTAAATAACGCCATATTACAAGTGTGTTTTTAATCCACTAACTTTGGGGGTGACTTTTAATGCTTTGTAAATAAAACATGGATCTTGGATTAGATCCTGAATAATATAAGGAATCATTGAAAGGTTTTTGAAATAGAGTGATAGGATCAGATTTGCACTTTTAAAAGATTACTCTAGTTACATTACATAAGAGGTGGTAAAGGACAAAGGCTGAGGAATTAGCAAATTCATGTAAGAGATATTGGGCCCTGGATGGGAGCCAAAATACTATTTACTTTTGTTTTAATTCTATAAGATTGAGTTGTTGTTACAATCCCAAACAGAAAGCAGTGGGATGTGCCCATAATATTTTGACAGGCAGGAAAAATCATGCTCTGCCCATTTGATAAACTAGTTACACTTTTCCTCCATTTAGGTCACTTAGCTAACTCTATGGGTATTTCCGCCATGTGGCAGAGTCTACCTATAATCTATGTCTTCAAAAGCAAGATAGACACTGCCTTGGCAGAACTGTCTCACAGGAAAGGGAAATGGTTTATTTATTTTTTCCAGTATAATCTTTAAGTTTGTGTTACTTTGTATGTTCTATATCTGAATTTTGGGAGTTGAGTGTGTAAACATAGTTAATTACTTTATTACTCATAATTAAATAACTAAAATCAATCAGTGCTAACATATGGAAATGTATAACAGAAGTGATAACACTAGCTTGTCTAGACAAGATGTATATCATTATGGATAAAAACAGAGACCCTGAAATTAGACAAACTCAAACTTGAATTTCAAGTCTTCATTCCCTATGCATGGTGGCATTAACAATGAGAAAATATACTTTAATATACCTCAGTGTGATGCCTGAAAAATATGCAGGATAGAGTAGGTGCTGTGTGATATAGAAAACTGCCTCTGGTAATGTGTGACATCGTGAAAATCATTTCTTCACTTTGGGACTTAATTTTCTCATTGGTATTCTGCCTTGCCTCTTAAAGTGATTTGCCACATAAATAACAAGAGAAAAATAGAAACAACTATAATTGCCACATCTCTTTGAAAGCTTTTAAAAAACATATTCGAGAGTTGTATAATGCTTTACAGACATTTTACTGACTTGCTTTGGACTGTAATTTTACTTCGTTTCAAAAGCTCTTTGTGTTAGTCATGATTTACCCTCTCAAAAAAGGTACCGTCAGGACCTGAAAGTTATATTTAACAAGATGTTCTTTAGAGATTTTCCTTATCTTTTCTTACAGATATCAAAGTTAGATGACTAAACTACAATTCTCAGATTCAGTCCTGTTTATTTTTTAAAAAGGATCAGTAGTCAGCAATCACCCTGGCTGGTGCCTAAGTAGCTGTTGGTAATAATATGTTGCACCTTTCCGTTAGGAGTCCAGCTGGATCTTTCTACACAACATCATGATAAAGGCCATCTGGTGCTGACACTTTCCTTGAAATCTAATTTCTTGAATTTGCCACTGCTTGCTTTTAGCAGGCTTAATTTTGTATGAGGTGTCAGTTTTCGCATCAGAACAGTCACATCTGGGCAGTTTTTTGTTGAACTGTCATTCATGGAACTTCTAAATGTCTATGATGTCTGTCAGTGCCTTCAGTGGCCACAGAATTCCAAGACTTGGATTAGGACTGGGGATATACTTGGATCTCATATATAATTTATTGGAGAGCAAGAATGGGGAGCAATCAGAAATGATTGTGCTGTAATCTACAGAAATTTCTTCAGGGATATGGGTCTTGGATTATCTCTTTCTAGAGGATGTTCATTTATTTCATTTTTCTAAAACACACTATTAAATACCTTAATCTTTCCTCTTCCTCTTCCCCAGCTCCAACACTATGACCACAGGTATTTCTGATAAGGTAGAATTGAAAACATTAACATTAGCCTTAAAATTAGGTTTTAACCATGTTGTTTCAACATATCTTCTCAATTTTGCCATAATCTGTAAACTCTAGCCAGAGATTAGCTCCGTTCTCCAAGGATGGCCCAGTGTTTGCATATGCTGTTCCCATTTCTTAAAATGACCCCAACTCTGCTGTTTTCTCTATGACTTCTCTAGGAAGTTAGGTGCACAACTTGTCCTCTAAAATATTTTGTACACTTCTCTATAATGGCCCCCCCCTTTTTTTTTTTTTTTTTTGCGGTGCTGGGGATTGAACCCAGGGCCTTGTGCTTATGAGGCAGGCACTCTACCAACTGAGCTATATCCCCAGCCCTTTTTTTTTTTTTATAATGGCCCTTTTAACAGTGAGTTGAAATCATGTTTTCATATTTAGCACTTTGGTAACAGATGATCTGATTTATCTTGATGTCTTTAGCACCCAGATAACCACCAATGAAAACATGAAGAGGTCCGAAATAAAATACAGTAATTCATGAATGCTGTACCAAGCTAAGACACATGAGGGTATAAAGAGATACTAGGTAGAAGTCAATTATGAAAGTAAACCAAGTAAAAAGATACGTATAGATGACAAATAAGTCCTATGTGGAAGACTGCAGAAAAATGATCAAAGGATGAAGTTGGAACAAAGACTCAACAACCTTTACTTTGTAAAATATTTCTAAGCACTATTGTAAAGATTGATATCGTTGGTGTGATGCAAGACATGGCCTTTATGTACAAGAATACAAAAGAGAGAAAAGGCTGTGGAGACCAGTAAGCATTGGATCAAAAGACAATGCACTGAAATGGAAATGGATATGGGCATAGAAGAATCTTGATGAAACTGAAATTGTAATACTAGATTAAGCCACATTAGATGTAGTTACAATAAAATTGACACCATAAAATTTAATTAATTGGTATTGGAAACCTTTTTCAAAATGTAACAACTGAGGCAAATATAAAAATTATGTAAAAGAATGAAACTGGATCCCTATGTTTCACAAAAGTCAATTCAAGAGCTGGGGATATAGCTCAGTTGGTAGAGTGCCTGCCTCACAAGCACAAGGCCCTGGGTTCAATCCCCAGCACCGCCAAAAAAACAAAAACAACAACAAAAAAAGCCAACTCAAAATGAATTAAAGACATAGGGATTAGACTAGAAACTTTGGAACTGCTACAAGAAAATGTAGGGTTAACACTCCACATATAGATGCAGGTACTGACTTTCTTAATTAGACTCCTGAAGCTCAAGAAATAAATCCAAGAATCAATAAGTGGGATGGCATCGAATTAAAAAGCTTCTACATAGCAAAGAAAACAAGAGCATGAAGAGAGAACCTACAGAGGATTAACATCCAGGATATATAAAGAACTCAGAAAACCTACCAACAAAAGAATAAATAACCCATCAGTATATGGGCAGATGAGCTACACAGATACTTCTCAAAAGCAGAAATACAAATGGCCAAAAGTATGTGAAAAAACTAGCAGTTTTAGCAATCAGGGAGATGCAAATTACAACTATGTTGAGATTTCACTCCAGTTAGAATGGCAATCATAAAGAATATAAATAATAATAAACGCTAGAGAGGATGCATGGAAAAGGAACACTTAAAACACTCTTGGTAGGATTGTAAATCAATAACTGCTGATTGTACTCTCAACCACTATGAAAATCAGTATGGCAGTTCCTCAAAAGACTAGGCATGCAACCACCATATGACCCACCTATATCACTCCTCATTGTTTATCCTAAAGACTTAAAGTCAGCATTCCATAGTGATAAATGCATATTCATGGGCATTTCACAACAGCCCAACTATGGAACCAGCCTAATTGTCCATCAACTGCTGAATAGATAAAGAAAATGAGGTATATATTTACAATGGAGTTTTATTCAGCCATGAAGAATAATGTAATTATGTCACTTACAGGAAAATAGATGGAACTTAAGAGCAGTATGTTAAGTGAAATAAGCCAAAGCAGGGATCATCTGTTTTCTCTCATATGTGGAAGCTAGAGATCAAAAAGAAAAAGGGTGGTAGTGTAATCTCATGAAAATACAAGGGAGACCAGCAGAGTGAAGGATGGGAACCAGGAGGAGGGAGGAGATGGAAAGGGGAAGTACTGGGGAATGAAACTGACCAAACTGTATTGTTATATTGTGTGCATGTACAAATATGTAACAATGAATCTCAGTACTATGTATACATTATAATACGCCAATAAAGAATTTTTAAAATTATGACTAAGAATTTGATATTCATATAAAATAGAGAATGGCAATCTAAGCAACAAGTTATATGGATTTTTAAGGAGGAAAACATAACATTTGTAAAATAATTAACTAATAAAATGATCCAAACATGATAAAGAGAAATTAGCAGAAAGGAAGACTTCCCTATTTTCTATGTAAATTTCACAGCATCTACAGAATTTGAGGGTGACCATTTTTGAAGTGCTGCCCACCACCAATTTTTCATTTATTTGTAAAATGAAAATCTCTGGCCTCAGTGCCTTAGTATTGCTCTTTTCATTCTTTCTCAAATTATGTAATTTGTTCCCTCAACTCATAGATGTTTCTGCTCAAATATATCCTCCTTGGAAGTGTTTACTCAATTGAAAATCACACCACCCATTACAATCTGCTGTTTTTACCAACTCTTACTGATTCTTCTTGCTTGATGTTTATTTTCTATAATTCCTACAAGAACATACACTTCATTAGATCAGTAATTTTATATCTGTCACATTTCCCCTAAAACAGTTATAGACACATGAGAGCTACTTAATAAATAGTTGTTGAGTGAATAAAAAATTATGAATGTCTTTCTAATTTTCATCTGGACCACTAACGGGTCTTCTTGCTCCTAATCCACAAAATACTATATTGATAAACAAAATTTGTAGGAGGCTGTTATTTGGACTAGGCATCTGTATTGGGCCCAAGAGAGCAAACCAATATGGGATCATTCATGCTAAATAAACCTTATTAACTCAGGAGTTTGCTCAGGTAACAAATAGCTGAGTTTTGGTCAGTTACAGTGGCTGAGCTTTTGTCAATTTTAGGCAGCCAGATAGTCATATAAGACAAAATGATCAAGCTCTAACCAGTTGACTTTTTGCTCCACTTGGATTTTCTGTCTATCAATGCTTCCTGTCCATGCAGTAGCAAAAGTTCTTTGAATCCGTTCTGCTGATGGAGTCTACCCAGTTCACAGGTCCTTGTTTTGATCAGATAAATTTTAAACTTGCCTAAAGCTTTTCCTTTTTATATAAGCCCCACTCCTAATCCATTTTCCACACAGAGGCTAGATTGAAGTTCTTAAAAGTACAATTATGTCCTCATCTACTCAATCCCTTCCATAACTGCTCATAACATTTTTTTTTTTTAAATCTGAAGTTGTGGTTTTCAGTTGCCTCTCAGCCTCATTTTATGCCACCGCAAAACCTGAGAGGACAAGTAAATGGAGAGACTATTTTGCTCTTGGATTTAACTCAATTGTATAAGGTCATCAAGTCTCTTTCAACTGATTTATAAAGTTAATACAATCCAAATTAAAAGCCAGGGGCATTATGCTACAAGAAGCCAGAAGTCTGACCTATTGTTTTAAATTTATTTGAGGCCACAGAGAAAATTTTTCGAAAATCCTCCTCTATCCCTGGGATAACTCCTACAGGGATAACCCCTAGCTTTTTGATAGCTTACATTCATTGCTTAATCATGTTCACGATTACACAACCAGGTTCAAGGGACCGTGTAGCCATTCATTATCTTCTTACTAACTTTTTAATTTCTGTAGTTCACTTGATTATAAGTTGGCTCTCAGTACACAGCTTCATTTGAGTCTCCCTTTCACTTCTACTTGGCAGGTATTTTCCTTAGTTCATATTGAAGGCATGTGGCCGTTCCTTTGTGCTGAAAATAGTTTTCCTCTCGATTTTCATTTCATTTTTCCCAGTGAGTCAAATCACTCAAAAATTTCACCAAAAAAAAAAAAATTAGAATTTACATTAAAAATTGAGAATTAATTGACAAGAATAGGAAACATCAATTTGAAATGGATGAATAATATGGAGAAAGAAGACATTAAGTGGTAAAATTAATACATTGATACTCAAAGCGCTGTGTATATCAACAAAAGTAAATAGCTCAAAAACAGCACAGCACCTACTCCAGTTTGTAACATAATAAGGGGAGTCATATCTATTCCATAGTAGATAATTGTAGTAGAAACATTATATTCCTCTTTTGGTCAACAAAACCATAAATAAATTTCATCAAGATTATAGAGTTTGATATATAAAACACAATTATAAAATTGAAAGGAACATAGGTATATATCTTCCCGTATATCACAAAGAACATTGAAATTGTTAAATACTTTGAAAACTTATTTAGATATACATACAGATAAAATAAGCAAACCAGAAAAATATTTGTACAGATATATTTGCAAGCGTTAATATTTTGATGTTATAGAGATATGTAAATGTTTACGAAAAACTCTATAGCATAAACAAAATGAACAAAGAATAGTTAGGTACAGTCAATTTACATAAAAATAAGTGTAAATGTTTTATTTTCAAATACTTAAATTCATTA
>JAJEJO010005091.1:655486-682366 GCA_020662805.1 Glaucomys volans | reverse complement strand
TGGGAATGTAAAAGGTACAGTGATTCAGAAAAAGTTTGACATCTTTTATAAAGTTGAAAATGTATTTACTGTATAACCCAGACACTGTAATGCCTGATATTTTTCCTTAATAAATTTTGTTCAATCAAATTTCTGTACATGACTATTTATAGAAGGTCTATTTATGACCTCTCCAAACTGGAAATAACACAAATGACCTTCAGTGGGTAAATGAGCAAACACATTGCAGTAGTATAGAATGGAATACTACACAGCACAAATGACAAAACACAAAAATATTAATAGACACATAGGCTATACATACAAAAACATGGATAAATATCAAAGGAATCATGCTAAGTGAATGAACCCAACATCAAAAGGACATTTACATATGATTCCAACTATATAACATTATTAAATAGACAAAAGTTATAATCATGGAGAAGAAATGAATGGTGCCAGGGGTTAGGAATAAGTGAAAGATCCAAGGGGATAATGCAAGGAAGTTTTGGAGGTGGGGAACTTGCATCTTGATTGCACTAATGATTACACAAATCTACATATGTGTCAAAATTTATAGAACTGTGTACTAAATATGTTTTACTACACATTGATTTGTAGAATAAAATCATTAAAAGTGAGTTATTGGTATTCCTTATTCAAACAGTGTCCTTTAGATATAAACACCAATAATTATGGGACCTATTTTTTTTCCTAAACAGTTAAATTAATCAAATGAGTCTAGAACCCATTCAGATTATTATCATTTATTCTGACAGACTTTTAAAAATTAAATTGAGTAAGCTTTCTTTTGAAACCCTAAGTCATTTAAGAAATCTCATAGCTCCATTCTGCAGTAGTTATCTCCATTTAAGCAGTAGTTATTGGTTAGGAAGAATTAGTTATAGGATACCCACTAAAACTATTGCATAGAAATTTTACCATATATTTTTTAAAACACATTCTTACTGGTAATTCTTTTGTTTCCTCCATCTTTTCATGAGCCCACGCAAAGCACTTGAGTGAACATGTCTTTTTTCATAAAGTTGAAGTGAACAGACGTAAGGCTTTCTTCTCTTCTATACCACTGGGAAGTGGGTGTTCTAAACTAAGGCTGACATTTAATAATTGCACTATTTCTTACTTTTGCATTGAATTCACTTCCATAATGAGTGCTGTAAAGCTAATAATTAATTAAATGACCATTTTCTGAAAACCAACTATCTGTCACTTACTGTGTTTAGTGATCGGGATACACAAATGAATAAGATGTGGTTTCTGACCATAGGGACATTGTAGCATAACAGAAGGAATGAAAACTGGTGATATGAACAAAAAATTATAAGTGAATAAGCTATTCTTGGGGTATAATTTTCTTATGAAGGGAGGAAATATTACCCACATTGAGTCTTAAAGGTCACTGGTGAGTGTACCTATTAAATGCTTCATGATGGAGTGTCTGTCTGTTAAGTTCAAATAAGTTGTTCACATGCTAGGTTTCACCAGGTGCAGAATTTTAAAATTAAATACTTCTGAAGCTTATTACAACTGGAAAATGCTTCCTCCAAATCCCAGTAGGATATGCAATGAGAATAAAAGTCATTGTTGGACCTGACCTATTCCTCCTTAGTTTTGGACTCTTCTTTTACCAATTCAATTTTGTGGAAGTTAGGACATCATGAAATACTGTGGCACTTATTTTTCATTTAGAGAATCATGTCCTTGAGCCAACTTATGTTATTGATATAAAAATCAACAAAGTTGACTTAAGATGCATCCAGTCAGTCGTCTATTATATTTCAGACTCTGGGCTTGATATCAGGGTCACAATGATTAATAGTAAGAGGTATTATCCTTCAAGTGGCTCAACAGCTCATGAAGGCAGATGGAAGCACAATGTAGTTTATGAGGATAGATTACCTGTAGGCATGAAGTGTAAAGGTAGCACAGAGTAGGTTGGGATTAAAATCTGGGCATTTGGTGGAGGCAACACATGGCTTAATAGTTCATGGTCTAATTTGCTGGAAGCTGTTGCAGTAGTATGGAAATTATGGATCTATATCATGGACACTCCTTTAGCCTCTGGAAAACACATTCACCTGCTTCTCATATGATCTCCATTCTCATTATACTCTTTTATATTTTTCCTGCTGTCTCTGATTCTAAAATTCCACTCCAGTAGGTTTGAATCCTTTATCTTGTGTCCTCCTCCTGCTAGAATAATTGGTGTGGGGGGCAATCTCAGTCAGTCTCATAGTCCACATAACCACATCTATTTTCCCCATCTGTAGTTTCTCCATGGAATTCAGATGCATGTCAAACTGCCAATTATACTTCATTCACTCATTTGCCTTCATTTCTGCAAATATACCTTAAGAGCCTCCTATAAACAAACACTCTGCTGGGTATGGAAGAACATGGTAGTGTGCAAAAACAGAGTAGTTATTGTCACACAAATATCCCATAGGGACCTAAATATCAGCATATATGAACTGAAACAAGTACATTTTCTCACCTAAAAGAATACTAACAATTCACATTTATAATTTACTTATGATAGTCATGGTTTGGAGAATCTTGTATACATTAACCTATTTAATCTCAATAGCACAGCAATGGGATAAGGGCTACTTTATCTTCCTTTTACAGATGTGGAAATTCAGGCAGAGACTTATAAAATATTTTGCTCAAGTTAACACAGAAAATGGTTGGCCCAGGTGGACTGTAAAATCAAATGGATCTTTCCAAAGCATGAGCTTATATCTGCTACATTATACTTCTTCTGGAATCTTACCCAATGTTTTCTTTCTCACAGACACCACTAGTCAGTCATCTGTGTTGGTCAGCTTTTCATTGCTATGAGTAAGATACCTAGCAAGAACAATTTAGAAGAGGAAAAATTTATTTGGGTTTGTGATTTCAGAGATTCAGTCCATGGTTGGGGAATGTCATTGCTCTGGAGCCTGAGGTGAGACAGAACATCCTGGCATGGCAGACAGAGGAAAGCTGCTCAGCTCATGTCAATCAGGAAGGAGAGAGAGAGAGAGAGAGAGAGAGAGAGAGAGAGAGAGAGAGAGAGAGAGAGGAGACCCAGGGGAGCAAGAAGATATAATTCCCCAGGGCATGCCCCTACTAACCTACTTCTTCTAGCCCCATCTACCTGCCTACTACAGTTTCTCCTAGTATTCCATTCAAATTATTAGTCCATCTAATGGATCAATCCACTGATTAGGCCACAGCTCTCATCAACTAATCATTTCACCTTTGAACATCCCTACATTGTTTATCACATGAGATTATTGGGGGACATCTCATATTCAAACCATCCTGTTGTTTTTAATGTCTCTTCTATTTCCCCTTTATTTCTCTTTTTCTTTCTTCCTTCCTCTTTCTTTCTTTTCATTCTTTTTACATTCTATTTTTTCTTTCTTCTTCTTCCTTTTTTTAATCTGTCCCCTTTTCTCTCTTCTCTCCCAAGCAATCTCAAAATTCTGTAAATTTGACCTCTATTAATAGTTTATATTGTCCATCCTCCACATTTCTACTACATCTGCTCCTGAGCATCCCACATCATCTTTTGTCTGGTATACCTTCAGTTCATTTAATAAACCTACCATAATCATTTATCTAAGAAGTCAAAGATGACCACATTGCTCTTTTTAAAAATCTTTTCATATTTTCCCATTCATTGTAGAACCCCAGGATATAGAGAAAATCTTTCATAATCTTGTCTTAGACTTTCTTTCCAACATCATCTTCTCAGCTCCATCCACATAGGCCATTCTTTGACAACCTGAAAATGATTGTAATTCCTCCCACACGTCCCATGGTTTCTAATCTCCACACTATTTCCAATGCTTTCCCCTCTACCTGAAACTCCTTCCTCCAGCTAAACAGACTAGTTCATTTCTGCTCATATTTTCAAGTCAGCCAAAGCATTACTTCTTTTTTTTTTCATTTTCCCCCACATTTTTATTGGTTCATTATAGTTGTACATAATGTTGAGATTTATTGTTACATATTTGTACATGCACACAATACAACAATATAATTTGACCAATATCACTACCCAGGACTTCCCCCATCTCTCCCTACCTCCCACCCCTTGGTCCCTTTCCTCTATTGATCTCCCTTTGATTTTTTTGGAGATCCACCCCACCTTTCTTTTCCTTTTTCTTCTCTAGCTTCTGCATATGAGAGAAAACATAAGAACTTTGACCTGAGTTTGACTTATTTTGCTTAAGATGATGGTCTCTAGTTCTATCCATTTTCCTGCAAATAAAGCATTACTTCTTTTGACAACTTTCCTGACTTCCAGAAGGTTTGCTGCCTGCCATTTGGGATCTCAGACAACCCAGTGATCTCCTAAACCCTCCATTTATATTACTAAGTCTCATGAGTTTTGACTTGATGTAGACAAGAAGCTCCTGAAGATCACAGATGTCTTATTTCCATCCTCAATATTCTTGTCTCATAATACTCACCATACTGCAATTTAAAATTCATCCATATAATTATTTGATTAATGTCCATCTCCATACCACAATGTAAAGGGTGGATATGATGGCAGAAATTATGTTTACTTTTGCTGCACACTGTTTTCCTGGTGCCTAATACAATGTCTGACATAGAGTGGAGAGAGGACATAATGAAGGTTTTACACACCATCAATTGTTTAACTAGTAGAGAGGTAAGCATTAGGAACCCAGAAGAAGCTAAGGTAACTGTTCCTGTCTTTGAACTTAATGCTGGAGGCATAAAACTAGAACTACATGAAATCAGGGCAAAAGTCTAAGTGGTAAATAACAACATTTTCTTCATTATCATAAGATGAGAGGTAAATACAAAGATGATACTCATGTGATTTTAGGGAAGAGATAATGAAGGAGTGAAGTCCTTGAATGACACTCATTGGCACACCCTGAGCACTTAAGCCCAGTAGATGGTGAGAGATTTTAAAGATAAAGATGACATGGCCACTGTGTTGTACATCCTGTTATGCCAAACAGAGGAGGAAGAAAAGGCAATTTGTCCTTCTCCCTCTTTCTCCCCATGCTCTCTAGCAGTCACTGTAGTCAAGCAGAGTCACATCTACAAGACTAACCCTAGGTCAAATATGATCTTTCAGGAGAAGTATACATTCTGTGTTCAAACTTGCTCAGTATTTCAGCAGGTTTTTAGCTTCAGCAGAGTTTCCCCATATATTTAATTCTTAGAAGATTACTGTGGCTTCTCAGTCCCTAAGAACAAATCTTTCAAAGGGAAATGACATTCTCCTCCAGCCACTTTACCCATACTTCTATGGAGCATCTGTCTCCCGAGGACCCTTTCCATAAACAGTAGTCTAGAGATACTAAGTTCATGGCCCAGGGTCTCACAGGTAGTAAATAGCAGTCATGATTCAAGGGATGTGTTGCACATACCTGGCACACAGTAGGCTCTCATATATGCTAACTATTGCCCTAATTAATCCTGACTACAGATAAGAGCTTGAACTACACAATTTATTGTGATCTCCTTCTGCACTTTGAAATATGATCTTTTCACAAATAAAGGGTTTTGTAAGGATCATGGTTCATCTCTCTAAATGAGTCTGTTATAAAGTATGAGCCATCCATGTGTTGGATCTCTGTCTGAATTTTAGTAGAACACATTTACCATGACATAATGAGTCTTTGCATAATTTTTATTTTTCTTTATGATTTAATTAGCCTCATTCTTTTCTGCTTCTTCATTTTCATTGGTGCCCTCTCAATCTCTGCAGCTTTTTATTATGAACATTTAGTAATAGACACTATAGATTTACATTCCTACCAAGCCTTGACCCAGAATATTAGATCTTGCTTTCTTAAGCGTCACAAATAATAGATTATACATTTTAAACATTTTACTTATTTGAGCATTTGAATGCCATATTAAGACTGAGAATTTTGAAGATTCATCAAAATGGTATTTTCTCATTCATGATACCTGATCAAAATCATTAACGTTTTTTGTTTGTTTGTTTTTTGACATTTTTGTCATTTTGTCATTTTTATTGTACCCTATCTTCTCTTGAGTCGAAACACCCTGAGTTGTACTTTATCTTCTCCTGAGTCTAAACACCCCGAGTTTGAATTTATTTCACTGTTACAGTTTAGTACAGCAGTTGGCATGCTATGACCTGTGGGCTGAATCTGGCCTGCCACCTGTTTTATTAAATCTTATTTTATTGACTCATAGCCACATCCTTCATTTTCATATTCTCAGTGGATGCTTTTGCACCGGACTGGCAGAATTATTAGTTGTGACAAAAATCTTAGGGATCACAAAGCTAAATATGTTCACTACCTGGATCTTTATAGAAAGTTTGTTGATTCCTGGTTTAATCCATACTACTTCTCAGTCATTTTGTGGAATGCCATCTTGTATGGGAAATGGGAGAAATGCAATATTTTCCATCCTTACCACTGAGCAATCATCTTACCACTTCAAGAAGCCACTTCCCCAAATAAGACAACATTGCATTTTGGTAATTTCCTGAATCTCTGCTTGCAAGAAGTTTTCCTGAGAAAACATCCCAATACCTACATGGAAACCCCTTCGGCTTGATATGCCACTGTGGACTGATTGTCTTGCACTACGTTACTCCATTTATGAGGTCAGGAAGCTTTCTTAAGAGAAACCAAGGTTTCTTGACCTTCATTGAATTATAGAAAACTGGACTTCACTACCACTCTATACTTGGCTATTTCTGCTAGGTCTGCTTTACTTTGAAATGTTGTACATATTTCAACAAAAAGATTCAGAAAGCAGTTGCAGATGAATTTAATGAGCCCAAGAGGGAACATTTCAAACTTGTATTCCATGTGATAAATAAAGCCCAATACTGACTTTACAGAAGAATTCTAGCATTTCCAGATTAATCAGAAGAATTTTGGAAAACTTAAAGAATGTCTATAGAATAGTTGTTTTAATAGAAGCTGAAGGTTACAGGCCTTTTGACATGTCACATTGTAATCAAGTTCACATTTCCTATTACCTCAGGTACTGCTTTTTGCTTCAAGTATAGGAAAACATTTCCTTTATGCTGAGTCATACAAAGATATAAATCTATAATACATTCTCCTTGTAAAAACAGTCATGCAATTTAAGAGTTATACATTTCTCTCAGTGCAGGTATATAATTCATGATAATGTGATATATAAAGGATAATACATCTTAAAAGTTGTATATTCTAAATGGGATAATTATACCCAAATTTATCTAAATGTCCTTCTGCTACATTAAATTGATAGGTTAACCTATTTAGTTTCATGAAAACTCTGAATTCCTTAAGTATAAACATTTAACTTAAGTCCTAAAAAGAGGTTTTTCCATAGTATTCTTTGTCTGGTCAAGAGAGACAGAAATTTCAGTAGTCAGTAAGTATAATTTTCTTTCATTTGTTTTCTCTTATTTGGGTGATAAGGAAGGATCTGGCATAGCAGAATATTTCTAATTTTAAAATGCATTACACACAATGTGAACACATGCATCTGACCTGCTTTGGGTACCAATGAGTCTCCACTTCAAAATCATGACTTTCTGTCTCTACAAAAATAGCAGAATAGTCTATTCTTTGCTTTTCTTTTTTGAAATTTCTTATTGGTTGATAATAATCATATAAAACATTAGGATTTATTTTGATATAATTATAAATTCATGGAGTACAGTTTGCTCCTATTAAGTCCCCAGTACTTATCCTTGCCCTCCTACCTCCCTCACCCTGTTCCCATCCCTCCATTCTACTCATCTTTCATTTTTTAAAATTATTGTCTTGTGGATATACATAATGATGAGATTCACTGAACTATAGAAAGTTAGGTCAGATTCATTCCCTATTCCTTCTCTCTTCTTCTTAATCCCCTTCTTCTACTCCCTTGATATTTCTTTTATATTGATGGAATACCCCTGTTTCTTTTCTCTATTTCTCCTTCCTCCCAGTATTACACTAGCTTCTGCATATCGGAGAAAACATTTGACCCTTGACTTTCTAAGTCTGACTTATTGCAATTAACCTTATAGTCTCCAGTTCCATCCATTTATCAGAAATGAAATAATTTCATTCTTTTTCATGGCTGCACAATACTCCATTGTGTATATATATATCACATATATACCACAGTTTCTTTATTCATTCATCTGTTGAAGGGCATCTAGATTGGTTCCATAGTCTGGCTATTATGAATTATGCTGCTAATAAACATTGATGTAGTTGCATCCCTATAGCATGCTGAGTTTAGATCTTTGGCTATATACCAAGTAGTGGGATAGCTGAGTCATTTCTATCTAAAGGTGATTCCATTTCTAGTTTTATGAGAAATCACAATACTGCATTCCAGAGTGGTTGCACTAATTTGCAGTTCCACCAACAATATATAATTGTACCTTTTCCCCCATATCCTTTCCAACACTTTTTATTATTTGTATTCTTGAACACTGCCATTGTAAAGGGAGTGAAGTGAAATCTCAATGTGGTTTTGATTTGCATTTTCCTAATGCCTAGAGATGTTGAACATTTTTTCATATATTTGTTGGTCATTTGTATTTATTCTTTTGAGAAGTGTCTGTTAAGTTCCTTTGCCCATTTATTTACTGGGTTATTTGCTTTTGTGGTGTTAAGTTTTTTGAGTTCTTTATATATTATGGAGATTAGTGCCCTATCCAGGTGGATATTAATGCACCAATTCACAGGTAGCAAAGATCTTCTCCCAATCTGTAGACTCTCACTTCACACTCTTGTTTCCTTTGCTGAGAGGAAGCTTTTCAGTTTGTTCTTTGGCACATCCACCATGTTTCCTTTTACAATAACCAGCTTATCTATCTGAACCATTTGTGCATCAAAGGCTATTGAATCCCTTGTGGACCATTTGGATCCTGAGAGAATTCAAAGTCTAAATCTAATAACTTCAGAGTTGCAACTCTCATAATTTGATTTTTAATCCTTCTGAAACTTTTTTTAGTGTTTTTTATGAGGTAAAGATATATATTGATTTTGTTTTAATATCGAGTCAATATCCCAAGGCCAGTTCTGTTCTTTAAACAAGTCCATGTTTGCCATTTTTTCATGATCCATCCTTCATTAGAAGAGGAGGAATTATATTATTGTTTGGATTTATGAAATATATGAAAGATATAAAAGGTACACATAACATATTCACAGCTTGAAAATAACCTTAAACACCATGTATGGATGTCAAAATACACTCTATCATGTATATCTAAAAAGAACCAATTTAAAAAAGAAAATAACCTGATTACTTAGACATATATGCAACTGCTACTCATCATAAGAAATGGAGCAGTAGGAGAACATTTGAAATTCTCATCTCCATTCTCAATTTATCCTCTTCCTTCTAATCCTAAAATAACCACTGTCCTGAGTTTGTGTTAAGCATTCCTTCACTAACTTTATATTGGGAGTACAGATTTGCTATCTACCCCTAAAAATATACAGGTAATTATTGTATTTTTCTGTTTAAAAAATTTATTTAGAGATGGTACTGCTGCAGATGCTGCTGCTGCTCACTGGAGATCACCTGGAGGTCATCTCTCTTGGGTGCCACCACCACTGCTGCCACTGACCCCCCACCTACTGCCAATGTCACCTATGACTACAGCTGTTGCTGATCTACTGCCTGTTGCCACTGACCTCCACCACTAACACTTCCACCATTGCCCAGAGGGCCAGGGCCAGGGAGATTCCAGGTTTGGCTGAATGTTGCTGTATCCATCTTGAGACACAGGCCAGAGCCTCAGGGGTTGGGGTGCCAGCAGGTTTGGGGCACAGCAGGCCCTGTCTGGGGTCATAGGCCAGGACCTGGAGGTTCAGTGTCAGGGTGCCCTGCAGGTTTGGCTGCACCTGGCTTCTCCTTCCTGGGAATGCAGGTTGCCACCATCTAGTTACTGTCTCTCAGGATTGATCATCCCTGGTCGTCTCTCTCCAAATTGCAGTGGCATTGAGATCTTGGGACTGCAATATGGCCAAACCCAGGACATCTGAGGCCCAGATTGGTGAGATAGTGACTGGGTCTGCCAGGGCCTGTCTGGCCAGGCAGTCTTGTGGGAATTTAGAGACAGGGCTGAGAAGTTTTTGGACACCACCAGAGACAGTTGTTAAGTTTTCCACTGAGATTTATTTTATTTTTATATTTTTCTTCTCTGTCATCTCTCTCCACCATATTTGGAGCACACTGTTTTCTGTGCATCAGTTTGTTGAGGATGGTGATATATGCATGGTGTTTTGCAGTCCTGCTGTATATTATTATATTTTTAATTTTTTTCTCTTTATATGTATTTCTCCTCTTGTTTGTCTGTCTTCCTGGATTCCCTTTCTACCTTTTCTCCACCTAACAGCCAATCTCTGTTGGTTCTTCTTCCACTCTTCCTGTGGATTTTTGCTTCTGGCTTCTCTCTCCCTCATGAACATCATGTCCTATACTATTTCTGTTCTATCTTTGTCCACTATTTGAGATTGTAAATCCTTTTGGCAAAATTTCTGTTTATATCATAGACAGTGATTGAACTTGTCATTGCTATTATGACAAGAGAGCAGTGGATGCTTTGCTGGGAGCTATTAGATTTGAGGCTGCATATTCTTTGCACTGTGTGCTATTGTTATTGGTCTCCCTCTGAAAGGTGGGATACTGGAAATTTTCAGAGACAATATAGATCCACAGGGTAGAATCTATACTGCCTCAGATCCATACTGCTAGATGGGAAAACACAAACAACATGAAAAAGCAAGGGAATAAAATGCCCTGAACAAACCAAGATGCTCCAGTAAGACAATCTACTGACAACACAGCAGAAGAAATGTCCAAAAAGGAGTTTAGAATGTACATTGTTAAACTGATTTGTGAAGTAAAGGATGGGATAAAGAGTGAAATCAATGAGAAAATACAGGAAATGAAAGTTCACTTCAATGGAGAGCTACAGATAGTGAAAAAAAAAAAGCAGAAATCCTCAAAATGAAGGAATCATTAAACCAAATTATAAATTCAATGGAAAGCATCAACAACAGACTAGGCAATTTGGAAGACAGAACCTCAGGCAATGATGACAAAATATTTCATATTGAAAATAAAATTGACCATGCAGAGAAGTTGATAACAATCCATGAATATAACTTTCAAGAATTATGGGATAACATTAAAAGACAAAATTTAGGAGTTATTTGGATAGAAGAAAGAGCAGAGATACAAACCAAAGGAAGGCACAATCTTTTCAATGACATAATATCAGAAATTTCCCAAACCTATAGAATGAAATGTAAAATCAAATACAGGAGGCTCACAGGACCCCAAATGTACAAAATTAGAGCACACCCACACTAAGACACATTATAATGAAAATGACTAAAATACAGAAAAAGGATAAAATCTTACAGGCCATGAGAAAAAAGCAAATTATGTATGGGGGGAAATCTGTTCAGATATCAGCTGATTTCTCAACCCAGACCCTCAAAGCTAGGAAGTTATGGAACAACATATTTCAAGCTCCGAAAGAAAATGAATGCCAACCAAGAATTTTGTATGCAGGAAAATTAAGTTTCAGATTTGAAGATGAAATAAAACCTTCCATGATAAACAAAAGTAAAAAGAATTCACAATTAGAAAGCCTGCACTACAGAACATTCCCAACAAAATATTCCATGAGAATGAAGTGAAAAAAAAGTAAAAACCAGTAAAGGGAGAAACTACACTAAAGGAATAGTCAAAGGAGAAACTAAATCAAATTAAAAACCAGAAATAAACAAAAAATACTGGGAATACAAATCATATCTCAATAATAACCTTGAATGTTAATGACTTAAACTCATCAATCAAAAGACATAGACTTGCAGACTGGATTAAAAAACAAGACCCAACAATAATATGCTGTCTCCAAGAAACTCAATTCATAAGCAAAGATATTCACAGACTGAAGGTGAAAGGAGGAGGAGAAAAAAAACAAAACAAAACATATCACACACATGGACTGTGTAAACAAGCAGGGGTTTCTATCCTCATATCAGATAAAGTGGACTTCAGGCCAAAGTTAATCAGAAGGAACAAAGAAGGTCATTTCATTTTACTGAAGGGAATTATACATCAGAAACACATAATGACTGTAAATATTTATGCCCCCCAAAATGGAGCATCTATGTATGTCAAACAAACCCTTCTCAATTTCAAGAATTAAAGAGATCACAGCACAATAATATTGGGTAAATTTAACACATCTCTCTCATTACTGGACAGATCTTCTAAACAAAAACTAAATAAAGAAACTATAGAGCTAAATAATGCAATCAATAATTTAGACTTAACAGACATATATAGAATATTTCATCCATCAACGAGTGAATACACATTTTTCTCTGCAGCCCATGGATCCTTCTCTAAAATAGACCATATCTTATGCCACAAAGCAACTCTTAGTAAATACAAAAAAAAAAAGGAGATAATACTCTTCATTCTATCAAATCATAATGGACGGAAATTAGAAATCAACAATAAAATAAAAATAGAAGCTACTCTAACACCTGGAGACTAAATAATACACTACTGAATGACAAATGGATAGTAGAAGATATCAAGGATGAAATGAAAAAATACTTAGAGGTAAATGAGAATACTGATACAACATATCAAAATTTCTGGGACACTATGAAGGCAGTACTAAGAGGAAAGTTCATTGCATTGAGCTCATTTATTAAAAGAATAAAAAGTCAACAAATAAATGACCTAACATGACATCTCAAAGCCCTAGAAAAAGAACAAACCAATACCCAAAACAGTGGAAGACAGGAAATAATTAAAATCAGTGCTGAAATCAATGAAATTGAAAAAATTGACAAAACAAAAAGTTGGTTCTTTGAAAAAATAAACAAAACTGAGAAACACTTAGCCACACTATTGAAGAGAAAGAGAGAGAAAAACTCAAACAACTAAAATTTGTGATGAAAAAGGAAATATCACAATGGACACAACTGAAATACAGAATATAGTTAGAAACTATTTTGAGAATTTATACTCCAATATAATAGAAAATATTGGAGACATCAACAAATTTCTAGAGACAGATGACCTACCTAAACTGAACCAGAACATCATACATGATGTAAACAGAACAATTTCAAGAAATGAAATAGAAAATGCCATCAAAAGCCTACCACTTAAGAAAAGCCCAGGATTCGATGGATTCTCAGTCGAATTCTACAAGACCTTCAAAGAAGAATTAACATCAATACTCCTCAAATTATTCCTTGAAATAGAAAAGGAGGGAACCCTTCCAAACTCATTCTATGAAGCTAATATCACCCTGATACCAAAAACAGACAAGGACACATCAAGGAAAGAAAACTTCAGACCAATATCCCTGATGAACATTGATGCGAAAATCCTTAACAAAATTCTGGTGCACACATACAAAAACATATAAAAAGATAGTGCACCATGATCAAGTGGTGTTTATCCCAGGGATACAAGGTTGGTTCAACATCTAAAAACATAATTCATCACATCAATAGACTTAAAAACAAGAATCATATGATTCTCTCAATAGATGCAGAAAAAACTTTTGACAAAATACAGCACCCCTTCATGTTCAAAACACTAGAAAAACTAGGGATAGTAGGAACATACCTCAACATTGTAAAAAACATATATGCTAAACCCAAAGCCATTATCTTTCTAAACAAAGAAAAATTGAAAGCACTCCCTCTAAAAACTGGAACAATACAAGGATGCCCCTTTCACCACTTTTTTTCAATGTTGTCCTTGAAACTCTAGTCAGAGCAATTAGACAGAAGAAATTAAAGGCATATGAAAAGGTAAAGAAGAACTGAAACTAAAACTATTTTCTGTTGACACGATTGTATATTTAAAAGATCCAAAAAATTCCACCAAAACAACTTCTAAAACTAATAAATGAATTCAGCAAAGTAGCAGAATATAAAATCAATACCCATAAATCAAATGCATTACTATACATCAGTAATGAATCCACTGAAAGTGAAATAAAGAAAACTACTTCATTCACAATAGCCTCAAAAAAAAATAAAATACTTGGGAATCAATCTAAGAAAAGAGGTGAAAGACCTCTACAATGAAAACTACAGAACACTAAAGAAAGAAATTGAAAAAGATCTTAGAAGATGGAAAGACTTCTCATGCTCCTGGGTAGGCAGAATTAATATTGTCAAAATGGCCATACTACCAAAAGTGTTATACAAATTTAATGCAATTCCTATTAAAATCCCAATGACATTCTTTGTAGAGCTAGAAAAAGCAATTGTGAAATTCATTTGGAAAAATAAGAGACCCAGAATAGTCAAAGCAATCCTTAGCAGGAAGAGGGAAGCAGGAGGCATCACAATACCAGACCTCAAACTTTTAGAGCTATAGTAATAAAAACAGCATGATGTTGGCACCAAAGCAGACAGGTAGACCAATGGTATAGGATCAAAGACACAGAGACAAACCCACATAAATACAGGTATCTCATACTAGACAAAGGTGCCAAAAACATACAATGGAGAAAGATAGCCTCTTCAACACATGGTGCTGGGAAAAATGGAAAGCCACATATAACAAAATGAAATTAGACCTTTATCTCTGACCTTGCATGAAACGCAACTCAATGTGGATCAAAGACTTAGGCACTAGTACAGAGACCCTGTGACTACTAGAAGAAAAGTAGGCCCAAATCTTCACTATGTCAACTTAGGACTTGAGATCCTTAACAAGATTCCTAAAGCACAAGAAGTTAAATCAAGAATCAATAAACAGGATAGATTCAAACTAAAAAGCTTCTTCTCAGCCAAAGAAACAATCAATAATGTGAAGAGAGGGCCTATGGATTGGAGAAAATCTTTACCACATGTATCTCAGAAAAAGCATTAACCTCCAGGATATATAAAGAACTCAAAAAACTTAACACCAAAAAATAAAAAAAACCAAATAACCCAATCAATAAATGGACTAAGGAACTGAAGAGACACTTCATAGAAGAAGATACACAATCAATCAACAAATACATTAAAAAATGTCCAACATCTTTTGTAATTAGAAAAATGCAAATCAAAACTACTCTTTCATTTCACTCTAATCAGAATGTCAATTATTAAGAATACTAGCAACAATAGGTGTTGGCGAGGATGTGGGGAAAAGGGTACACTCATACATTGCTGGTGGGAGTGCAAGTTGGTGCAGCCACTCTGGAAAGCAGTATGGAGATTCCTTAGAAAACTCGGAATGGATCCACCATTTGACCCAGCTATCCCACTCCTCCGTTTATACCCAAAGGATTTAAAATCAGCATACCACAGTGACACAGGCACATCAATGTTTACAGTAGCTCAATTCATGATAGCTAAACTTTGGAACCAACCTATGTGCCCTTCAACAGATGAACGGGTGAAGAAAATGTGGTATATATACACAATGGAATATTGCTCAGCTTTAAAGAAGAATGAAATTATGGCATTTACTGGTAGATGGGTGGAGTTGGAGAATATCATGCTAAGCAAAATAAGTCAAACTCCCAAACCCAAATGTTGAGTGTTTTCTCTGATATGCAGAAGCTAATTCACAATAAGGGGTTGGGGATAGGGAAGAATAGAGTCACTTTATATTAGGTAGAGGGGAGTGAATGGAGGGGAAGGGGGAGGGGGTAGGAAGGATAGTAGAGTGAAACAGATGTTACCTCAGGTACATATATGACTGCATGACTAATGTGATCCTATAATGTGTACAATCAGAAAAATGAGAAATTACACTCCATTTATGTATGATTTATCAAAATGTATAAATGCATTCTACTGTCATGCACAACTAATTACAACAAATAAAAACATTAAAAAAATTTATTTAATCACCTATACTAGAGACTCATAGCTTTAGATGTTTCAGATGATTCAGAATTGCACACATGCTGGACTTAAGGTTTTCACTAAATATTAAATTTTTTTATCAATATACATAGCTGTATCTTCACTGCTGTAAAATATTTCATTATATGAATAAACTATTTACTAACTTACCTAATATTGAGTGACTATCATTTACTTATTTAAACTGCTATTTTATTTCTTATGTATGTGAATACAAGCTTTATATGGCAGTTGTATTTTCTCTTTTCTTTCACTAAGAGAAACAGCAAACTGGAGGAATTCAATAATCACTAAATATTGAATAAGAATGAAATTCTACTTGATGCAAATGTTTTAAATGTGCCAAAGACACAAATGGTTTCCATGGAAGTTGTTAGTCAATATTTCAATTTGTTCAACATCATCTGCCACCAAAGGATACAAAATACAAATTAAAAGCAAAATCACCTGTTACACTCACAAAATTTTAATATATATGTATATTTTATATGTGACATAAAATGATTAGCCAGGATATAATACAAAACAACCTCTCATGTTGTTGATAGGGTTTAGACTATATTACAACTTCAGACATGTTGACATTATCCAGTAAAAAAGAAAGAAAGAAGAGAAATATGACATTTGACCCCACAATTCCACTTCTAGTTATGAACCCTGGATAAATACTTGTACCAGGTGATGAGTATAAGAAAGCACATATCAGATAGTTAATTGGAAACAACACAAATATCAAGACAAAAAAAATCCATGGAAAGAAATGGACATCAATATATAGGTTTCTTACTATGTATCTGCTAAGATCTTCAAGTGTGTTGACTCATTCAACCCTCAATCCTCACAACCCCCCTATCAGGTAAATACTATTAATGTGTTGCATTAGTAATCTTTCCTTTACTGTAACAACCTCCCAATACTATCAAGCTGAGGGTAAGCCTTTAGGTGACATTCAAGATATGAGCTATAGTTTGTCCCTATTTTCCAGGGAGGGAGATTGAGGCACGGAATACTTCTATAACTTACCCAAAGTCAAGTTATTAAGTTAAAGAGTGATAATTCCAATCCAGGACATATAGCTTCAGAGTTCAAATTCCTAAAAGATAACTATGAAATTGATAATTCACAAAGCTGTTTTTGACAGAATTTTGAAGAGTCAAGGTAGCCTACACTCTAAAGATACTTGAGCCTTAAGTGAACCACTTGCAGAACATTTCTTCACCACTGACATATTCTGATTAATGACACAATTATATGGGACATGTTTTTTCAATGGCCCAGGCTATTTGATTATTCTTTGTTTAGGCAGAACCTGAAGTTCTCCTAAGAAGTGGGGTAATGGGCTGACTTGTCTCTAGAGGGCTTTTCCAGCCTGAAGGTTTTGTGATTGAAGTTTTGTATCAAGCAGATTGTTTATTCCATCAAAAATGAAGAAAGTGTATCTATTAATACCCTGTAATATCCCTCAGGCCATCACAATCAAAAAACTCATGACAAACTGTAGTTTCGAGCAGTTCTCATCAGCTTAGGTTTAGTATATGAAACATAGATGTGTCTCACAACACATCAAAAGAACAATTTCCTTAAAAAAACAAAGTCCCTTGAATTTGTTAACAGTTACCCATTCTTTGCTGGTTAAAATAGGTAATAAATTATGCACATTTCTCACTATTATTATTAGCAATTATCTGTATTTACATTTGCATGGTTTATGAAGTTTTCAAAGTAAACTTAACTGGATTGGCTACTGTGATCTTCTCAGTATCCCTCCTAGCTTTTCAGGATAGCAGTTGCATATTAGTCTCTATTGTTTTACATCAGCATATTGAATTCTTTCATCTAATACCATGGACATCAGAAGAATCTTGCTATGATTTAATATTTACTAAATTGCAAAAAGAGTTCTAGGACATTTCCTAGACAAAGGAATTGAAAAAAAATGTCTCCCCATTGCACTGACAATCTAAGATAAAGTAATTAAAATATAAATCAGCAGGTGATGATGGGTGACTGGCACTTGGGAGATATATTTGGCAACTGGTGTTATTTTAATTACCCATGTCCTGCAGAGCTCAGAGTTTTCATTCAGAGGGCAAAGAAATTGATGGTCAGGGAAGACTCGATTAAAAATTGTGCTTGAAGGAGGGATTTGCACTTTGGTGATAAGAAAATACATAGGCAAGGACAAACAGTGTATGCCAATTATAGGAACAGCTTGGAAGAAAACAAGAAAAAGAAGACATAGTAGCTAGGAATGTTGTGCACTGGGGATGTGGTAGGGAATAATACAGAGCCCTTACTGTGTGGAGCTGAGAGTCTAGTGGGGAGAGGAAAGGTGAACATAAATGAATAAAAAAACGCTTATTTTAAGTGACACAGAGAAAGCATAAGCAAGCTAAGGTGAATTTGTTGTTTTTCCACAGGGTTGTTACCAATGCAGTGATAAATGAGTAGAGTCAATGAAGAGTTATCCATGCAGAAGAAAAAGTATATAGGAAGGTCTTGAGAGGGAAGTGTTTTTAGAGTATTCAAAGAATATCAACCAGACCTATGTGGTGAGGAAAAGTGATCAAGGGAAGTGTACTGGGGGATGAGGTCCGGAAAGTAAAGGAGAGTGTTTCGTTATAGGAAAGACTGTAGCTTTTACTGTCAGTGAAGTGCGGAGGCTTGGAAGGACTTTGAGTAGATCACTAACAGTATGCGACCTAACTTTTAAAATAATAATTCTATTTCCTGTACTGAGAAGAGACAATAGGGGGACAAAGATGAAAGCAGTTAGAAATCTGAGAAGAGATGATGGTTGTATGGACAAAGTTGTGTCAATGGAGGTAATGAGAAGAAATTGAGCATTGGATATATTCAGGAGGGCAGAAAGGAGTTCTGTTAGGTTTTGCTTACAGTTTGGTCATGGGATGGAAAAGACAATGGAATACAGGGTGATTTCAGTGGTCTGGGCTTGGACAACTGGAAGGATAGAGTTACTACTAAGAGGGGGAAGATCACAGAAGGCCAGGAGTATATGTTTGATGCAAATTTTAAATGCTTATGATTGATTTGTTCTAACTATTTACTTTAAGGCAACAACAACATCAACAAGCACCCCATAAACTTGTGGCTAAAGCAATGGTAACATTTATATTGCTCAAAACTTCCACTTGGTAAGGCTTGATAGGCATAGCCCATCTCTGTTCCATGGTTAACTGAGGTGGGTCAAGGACTGAGGGATGGAATGATATGGAACTTTACTAAGTTACATGTTGGTCATTAATTCTAGTTTCCATTAGAAATCTTTCCTATGACTGTTGGTCAAATAATTTGCAGGTGACTTCTTCACATAGCTTGAGTTTTCTCATAATATGGTGGCTAGGTTCAAAGGGAAATTTTTAATAAGTGAGAGAGAAAGGCAAAACATTCGTTGCTTTTTATCACCTAGCCTTAGAAGGTCCACAGTGTTAATTAGGTCACATTCTATTGTGGAGACAATCACAAAGGTCTATTCAGGTTCAAGTAAATCAGAAATAGATACCACCTCTGATATGGAAGAGTGACAAGGTTTTAGAAGAGTATGTGACATTACAAACACTGCTGTTACCATTTTTGTAAAGTAGAATCTGTCACAACATTAAAGTGGAGATTCTGAATGGGCAAATAAATGTCTGAAGTTCAGGGTAGTGTTGTTACCACGGATATAAAATAGGAATTCTTCAGCAAAAGTATGTTTATGGAGAAAAAAGTAAACAAGTGTAAAGTCTGGCTCCTGGATTTCTTCAATTTATAAAGATCAGGAAGATTAGGGGACATAGCAAAAACTGAGCAGAAACAAAGAGGGAGCAAGGGAGAGGATAAGAAAATGTGATGTTCTGGAAGCCAAGCAAAGAAAAACGTTGGAGCAGGACTCATCAACTTGATAGAATATTGCTAATAAATCTAGTAAGATGATGCTGAGCCAGGAACAGTGGTGCACACCTGTAATCCCAGCAGCTTGGGAGGCTTAGGCAGGAGGATCTCGAGTTCAAAGCCAGCCTCAGCAACTTAGCGAGGCCCTAAGCAACTCAGTGAGACCCTGTCTCTAAATAAAATACAAAATAGGGCTGGGGATGTGGCTCAGTGGTTAAGTGTCCCTAGGTTCAATCCACGGTATCCCCCCCAAAAATAAAAAAAAATAAAGATAAAAAGACGATGCTGAAATAGTCACCACTGGTATTGGAAAAGTAGAAATTGCTGCTCATCTTGATAAGCATTTGTGGGACTGGTATGAGTTAAAGTCTTAGTTAGGAAAGTGATTCAATGAAGAATGGGAGTAAAGAAGTTGGAAATGGAGAATCAAGTCAATTTTTTTTTATAGACACATAGACACATCTTGGTGTTTTTCTTCATTTTTTTCAGTGTATTCCTTTCAATTAGATGTTACATATTATATAATGATAGCACATTTATTGGCCTAAATCAAGAGCAATTGATTGCCTTAGAGTTCTGGAGGCCAAGAGTTGGAAATACATTGTACAGGGTGGAGACGAAGACATAGGCAGGGCAGGTTTCTTCTGAGCAAACCAGGGGGTAATGTGTTTCTTGTGCCTCCCAACTTCTAGAAGCTGCCAGTGTTCTTTGACTTGTGATTGAATCACTGGAATATCTGCTTCCCTCCCATTGTCTTCTTGATCTGACCTTTGTATATTGCTCTAATAAAGGGGTTTGTGATTAAATAAGGCCCACCAGATAAAGCAGGATGATCTTACCATCATGAGATCCTTAACTTAATAACATTTGTAAAATCCATTTTTTTATGTAAAGTAAAATTCACAAATTCCAGAAATCAGGACATGAACACCTTTGGGCTGGTGTTGTTCAGTCAACCCCACCTAATAACTTTCTAAATGAAGAATGGAATTTCTCATTTGGAAATTGTTTTTCCTCGGTAATGTAAGGTTTTCAAATATCTACAATATTCTTCAGTTACTTTCCTCCTGCTAGAAGTATAAATCATTTCTACTCTTTTCCTTATTATGAGAACAGAAAAAGGTCATCCATTACAGTGCTGTTTAAAAGAGAATATGCAGAGATGTGTATAGATTTATGATATCTTTGCTACTATAAGGTCTTAGATACCCGAGTGTCCATATGTGGAAAAGGAGAGGAAGGCTTCCAGTGCGTGCCAGGTGCAGAGGCAGCAGCAACACATGTTTTGTTTGACTCAAACATGAACGCTCTGCAGGCGACAGCAGGTGTTAACACTGGGAAAGCTGTGCTTTCCCGAGATGTACTTCAGGTCAATGTTAATAACTGCAATCGTACAAGGCATTGCAGTTATCCTTCAGAATCCCTTTGCAATGTGAAGGCATCTCAATTTATTAGGATACATTTTAGAGGTCAGCAAGAATGATGGTGTGTTTTGAAGGATTGCATTGAATTGTGCTTCCTATAAAGTCAATGAAAATGAAATGGAGTGGTAAGGAGGAGCTCTTCACATTATGATAACTAGAGCAAGTTTTGCACCTAGTAAAATGGGGTGTCATTTCAGTCCAGAATTTGGAGGATGGATAGAGAACAGTAAACCCAACCCAAACATAACAATAAGCTATGCTATGCTATATATTTAATATGTACCAAACAAATCCTAAGCACTTTACCTATTTCAATAAATTTCATCCTCACAGCAACCTTAGAAGATGGGGGTTGTTATTATTATATGCACTTTGAATATGAGGAACCTGGCACAGAGAAATAAGTCATCCAAGTCACACAGCAAGTATCTAGTGCTGCTGCAGATGAAACCAAAGCATGCTGAATTCAGAGTCTGTTCTTATACCCACTACACTAAATGCTCTCCTTGTTCTGTGGTAAATTTATTTGCTTGCTTTGAGATATTTTATTCTAGGACGATTTGTATAAATTCTACTGAACAAAATGGGGTGGTTCATATAGGAGCTGGTGTTTGTATCATACAGAATAGAAAACCACTGCTGACCATGGATCTAAACAAACTAATGGTACCACACAAAAACAACGGTTAGTTCATATTTAAAATTTTTCATATGGATATGTTATAGCAACAGAAAACAGATTAAAATGTTGTACTCCCCAGGGGGATTCTCCAGCACCAGCAGGACAGTCTGCCCCAACCTAATCCCTTCCTTCTCTATAGACCCACCCTAATCCCTTCCTTCCTTACCCACCCAAATTCCTTTCCCTTCCTGTAGAATCCATTCCCTCCCTATAAAGCCCACCCTAATCCCTTCCCCTCCCCATAAATGCTGGCGACAAAGAACTAATGGGAGATCCCCCCACACACACACCTGGCTTTTAGGCATAAGGGCCATGGTAGCTGGTCAGTTAAAAAATAAAGGCTTCTTTTGGCTTTACCTGATCAGCTTGGATGATCTTATTTTCGTTGGGTATAACAGATAAGTATATTTATAATTTTCTATGAAATGTATTTTAACTCATTTAACACTCACAATCTCACAATCACCTGTGATGAAAACAGGAACCTCATTTTAAAAACCAGTAACTAAAGCTAAGAGAAAACAAGGGATTTATTCAAGGTCACATAGATGAAACTGGTCTCTCTGCAAATTGAGAAGGCACTGGTTATGAATCTCAGTATCTCAATAGAAGTTCACTTACACTGTTTTGAAGTTGTTTCATTCTTCAACAGTGGCAGATATCCCCCAAAACTGAGGTGTGTGTGTGTGTGTGTGTGTGTGTGTGTGTGTGTGTGTTGAGGAGGGATAAACGACTAGATGACTATAAATTTCCACACTTGAAGTTATGTGATTTTCTGCTGTCTGGGAAAATGACCTGATTAAACATATTAATAGATAATATGAACTACATTTTTCCAGAAGCTCAATTAACCTTGGAATTTACTATGAGGAAAATATTATTAGCAAAGTATCAGTCTGCATTCTTGTCAAAGATAGGGCATCAAAAACAGCACAGATGATGAAGTTTGATGATATATGTTAATCAGGGTAATAAATGTTAGATGGTGTGATAAATAATATAAAAATATGAGAGCCTTAATATAACAAATATTTCTCTGTCCTTCAACACAACCCCAAGCCTATTCTTAGTGAGCAGCTCATTTCAATTTGATAGCTCATGGCTCTGCTAGGGGAGAGGAGTAAAACGTTCTGGGTAGTATTGTCTTCTTTTGTTTTAAGGAAGTAAAATTTGGTAAACACAGCATTCACTGCCTCAGGAGAAAAGCAAAAAGGGTTCTACCAGCCCTTCCTACATGATAGCAAATTCCCATTTTTAGGGTCAAATATGGTCATTTATCAAAAGCATGTGCTGATATGTAGTGTACATGGGTGAAATGATCCTGACTACCTCTCCTATTACTTTGGCTTCATGGAGAAAAATTTGGCATGCTGCGTTTACCATATCTATTGCAAACTCTCTTAAATCATCATCATGGCTGCGGTCTGCTTAAGCATCTTCATCAGTAGCAAAATTTACATAATATGTTACAATCCAAAAAGGACTTCACATAACTGCTTCCATTTGAGTTTTACACTACTCTTCTGAACCACTTGGACAGGAAGTGTTTTCCTCATTTTATAGAACAAGACACCAAAGTCCTGATAGTTTAAGGAATTTCTCCAAACTGGATCCAGCTAGAAGGTAGTCAAAACTAGAACCTAGTTCTCAGATAGTTGTCCCCTTTGCACTAACTTACCTTTCACGACATCTGTAGTGGGATTCCTGAATTAGGTCTAGTTAAGAAGGATCTCTAGAATTTAGGTATTGAATTAGATTTTTTTTGGTAGGGCCTTCAATTGCAGTCAAATCTTTTGTCAGTCAATATGTATCTATTGAGCATGCATGGTAGGGAATAATATTGTTATGCAATGCCTTCAAAAGGCATTTATACTTTGTTCAGTGTTTGAAAATTGACTTTCACAGGGCAAAAAACTTTTGCCTTGTATTTGAGCAGAATATTGATCTGGTTATTGCAACAACATTTTGGATGATTTCAATATATTCTATATTGTTGATAGGCCAAGGTCAGTATTACTTTCAGCTTTCAACCAGGAGGCAACGACAACAGAAATAAAACCAATTAGTGTATTGGAAGGAAATTTTTCCCACTGGCCACATTAATAATCTCTAATCACATACTAAGCTTAGATGTAAATAAGAAGTCAGTTCTATATATTGTGAACAAATAGGTGAGAGGGATCATCAATCTCACTTCACTATAATGCTTCTGGAATGGTCAGCATTGGTAATACCATACCAATGGTATTACCATTGAGAATGGCGGATCTCACTGTATACATGGTCTGAATGCAAAAATGAGGTGCCTATTCTCTGTCTCCATATCCATGACCTCGATTTTAGATTACTTTCTGTGAGCTAACTAAGTTATGAAGCTCTACAACAACTTATGATAAGAAAGACCTTCAGTCAACAGAAAAAATAACAATGACAACAAAAGACCCCTGAATAGGGAACAAGTGCAGGTTTACCAGCTTTCACTGTTTATCAGAAATCTATGGTTGATAAATCATAGAATCAAATGATTATAGCTGATCAATTGAATATCTGCTAAGTGACAAGCACATGTTCATCATATTCCACATATAGGTTCACTTCTATTTTACGTGACAACTGGAACTTCATTTATCCATTTTATAGGTCCCATTTTACAGGTAAGTGAAGTGAGGTTTATAGTAATGAAGGGAATTTTCCAGGTAACACATATGATAAATTATGGACAAAAAAATCAGGATTCAGATCCATGTGAATCAGATTTTAGAACGTGCACAGGAGTTCAAGTGGATCAGAATCATATATGGGACTCAAAAATACAAATGCATTAGTCCTGCCTCCACATGTACTAGATAATGAATTCTAAGAATGGAGTTCAAGTATATAGAAAAAACTTGAGATGAGTTTACCCTGCAGCCAGAAGGAAGAACCACATGCAGTAAGCTATAGTGCATAAAAAAGGAGACACACTGTGGTTTGAAAAATATGAAGATGGTCCCTAGTATTCCAGTTCCCTGGTGTACACATCCTGTAAAATCTGCTCCCCTTGAGCTTGGGGGGGTTCTGTGAACATGGTGACATAGTCACATAGCATGTTCTATATGAAAAATGATGGGATAGGCATTACTTTGTTTTTGACTGTTCATAAGACTCTGTCTTACCAGATCAGAGGACAGGTTCTACTGTTGACACTGAAGAAATGGACTGCCATGTTGTGGGAGGGTCATACAGTAAGAAACTATGGGAACTTGTAAGTGGTGAGAAAAGCCCTCTGCTAGTAGCCAGTAAGAAAAGGGGAGCTCACTCATACAGCCTGAAGGGACTAGATTTGCCATAATCATGTCAGCTTTGGAGATGACTCCAAGTTCCAGAAAGAAACACGGCCCAACCAACGCATGGATTTCAGCCTTGCGAGACCCTCATGAAACCATGTTCAAACTTTTAACACATGGAAACTGTTAAATAATAATCATATTTTTTTTAAAGACCAAGTTTGTGTAACTTGTTATGCAGCAACAGATAGCTAACATTGTTATCCAGGAAAACTCCTCAGTGCCTATTCAAGCCTAGTCCAGGACAGAGGCTGCCCTGCTCCAAGAAGACGATCATTGTTAGCAATCAGGCATGATGAACTCATGCCTGATGTAGCTATTTAGTAGCTCTCTTTCTTCTGATGCCACATTCATCAAGCAACCTTCTGAATTTGGTTTTATTTTTCCCATAAATACTTGTAAAATGTGGGTTAACTTAAAGAGAGGAGAGCTTTGGTATCTTGACAGTGTTGTGCATTATGCCAGAGGATTCAGTTGGCATTCTAGTTAAAACCATACTCTCTGTGACTTTGTTAATGTGAGTCTGCTCATAAGATATTGATTGTTTTGGGTGCTTATGGGGCAGCTTCCCTTGGAAAGTCTTTCATCATTGTTCCAGCACTGAATAAAGATGTACCAAGTACCTACTGTGTGCCAGACTCTATTGGCTCACTCTGTAGGTACTTTCATTGAAATCTCTTCATCAACAAATTACTCCTTTGAAAAAGTCAGTCAAGCAACTAAACTTAAGAAAAATACCAAGGGTGGTAGTATGTGGAGACCAAGAGATGACCAAAAATCTGCCATATATAAAAATCAATGTAGCATATTGCTCAAAATATGAAGTATTTGTTTTCTTTCTTGTATGAAAGAAATCTTTGCAGCATAGCATTCCCAAGTCTGACATTTCCTCTGTTTTCTCTGGGATTTCCTTGCTGGTAAAATCATGTCAGTGGGCATTGTACGCAGGAATTCTATCTCCATTTGTTTTAATAGCCTGTGAAATGAAGGAATGCTGGTGCCAATGTCCTCCACGTGTCCTCTATTGCAATCTTACCTGGCAAGCTGTAGGAAGCAGTACAATAGCTAATTTCTAGATAAGTGTATCTTAGGACACCATTCAAAAATCAGCTGCAGGTTTGGACTGCCAGATTGAATTTTCTAAACATAATAGCTTCGTTGTAGCAGGAATAGAGTAGATATTTCTCCTCTGATGCATTTTTAGCCACTGATAGTGGTGATGAGCACTTAAAGGGATGGAGCCTATTATTACTATCCTTCCACAAGCAGTTTTACCACAGATTCATGTCTTTTCCTGCCTATCTCCTGGGCTCAGTTATGGGGATGTTTATGAAATGTCCCTAAAAGAAAAGGGAGGCCCTTGAGATGGATGAACTGAGGTTGTATTTTCTCAAGTGCTACTTGGCATCAAGCAGAAATATGTAAAAAGGAATTGTGCTATTTGCCATGAAAATGAAATCACCATACTTGGCATTTTTTGTTTAATTCAAATATTTCGAGAACACCTGATCTGGATCAGCTCCATGTTAGATGATGAGCAGGCAGTGACGAACTACAGTTAACAGTTTCTGTCTTCATGGCAGCTGAAGTCAAGGTTAAGAGACAAAGAAATAACAAGCCAGTTACAAGAAAGAAAGAAAGAAAGAAAGAAAGAAAGAAAGAAAGAAAGAAAG
>JAJEJO010005091.1:432785-655476 GCA_020662805.1 Glaucomys volans | reverse complement strand
AAGAAAGAAAGAAAGAAAGAAAGAAAGAAAGAAAGAAAGAAAGAAAGAAAGAAAGAACAGAAGGAAGGAAGGAAGGAAGGAAGGAAGGAAGGAAGGAAGGAAGGAAGGAAGGAGAGAAAAAAGGAAGGAAGGGGGAGGGAGAAAGGATAGTGAAGGGGAGTGAAAGGAGAGGAAAAGCAAAGATAAGTATTTAGGGGAAGTAGTAGTGAGTAGGAAATAGTAATCCCTTATATTTGTGTGATTCTAAGTTTATCTTGATGATGCTCAGAAAGGTATCATTAACCCCCATGCTGCCTATGAGGAAGCTGAGCATCAGAGATTAATTGACATGTCAAAGACCACTTGAAATGCAGTAAGCCACCATATCTATTCAATTTCAAACCCAAGGCAACTCCAATACCTAAAACAGATTTTCTGTACAGACAATGAATTCTCAGATGAGGTCTCATGTGAATGAATAAAAAGAGTTGGAGGGAACTAATGATAGAAAGGAGAACAAGGTAAAAAGCTCATAATTAAATGCATCCTATGGTTGGAGTGGAAGCTGAAGAATAGGGTAGCAGGGAGCAACTAGAGTAGGAAAAGAAGCTAACAGCATAATTAGTAATACTAGGGCCCCAGGAAAGGTGCTCCTTTTTAGCTGGAGCTTACAGAACCTAGAGGATGGAGGCTGGGGTTGTAGCTCAGTGGTAGAGCGCTTGCCTAGCACACATGAGGCATTGGGTTCCATACTCAGTACCACATAAAAACAAGTAAGTATAGGTCCACCTAAAACTAAAAAAAAAATTCTAAAAACCTACAGGATGTACAACCTCCTTCAACTGGTATTATTATCTCTATACCTGAATGATACTATAAAGCTTCCATAGATGCCCAAGGGAGTCATGGAGTTGAATTGGTGCCCCATCTGCTAGCATATTTAGTGACACGGGAAAGAGTCAAGAATCAAAAAGCAGCAACAAACTTCTCTGCTTCTGTGTCCAATCTCCCTCCTATCTCCGCCTCCATATGGCGAAGATAGAGAGGAGAAAGCAAAATAAATCTGTTTTTGGAGGTACCCTTCAGCTACTCATATAGAACGTTGGAATGAAATCAATGTCCTGTTGGCCCCCAATTCAAGTGCAAGCTCATGCTGCCAATGGAACCTCTATAGTGCTCACCTTCTGGATCAGGGAAAATGTAAGAGAAACAGAGAAGCATATAGTCAGTCTTCCATGGAGAAGAATGCAGAATTCCCAGACTATTCACAAGTACTCAAGAAACTGGCGATGTAAAGAAATGTCAAAATGTTTGAATGAAGGGGCTGTTTTTGAGTAGGAAGCTTTTCATACTAGACATTGCTCTGTGGCCTCTCCATGACACGTAAGTCCTGTGCAAAGCATGGGCTTCATTGGTTTAACCTCTACCTTGAAGAAACAAAGCCACCAAAAGAGCTCAGGATAAGTAAATGTAAGTGCTACTTGGCATCAAGTACAAATATGTAATAAAGAATTGTAAGGAACAGTAAATGTAAGAAGAAAGTTAAAATAGCATTGTTTCATTTATAGCAAGTATGGGGCACATGGTGGTGGCAAGAAGGGTAAGGAGTAGAAGGAAAGTGCCAAGAGAGAAGAGCTGGGATACTCCAATTGGAACAAACTCCAAAGGGACACTTTACTAAAGTATGGGCAGAGGGGAGCCTTGAGGGGGGATGCAGGTACTAAGAGGAGGGAGCAATTACCAGAGCTTGAAAACAAAAAGTGTTGCATAATTGCCCTGGGAGTGGGGTGCAATGACCTTCAGTTCTAAATACTACTAATTCAGGGTGCCTCCTTAAAGGGCATTGTCCGGGGTATTTAATGCCTTACCTTTCAGATCTTCTGCTGGTGTTCTTAATTTTTGTTTGAATAGGTCAGCCTTCTGGGGCAGAGAGATTGGTAAAGAAGGGTTGCTTTTGGTAACTTTCTATGCAAACTCTATTGCTCAGTATGAGACCTTAAGGGTAGCAGACACGCAATGCCATAGACTTCAACACTAAAAGCCAAGTATTCCTATGCCATAAGGACAGACTTGTCATTATATAGGTCATTGTTAAATGCTTCTGCTACTTATTATAATGGTAGGCAAGTTTCTTAAATTTTTTGAAACAGTTTCTTCATCATGAATGGTATGAATGTATATCGTGCACAACCATGGAAATGAAAAGTTGTACCCCATTTGTGTACAATGAACCAAAATGAAGTCTGTAAAAATTTTTTAAAAATGTAAAGAGAAAACCAGCACTAATATCATCTCAAAATTATAAGGGTTAAACATAAAAAAGCATCAGAAGGCTTAGCAAGTAGTAAATATTTTGAACCAATACTTTTATTATAAGTAGTGAATGAATAAGCTCAAAAGGGAAAAAAAAGAAAAAAAGAGGGAATTTCCCTATTTAAAGGCCTTCCTAGAAGTGGGATTTGTACATACTGGTTAAAACACTATTGCATGATCTAAGGGACCCTACAGGACTACACCATTTTCAACCATTAAAACATGGACTTGGCTAGGACCAGTGGCGCACATCTGTAATCCTAGTGGCTCAGAAGACCGAGGCAGGAGGATCACAAGTTTGATTCCAGACTTAGCAACACAGCAAAGCCCTAAACAACTTAGCAAGACCCTGTCTCAGAAAAAAAAATAAAGACTGTGGATGTGGCTCACTGGTTAACAGTCCCTGGGTTCAATCCCCTGTAACAAAACAAACACACAAATAAACAAATAAACAAAATATAGACTTGCTTAAATAAGGCAAGCATGCTGTTGGTATATCATGCTATTTTGAGAGTATTGTAGTGCAGACAAAAAGTTGGAAGGGTTTGCAGTTTGCAGAAACTTGGGATATGTTCTTTTAAAATCCTTAAAATTGAACAATGTGAGTTTTGTACTTTGGAGTTTTGAACAAGATTGATTTATTTCGTAAACAGGTACCATGGGCCTTTTACAATGTCAACAGCAAGTGACAGCCTGGAATCTTCACACAGCCTTACAAAGTGTCTCCAAATGTTCTTTCTTAAAAAAATTCTAATGATGAAAGGAGAGTTCAGGTTAGATGACTGTTCAGTCCCAGAATGCCCTGCAGAGATAGCCAATTAGGCCCAAATCACACACTGGAGGTGCAGCATGTGGCCCTCTTATCATTTATTCTATCCTTAATTATGACCAACTCATATCAAAGAATAATTTCTCCTTACAGTCTGCTCTGATTGCTTGAGATCCAAATGTAATTTGAATGTGATTATGCAGAAGAATTTCATATATTTTATTGGTAGATACCATGACAATGCTTGAAGGGTTGTTTTTACTATGTTCTTAATTCATGGCTTCTGACTCATTGAACATGGTTAAGGTAAGCCCATTCAGTGAGGATCTACAATCTACCACATCTTCAAGAATCAAAATTAACCATCTGCCTCAACTCTCCTCCTGATACATCAGTAGCCCATTGGCAAAATTACCAAGGTACACACTGGTGTGCTTCAGCCAATCCTAGAATCACCTAGCCTCTTCTTTCAGAAACCATTTCTACAAGATTAAACATGTTAATCAAAGCTATATTTTTGAAAAAAAGAAAAGGTGCTCCAAATCTCCTAGATTAAGTTAAAAACCCTATAGCTCTACCTAAAGGGATCTAGACTCCCTATTCCATTACTTAAATTTCATCCTCTACAAGCATAAGAAACAAAATCTGCTGGTCCTTCTGTTTTAACTTTATAGTATGTTTTATAATCTGTGTCCTACAGAAAACTAAAATTATCTTATGAATAATACTTACTCAATGTAGCCTTAATAAAAAAGCTCTTTTGAGCCCATTCTTGACTGGATAGAGTACAGGTCATTAGGGTATAGCAATGATGAGAATTTGGCCCTCTGATTGGTCCTTTCACTTTTAAGTATATGTGCTAGTAGATATATATTTATTTTTTCTCATTTCTATACCCCAGTTGGGCAGAGCTGTAGGAGGGTTCTGTAGTTATAGTATATAATATCCCTCCACTCCATATGCATATATCTAAGAAAGTGCATTTTATGACTGACTTTTGATCATTGCAGACACCAGGAAATGTGTGGTATCATATAATCCATGCCAAGATGATACACCAGGTTGGGAAATCTATTGCTTCCTTTAGTCACCATCTAACCCACAGTGATTTGGAGCCAAGGTTAGTAATAACTTTCCTTCAGCTCTTACTACAGTTTTAGCTTTCTTATCTTTGAAGACAAGCAACATTTAAGCGAGGCCCATAGAGTTTTGTGTACTTTAGGTGAGGCTTCTGCTCACACTTGTAAATCACTATGAAACTGATCTAACTGCCTTACAAGTCTCAATTGCCTCAGAGAAAGAAACCACTATTAGTACTGAATATTCACCTCAGAGGGAAAGACCATCAGAGCTAAACCAAGTATGCTTTACATATCTCTTTTGGCTCCTTGAGGAGCCCATTTCTCCCAGGGCATCTTTCATCCTGCTCCCCAATCTCCCTTATTTTCATATGTCTTTACAAATACAAAGGCTTCACTACCTTCACTGCATCGTTCTGATTTTATTTCTAGTATCATCTCCTCTAGAATTTGACCCATAGACTTATAATGACAAAAAGAATCCCAAATGGATTGTTGGTAGATTTTGAGTGGCTGATCATAATTGCTGAAATGTAAAGATAGAGAATAAAAAAAAACTGTAAAATAAGTTGGAGAAGTCACATTGTGTAATTTTCAAAACCAACTGTAAAAACTACAGTAATGAAAATGGTATATTATAAGCATACAGATAGAACAATAACCTATCATTATAATACACAAAAGGTTTCAGATATGGAACCGTACATCTGTATATATACTTGTGTATATATAGATGACTAATCAACTGTTGATAAAGGTGCTAAGATAATTCAATGGGGAAAATAAGTTTTTAGATAAAGATGAAAAAATGGATATCTGTATGTGTATGTACACACACACATACATATATTCCTTTATATTTGCCACATATAAGTATATATGTGCCTATATACACATCTATATGTCTTTATACTCAGACACACATATATAATATATGTACATATATATGCCTCAAACTATACATAAAATTAAATTGCAATGGTCATTTGACCTAAATATAAGAATTAAAACTATAGTAATTTAAAGACAAATATTTTAAAATCTTTGTGACCTTGAAGAAGGCAAATATTCTTTAGAAATGAGATGCAAAACAAGAAACATTTAAAAAATGATACATTGGACTTCATCCAAATTAAAAACTTCTAGTCCAAAAGAGACTGTTAAAAAGATGAACAGGCAATTCACAGACTGGAAACAACCCAAATGTTCACCAATTAATGAATACATAAACCAATTTTGTATTCCATACAAAGTAATAGAATTAAGAAGTGAAAAGGTAGGAACTACTGATATATGCAGCCATATGGATGAAGCTCAAAAACAACATAAGTGAAAGAAGCCAGACATAACACTATATGTACTGTACAACTTCATTTCTATGAAATTATAGAAAAGTCAAAATTATAGTTCTAGAAGGCAGATCAATGGTTAGGACTTAAAATTGGGAGAAGAGAGACTACAAAACACCAAGAGGGAAAATTTGGAGAAAATGAAAATATAACTTTACTATGGTGGTGGTCACATGACCCTATATACTTGTAAAAACTCATCAAACCACATACTTAAAATTGATGAATTCATTTTTGGAAATAATTTTCTATGAAATTGATTATATTTAATGAATAGATATTTATGTGTATATATGATAACCATTATGAAAATAGAGGCAATTTTTAAATTAGATATACATCTTGATAGAAGAACATAGGAATTTGCTTAGTGTATGTGTTGATTGATTGATTACCACTGTGGCTGAGTAACTTTCTTGAGAATGACTTTTGCTGCCCAAAAGTCATTGTTGTGTTATCTAAACAAGGTCTATTCTTTCAAAATGGTCTATTAAGTTAGCAGTTAAGTCAGATTCATAGTCTATGTGAAATCAGCTTGATATAAGCAGCAGCAATGGAGGGTGGGTCAATAATGGCTAGAACTTGGGATATAGAGAAAACAGAAGAGTGCAAACCAGAGGACCCTAGAAGCAAATATGTTTAATTGTCAATACAATAAATACAAAGATGAACCAAGTTAAAAGCCTTTAAAGAAACACCCATGTATGTGTATACCATTATTTTGCTTTACTTCAGCAACTTCCTACTAAACAATTAGCTTAACCATAATCACTAAGCAAGAATCTCAGCAACACATAGCTGTCTTATAATGAAGAGTGTCTGCTTATTCTTAGTCCCCAAAGAAGTCTGAAGCTCATGAGGAATCTGTCATAGAAAAATCTGAGGCCAGCTGCCTTGAAGACTCTGGAATGTGTCAGGTTGAAAGTTAGAAAGGATCAAATGTAACAAATCAATGATTAGTCTAACTCCTACAGCACAAGGTAAAAGAAATCATTACTTCACATGTTATGGATGAAAGAATGTCATTGGCCTTGGTTAGTCTGCAATAGTATTTGAGGTATTCATCCATCAGTGGCTCCTTTTGGCAGTTGTACCCCTTATGCTACATTTAGTAGACATTTCATGTAAAACTTCCCTAAGGTGAATTCTGAAAACCACCATTTTCACAACTCCTTCTTCTACACATTCTTACTCTATCCCTGTAATGTGTGTATGAGGTGTCATCTTCTTGGTCTGATTTCATCCATTCTCTTGGTTGTTCTATCTATATAATCATGCCCTGGTGCTATAATCACAGGAGAACCAAAGAAAATTTTACATTCAACCTCAGTATTTCTAGCCTGGGAATAGAATTGGGGCAACATTCATCAAGTTTCCATGGTTTAGTTTAGCTCCAATGATGGAAGTGAATTATCATGGTAAGAAAATTCTATTTATGTTCTTCATAAAATACTAGGTCAGACTCAGAAGTGATAACTGCTTGTCAATCTGAAAAGTGTCTTCTAGTGATGAGTGAAGAGGTTCAGTACTGTTAACACATTGTTAAAAAAGCATGTTATTACAGCCCAAAGATTTGAAATTCTTACCTCATTTATGAAGTAGGTAAGCTTTGTGTAACTACCACCTTAAATAGGTAAAACGTAAATGTAAAATACATTTATTAATTTATTTTACTTTTTTTTTCATTGAACCTATGTTTACTCAGTTTAGCTAGCTCTTCCCTACCTCAGAAAAAACAGCATAGACTTCATGACTTCTTAATAATTTTTACATAATACAAGTTCTTCTGAGCACAAATTAGAGTGTCCAGTCCTGTGTAATAATTAAAACTCCAAATCTAATTTAATGTTGAAGCTCTTTTCCCTGTAAAATTAGCATTCCTTTCTCATTTTGTGTTTCTATTCCTTTTCTGTCAATTTGTTAACTAAGGTTTATATCCTCAGAGTTGGAGCAAGGGGAGAAAGGAGAGTGGGGTAGTAGGAGTGTCTCTTTGAATAATGTGTTCTGGTGACCTCACTCAATCATTCTCTGAATTTGAGAAGTTTTTCTGCTATGGCAGTTCCATGTGGTCTTCAGGCATCCCACATTGCTGAAGCCTCATCTGAAATTTCCATAATGACAGCTATCTCCTTCAGGGTCCCTCCAGTTTACAGATGGTACATCCAAATCTAGATGTTTTAAAGGTTACTTTAAGTGGGACTATTTACTGAATTGTCAGTGTAGACTTGGGGGAAAGTGGAGTAACCAGGGGTTATGATAGTGAGTGATACTATTTCTAGTCCTGAAGGAATGAAACTGGTCACCAGCACTCAGAAGGAAACTGTCATGCAGGAAAGGTCAAATTGAAAGAACAGACTTTGACCAAAGAATATGCCAAGTTGAGGGACATCAGAAGGAAAGAGCCAAGAAACAAATATCCTGGCCTAAACCCATTCTTTTAGATCTCCTACTGTGCATCGCCTCTGTGAAATCCAACTGGGAATGAAAGAGCCAGGGAGCTTTTTGAACACAACATCACATTCAGCCTTCCAGGGCAAAGAGTAGATAGATGTAGAAGGGCGAGAGAACATGCTGAAGAGCAGCTGGATAGTATGTAGAGCAAGGGCAAATGTTCTTCTTGCTTCTAATGTCCCCTTCAGCCCCCAGATGTCTTCTAATATCCACTCTCTGCTATAAGGTCTGTGGGTCTGTGTTGCTTTTTTTTTGGTACTGGGGATTGAACCCAGAGCCATTCTACAAACAAGCTACATCCCCAGCCCTTATATTTTTTATTAGGATACAGGGTCTTGCTAAGTTTCCAAGGACAGCCTTGAACTTGAGATCCTCCTACTTCAGCCTCCTGAGTGTCTGGGATTACAGGCATGAACCACTACACCCAGCTTCTATGTTTCTCTTGAACAGAATCTAAGGTAATATGGACAGGGCCCTTCCAATTTACAGAAAACTCTTATGTATCCTCACAACAAACTCAGGAAATAGAAGTGGTTCTATAAAAATCATCTCTCCTTTGGCTCACTAGTCAATAGATAACCAACCTGTCTCCTGCTGTTCATATTCCTCTGGTGGGAATAAAAATTAGGCAGAATTATAATGAGCACAAATTAGGGCACCCATATGGTTCTTTTTTATTGGTTCTTTTTAGTTATACATAACAGTAGAATCCATTTTGATGTATTTATACACGCATGGAATATATATTATTCTAATTAGAACCCCATTCTTCCAGATGTACATGATGGTGAGATCTACTTGATTGTGTTCATATATATATATATATATATATATATATATATATATATATATATATATATATGAAAGTGATGTCCAATTCATTCTACTGCCTTTCCCATTCCCATATCCCTCTCTTCCCTTCATTCCTCTTTGTCTAACCCAATGAACTTCTATTCTCTCCCCCTCTTATTGTGGGTTAACTTTCACATAGCAGCAAAAACACTCGATCTTTGGTTTTTCTGGGATTGGCTTATTTCACTTAACATGATAGTCTCCAGATCCATCCATTTACTGGCAAATGTCAAAAAGTCATTTTTCTTTGTGGCTGGGTAGTACTCCATTGTGTATATGTACCACATTTTCTTTATCCATTCATCTGTTGAAGGGAACCTAGGTTGGTTCTATAGTATAGCTATTGTGAATTGAGCTGTTATAAACATTGAGGTGGCTGTGTCACTGGACTATGCTGATTTTAAGTACAGGCCAAGGAGTGGGATAGCTGGGTCAAATGGTGGCTCCATTCCAAGTTTTTTGAGGAATCTCCATACTGCTTTCCAGAGCTGCACCAATTTGCAACCCCACCAGCAATGTATGAGTGTACCTTTTCCCCCACATCCTCACCAGCACTTATTATTGCTTGTATTCTTGATAATTGCCATTCTAATTGGAGTGATGAAATATTAGAGTAGTTTTGATTTGCATTTCTCTAATTATAAGAGATGTTGGACATTTTTTCATATATTTCATATATTTGTTGATTGATTGTGTATCTTCTTCTATGAAGTGTCTGTTCAGTTCCTTAGTCCATTTGTTGATTGAGTTATTTGTTTTTTATTTTTTGGTGTTTTTTTGAGTTTTTTATATATCCTAGAGATTAGTGCTCTATCCGAGGTGCTTGTGGTAAAGATTTTCTCCCAATCTGTAGGCTCTCTCTTCACATTATTGATTGTTTCTTTTGCTGAGAAGAAGCTTTTTAGTTTGAATCTATCCTGTTTATTGATTCTTGATTTAACTTCTTGTGCTTTAAGAATCTTGTTAAGGAACTCAGGTCCTAAGTTGACATGGTGAAGATTTGGGCCTACTTTTTCTTCTAGTAGTTGCAGGATCTCTGTTCTAGTGCCTAAGTCTTTGATCCACAATGAGTTGTGTTTTGTGCAGGGTGAGAGATTAAGGTCTAATTTCATTTTATTATAGGCGGATTTTCAGTTTTCCCAGCACCATTTGTTGAAGAGGCTATCTTTTCTCCAGTGAATGTTATTGGCACCTTTGTCTAGTGTGAGATAACTGTATTTATGTGGGTTTGTCTCTGTGTCTTCTATTCCGTCCCATTTGTCTGTGTGTCTGTTTTGGCGCCAGTGCCATGCCGTTTTGTTACTATAGTTCTATAGTAGAGTTTGAGGTCTGGTATTGTGCTGCCTCCCATGCCACTTTTCTTGCTAAGGATTTCTTTGGCTATTCTGGTCCTCTTATTTTCCCAACAAGTTTCATGATTTGCCTTTTCTATTTATGTGAAAAACATCATTGGAATTCATTCTTCTGTTGAAGGGTACCTAGGTTGGCTCCATAGTTTAGCTACTATGAATTGAGCTGCTATAAACATTGATGTGGCTGTACCCCTGCAGTATTCTGATTTCAGATCTTTTGGATGTATACTGAGGAGTGGAATAGCTGGGTCATATAGTGGTTCCATTCCTAGATTTTGAGGAATCCCCATACTGCTTTCCAGGGTGGTTGCACCAATTTGCAGTTCCACCAGCAACTTCTGAGTGTACCCTTTCCCCCCTGTGTCCTTGCCAACATTTATTATTACTTGTACTTTTAAACCCCTTTCCTCTATAATTGATGAGAGAGACAAATATTCCTCACTTCTATTTCTGCTTGCCTAGCAAGAAGAACACAGATAACCCCAGGCATATGCTTCCCATTCTTAACATTCTTAGCTGAAAGATACCATGCTCAGGAACCATTATGCTTTAAATAGGCAAAAAATGTCTTAAGAGATGGTCCATAAACTGAAAAAGAAACAAAATAAAAGTATATTTTTAAAATTATTTGTCCTGCTGCAAAAGACCTAATTTTGTTTGCAAATTATTTCTGTCATACTTCTCCAACTTTTCTCTATATAATACATTTCAGAATTTCTTTAACTGAGATCTTCACTATCATCTTCTTATATACTAGTAATGGGAAACTCACTACTTTTATAGGCAGTTCACTAGAGAGCTCATGTTTATTTAATCTTGATTCACTATGCTACTTAATATGTTCTTTTCTAATTGTTACAGAATGTATAGGAATGGACATGGGAGGAGATGAATATTTGGCCAATATTATTCTGTTCTAGGTAGGATGGACACAATATTGAAGTGCACTTTGAGGTATAACATTATTCATTTGCATGTGGATATCCAATTGTCCAAGCACCATTTGTTGAAAAGATGATTCCTTCCCCATTGACTCATCTTGGCATCCCTGTCTAAATTAAATTGACCATGGATATATCAGTTTATTTCTGCTCTCTTAATTCTACTCCATTAATGATAAGTTTAATCTTATGTCATTACCACAGTCTCTTGTATACTATAGCATTGTTCTAAGTTCAGAAATAGGGAAGTATGAGCCATTGAATGCTGATCTTTTTCAGGATTACTTTGGCCAGTCTAGGTCCCTTTAATTTACATAGGAATTTTAAGTTAAGTTTCTCAATATTTGGAAAAGAAAAAAGCTGGGATCTTGATTGGGAATGCTTTAAATCTACATATCGATTTGAAGAATATTCAGCAGAGACAGGAACTTTCATTTATTTAGGCTTTAAACAACTTTTTTAAGAAAATCTTTAAATAATCTTTGTGGTTTTAGAGTACATTTTTATGCTTCTTTTTAAAATATGTTCCTAGGTGTTTAATTTTTTGATAGTATTATAAATTGGACTGTTTTGTTGATTTCATTTTTGGGTTATTCTTTGTTCATGCATAGAAAACCACCATTTTTATACATTGATCTTGTATCCTGCACCTTCCTGAACTCATTTATGAGTTATAATACCTTTTGTGGATTCTTTAGTATTTTTTACATTCAAAATCATATCCTATTCAAAACAGAGATGGTTTTATTTCTTTCTTTGAAATCTAAATGTCTTTTATTACTTTTTCTTGCCTGATTGCCCTGAATAGAACTTCAAGCACAATGATCACTAGAAGTCATGAAAGCAGATACCCTTGTCTTATTTTTGATATCAGAAGATCCCAAAGCCTTTTCATCTGCTATCCTTCATTTTGGACTCCATTTTTCCTCCAGCACCTATATACCATTCAGGCATCAGTTAAATTTATCCTACACAGAGAGGACTCCCCATTTCTAAAATATTTTTCTGCATCTGCCTAAACTTCTGTCAATGTCTTCTCAATATCTTTTATAAGCCTCATAATATTTATTAACATCTGAAATCATTTAATTTCTTTTGCCTAACTGAAGCTCTCCATTGGATTAAAAACTGTTCTTCAGCAAATGTTACCTCCCCTAGTCCTCTAAGGAAATGGTGCTTTGTGTTATCTCCCCCTGTCCTCTGGGGGAAAGAAGCCTTTATATCTTAATAATTAACTTCAGAGTCAGCTATTCCTGGGAAAAGGAACTAAAAAGCAAGAGTAATAAAAGTTTTGAATCAGTAACTTTTATTTCGGTTTGTAAAACCTAGGATGTCTAGTGACCTCCAGATTATAGCAGCCCATGCCGGAAAATTTGAAACATGCTGGACACCTGCCTATCGGATATGCTTCTCTGCAAATCCCAATATAAGCTTTGTCTCTGCAACCCCTCAGCAAGAAGACCTTTTTCTTGTTTCCTGTTTTTGGATGAAAGTCACCATCTTCCAAGTTGCTGGCTTGTTGCTGATAAGTCTCCTCCCTCTTCCATCACTCTCATCACTTCTCTCCATAGGCATTGGCTTTATCAGATGGTGGTGCAACTGGAACTTTCACAGTTACACAAAAACTACCCCCAATCTATTGCTGGAATCTTAGGTCAATGAGAGAGGATGCCTCGTCTAACTTGCTCACTTGTCTCTCCAGTGCTACCAACAGTTTCTGGCACATGGTAGGCATTAAATAAATATTGATTTACTGAATTGATAAATGAATGAATGAATGAATGAATGAATGAATGAATCATTCAACCAGTTGATACGTATTTGAAGCAGACTTTCCTAACCAGAATGACCAAATATCTGGTGATCTCAAACGGTTTCAGTTATGTACAATATATTGATTCTCTCAGCAATGTCCCTTCTCATCCTGGAGGCCAGCCTCATCCATTTTCTCAAGTTCATTGTACAAATAATATTTATGAATGCCATGATGTTACAAAAAAAGGTTAGGATGGATTGGATAGATTCTCCTGATCTTATTCATATTCCCTTCTATTTGTTTTAAATAATAGATGCCCTCATATACCTAACTGGAAGTCATAAGGATGCCACACAGCAATTGCAGGAAAGGAGTTCAGTCATTTTAAGGCAAAGAATTGCCTTCACTGCAGCAAATGCACCATGTCTGTCAAAGAGGAGAGAATGTGTGTGTGTGTGTGCGTGGTGGGGGTGAGGGGGGTGGATGGTTTTTTCCTTGCAGGGGAGGAGCTGGTGTTCAAAAACAACTCTGGCTAAATGCTGTGAATAATCTAAAATCCTGTAGTAGTAGCCCAATTGTCCGCAATCAACACTTCATGTTTGTTAAACCAAAGCCTGAGATAGAAAGCTCGAGCAGTTCCCCAGAGCATTTTCTGAAAAGAAAATTATTGTTTCTACAAATCCTGAATGACAGTGCCAAAGGAATTGCCTTTTCCTTACTGACATGCAGTCACCCAAAGAAGTAACCACCTGCCAGACAGATGGCTCTCCTTTAGCCTTGCCATCCAGAATGAGATGCTGGTATCTAGGGTCAGGGGTCACAACTGGAAATAGTGCCTCAGAGGAAGAGTCAGCCAGAAAGCCGCAGGGGCATTTCACAACAGGCCAAAGTCAAAGGCCTTACAAAATGCACCTGTGAATATGAAACAGACGGCCCAGTGTGAATTCTTTGTGCTCATGCTTTTGGCTGCTTGGGTTAGCAGACAAAAAGTCTGGCTGTGTGACCTTGGGCAATTCAATAAAGGACTCCTTCAGGTCCCTTTTCTTCCCATCTATACAGTGAGAGCTTGACATCCATTGTCTGTGCTCTCCAATATGGTGACCCTTGGCCATACTTGACTCTTAAGTTCTTGAAATGGGGCCAGTCTGAACCGGTATGGATTTACCTCTAAAATGCATACCACAGTTTGAACACACACCCACCCACACACATACAGAAACATGCATATAAAGTATCTCATTACATGTACATATTGACTACATTGTGTACAGTTTGATGAGTTTGGACATATGCAAGCAACCATAAGACCATTACCTCCGCAATTTTTCTTATGTACCTTTGTTTCTATTGGTTTTACTTTTGTTTTTGTTTTGTGCTAAGCACACTTAATATGAGATCTATACTCTTAACCAATTTCGAAATGTGCAATGTTGCACTGTTGACTGTAGACACTGTGTTTTATAGCATTATCTCTATAACTTATTCATCTTTGTAACTTATTCACTTAGCATAATTGTAACTCTATAATCATTGAATCATTGAATTAATTGCCCATTTTCCAAACATCCCAGCTCTTGGCAACCACCCTTCCACTCTCTGCTACTGTATGTCTGACTACTAGAGATACCCCACAGAAGCTTATATCATGAAGTATCTGTCCTTCAGTGACTGTTCAGTGATTGTTTCACTTAGCATACTAGGTTCATCAGTGTTGTTCCAAATGACAGCTTCCTTCTTTTTATGGCTGAATAATGTTCTCATGAGTATACATCACCATTTCTTTATCCATTCATCTCTTGGTGGACACCTGAGATGTTTCCATATTGTAATGTGAATAATTTGCAATGCACGTGAATGTAGATACCACTTTGACATACAGATATCAATGCTTTTGGATATATAATTGAAAGTGACATTGCTGCATCATATGGTCATTCTTTTTAAATTGTTTGGATTATTTGGGGAATATCCATTAATATTTCCCAAAGCTTCTATACCATTTTATATTCCAACCAACAGTGTACAAGTGTTCCCTTTTCCCCCCATCTTCTCCAACTCTTACCTTTTTTTCATAGTAGACATTCCAACAGATGTGGGATGATATCTTACTGTGGTTTTGGTTTGAATTTCCATGACAATTAATGATCTTGAGCATCTTTTCATATATCCACTAGCTTTTGAAGACAATATACATACCAATGGAACAGAATAGAGAGCCCAGAAATAAACTTGTGCATATATGGTCAATTGAAATTCAGCCAGGATACCTGGAATATATAATGGGGAAAGGATAGTCTCTTGAATAAGTGGTATTTAGAAAATCAGATTGAAATATATATTGAATTCATATCTTACATGACACACAAAAATGAAATCCAAATAAATTAAAGCTTTGAACAGTAAAGTTTCTAGAAGAAAATAGGTGAATAGCTTCTTTTCTTTAAAAAAAAATTTTGTAGTTGTAGATGGACAGCATGTCTTTCTTTTATTTGTTTATTTTTATGTGGTGCTAAGGATCAAATTCAGTGTCTCACACATGCTAGGCAAGTGCTCTACCACTGAGCTATAGTCCCAGCCCTGGTAAAATTTCTTGATATTTGGTTTTATTATTTGAATTTGATATCAAAAATGTAGGTTACAAAAGCAAAAATATACTGTAGGACCATGTCAAACTAAGAAATTTCTGCATAGCAAAGAAAGCAAATCAATAGAATGACAAGACAACCTACAGAACAGGAGAAGATTATTTGTAAATTTTATTTTCTATAAGGGAGTAACTTCCAAAAGAAATAAAGAATTCCTAAAACTCAATAACAAAGCAAACAAAACCCCAAATAATCTAATTTTATCTGTGACCAAAAGACCTTAAACAGACCTTTCTTCAAACAGACAAAGAAGTGAGTGAGCAATTGAAAGTTTTGTCACCTTCTGGTACTAGTTACTCAGTCTTCTCTTGAGCATCCATTCTCTTATTAGCATTAGAATTTCTGTCTTGCTAACTTCTTTTCTTTTTGGCTCTACCCCACCCCTTCCCTCTGATCTCAGCTGTTTTGGGACACTAGCTAGTCCATTGCACTTTCTCAGCAAGAACTTCCCTTCCTTTGTTTCCTGTTGTGATACCAGCACTTTCGTTGTCAGCAGATCTAGACATGATGTTATCATATGATATAAGTAAGGGTACCACTTTGGCTTACTGGATCAGAGAAGAGGGTAGAATGAAATAGCAAGGGAGAGGGATGAGAAAAACAAATTGGCCCAAGACCAGATAAGTAGAAAGGCTGATTTTTTTGGGGGGTGAGGGATTGAGAGCAGCACTTTCAAATCAAAACCATGCCTTCCTATGACAAAGGGTTTGGTGATGAATACACAATAGTTTGATTATGTCGTCAGTGTGTTTATTCTTAGGACTTTTGGATAGTACCTGCTTTCCTCCAAAGCAGATTTTAAAGATAAGAAATCTTCCTAGATTTCCTAAGGCATTAAGTTCTGCAAACTTTTGACTTCCCAGCCATGATCTTAGTCTTTAAAATTTCAACACGGATTTCTCTGTTGGTCTTTTTTGTTTTGTTTTGTTGTTTGAGAAGCAGGCTTATTGAAAGGATCATATTCATGTGTTTTCTGGTTATAGACATCCGGGATGACTACAACCCATCTTCCTGTCTCCTTTAAAAGGCAATTGTATTTAGAAGGAATTGCAAAATTTCTATGCACAAATGTGTAAAACCAGTGTAGCCTCTCCACACATAACTTCTCTGACTTCATGAGCAACTCCTTACATACAGGCACATGCGCGCATGCGTGGCTACACACACACACACACACACACACACAGAGTGAACTCCCTACTAAGTAGCACAGTAACGACTCTTTAATACAGTTTCTACTAGAATTGCCTAGGTTACTCTGCAGAGTTCATTCTTCCACTCCCTTTTCCCCTTTAAATTGAATTTTGGTAAATAGGGAAGGGAAACTTTAATGACTTGGTCACTGTCAGAAAGAAGGAAGTCTCATATCCTCCTGGACAGGGTTTTATATCATCTTGTGGCTTCTCTGTTCATTTTCAACCATGCCCCTTATTTGCTACATCATGTAGTATCTCACCGTCATTTAATTCCAAAATTTGTGGCTCATGAACTCATAGTCTGGCCTTCTGGCTGTCAATGACTATTTTCACTTTGTGTTAGTCAGCTGTGACCAAAAGACGTGACAAGAACAATTTTAAAGGAAAAGTTTATTTGGGGCTCACAGTTCAGAGGTCTCAGCCCATAGATGGCTGACTCCATTGCTCTGGGCATAAGGTGAGGCAGAACATTATGGTGGAGGTAAGGGAGAGGAAATCCCCTTAGGACATGGCACCCAGGAAGCAGAGAAAGAGCTCTTGCTCACCAAGGACAAAATATAAACCCCAAAGGCACACCCCAATGACCCACTTCTTCCAGCCATACCCTACCTGCTTTCAGGTTCCACTCAGTTAATCCCCTCAGGGATTAATTCACTGATTGGGTCAAATCTCTCATAACCCAATCATTTCTCCCCTAGATCTTCTTGTGTTTTCTCACATGTGAGCTTTTGGGGGATGCCTCACATCCAAACCATAACACACTTATACTTGATCTACGGCTCTGATTCTGTAAGTGACTCAGATCCATGAGTTAGAGTTGGCCCTCTGTCCTGGTAAATGCCCTGTAGCACTCAGCTATAGGGCTACTTTACCCCCACCTTTTGCAAATACTCTAAGGAGCATCCTCAAATATCTCTTTCCTACTTGACATGCCTTCTGCATCACAGGCAAACTGTACTTCCTATCTACATGCTACCAAAAATTTCTCATTTTTCTGTTGTAACCCCCCTCCAGTTTTTTTCTAAGAGAAGAACAAATAGAAAAACTTATCTGACATTTTTATGCCTTTATTGTTATCTAGATACTTCTAAAGCCTGTTATTTCCCTGCATAAAGTACTAAAGATGTGAGGAAAAGACCATGCTGACTAATCTGTTTGCCCTTTTTCCCCTTTTTACCTACAGTTCCCCAGGACTAGTTGGAATTGGGCTTTGAGTTTTATACTTCTTACATGTCATGTTCCTCTTTACCCTACTCAGGCAAATAGAAAATTTTATAATCTATTTATTCAGGTCTCATGCCCTAGACCATAGAGAAAAGAGGAGTTCAGAAAAATTTTCTTAGCAAAGATTGTCTTTGAAGCCCATTGGCACCCTGCTTTGATTATTAGAATTTGAACAGCAAAATTTTCTCTTTTTACATTTTTGAAATAATTTTAACCTCCTTTCCCAAACTCAAAAGCAAATCTATGTCTTAAGATTACTAGGGAGAAAGTCACATACATCAATATGTTTCAAAATATCATCTCTGTAACATGTGTTTGACTAGGTAACTGCTACAGATGTTTTGCCTGAAGACAAAAAGAGATTGAGCCCATAGCATGCTGGAGCCAATGTGCTGTAGCTCATACCACTTCTCGACTTTGTTTCAGTTGTCAATTTGGTACCAGTTGTGTCTGGAGTATTTCCAATACAAAAATCAACAATACACTCCAAAATCTGGGTTGGTTTGTTTTGCTTTTGTCTTTGGAAAGCCACCCCTTAAGTATTTACCTGCTCACCATTGTATTAGGGATATGACAGAAACAAGTTTATATCTAAAGAATATCTGTAACTTATATGTGGAATAGTCACTATTCATAATGGTCAGGCAGCCTAGAATCCCAGAAGTATCCTTCTTGTCTCCTTACATCCAGCAAATACTTTGTGCAAGGCCTAGTGCCAATGCCAGGTTGCTAAAGACTAGCGAAATCCATAGGCATATCAGCCTCAGCATAGCAATGTGAGTTTAGCAGTATTAGTAGTACAATCTCAGAAGTACATAAATGTTAAAGAAAAATTATTCTGACATTTGTTAAAATTATAAGATAGACTTTAGTCAGGGAGATAATCATGATAGATACAGGGAGTACTAACATGGGATTTGGCAATGAGAGAGAGGAGTAGAATGACTTCCAATTTATAAAAGGAAAATTGAGAATTTGTGATCAGAGAGCAGAGAAAGGGATTCTATGGATGAAAAAATATAAGGGTAGTGCTATGGTTTAGATATGAAATGTCCCCCAAAAGCTCATGTGTGAAAGAATGCACAAAAATTTAGAGGTAAAATGATTTGATTATGAGAGCCTTGACCTAATCAGTGCATTAATCTTCTGATAGGAATTGACTGGGTGATAATGGAAGACAGATAGGGTGTAGCTGGAGGAGGTGTGCCCTTCGGGTATATATTTTGTATGTGGTGAGTGGAGCCTCTCTCTACTTCCGGGCACCATGTATTCATCTGCTTTCTTTGCCACACTCCTCTGCCATGATGTTCTGCCTCATCCTAGGCCCTGAGGAATGGAGTTAGCCATCTATAGACTGAGACCTCTCAAACTGAGCACCAAATAAACTCTTTGTCCTCTAAAATTGTTCCTGTCAGGTTTTTTTGATCACAGCAGTGAAAAAGCTCACCAAAATGGGTAGGATAAGTCTTGCTTAAAGGGATTTCTGCAGAAGGCAGGACAGGGTATTCAAATACAACCTGGGGATGGTGGGAGGAATAGAGGGCGATGAGATACTGAGGCTGAGGAATTTTGGCTAAACTTCCTTGACTAGAATTCTTTTCAAACTAGGCAATGCAAAGACAAACATGGAAATCCAAAGGGTAGCCTAGAACAGCAGAGAATTCAGAGGATACTGACAGAAATTTGGACAAAGAGAATCTTTGTCGATATTTTCCCCAAATTTACCTCAATATAGGAATTGAGGACAGTGTCTTCTCACCAATCTTTGTAACAAAATTTTTTTCTATAATGTAAAAGACAAGTTCAGCTTCAGAAAGAGTCCCAAAGTTTGACATTGAAAAACAATGGCTACACTGTATTTTCCCTAGATATATCAGGTCACTTTAAAATTTTTCTCTAAAGTTCAGACTATGTTTTACATAATATCTTAAGGTCACTCCTGGTATACAATTAAGTCAACATTATTTTAAGGGTTTTTAAATTCTTGCTTTTTTTGTAGAATAAATATAAAACCCTACATTTATGCCTCATTTTTAATATTGTATTTTTCTTCAATTAAAAACTGAAACGTCTTGTGGGTCATAGCCATGGGGCATGATATGATGTTAATAGCAGATTCCTGCTAAGTTTTCCAATTTTACTAAAATGTATACTTAATAAAGGTTAGTGAAAGCAACAGGAAACAGTCTTGATCCGGGTCACAATTAAGGACAGAATCACCTCACAAAAAGATAAAGTGGTTAGAATTTATTATATCTTCTTTGTCCATACAAGGTAAAGGAAGTCTTCTTCTGGAGTCTAATTATTTAATTTTTTAAATTGTCAGATAGAAATTGTACACATTTGTAGGGTACCATAAGATGATTTACTACTTATATACATTGTGTAATAGTTAATTGAAGGTAAACATTTCTATCTTCTCAAACATTTAAATGATAAAAGGAGTATTGTTTTTATTTACCTTGGTTTTGGAGTCAAAATTATTTTTAGTGTTTATTATTTGAGAGAGAATATGACATTGAAAGACTGGTTAGAGTAACAAGAAAAAAGAACCAATAAAGCTACTGTTTTATTCAGCATTTTCACTGCTGTGACCAAAAGATCTTATGAGAACAATTTTAGGAAGAGAAAGAGTTTATTTTGGGGCTCACGGTTTCGGAGGTCTCAATCCATAGACGGCTAATTCCACTCCTCAGGGCCTGAGATATGGTAGGACATCATGGTGGAAGGGTATGGCAGAGGAAAGCAGCAGGGGACATGGCACCAGGAAACAGAAAGATAAGACTCCTGTCACCGTGGACAAAATGTAAACCCTAAAAGTATGCCCCCAGTGACTCACTTCCTCCAGTCATACCTACCTGCTTTGAGTTACCACAGTTAATCCCTATCAGGGGATTAACACAGCGATTACACTAAGGGTCTCATAACCCAATCATTTAACCTCTAAGCTTTCTTGCATTGTCTCACACATGAGCTTTTGGGGGATACTTCATATTTTAAACCATAACAACTACTAAAATACATATTATTCAGCCTCCTATCATTCATGTTGATAGGAGTGGATAGTATAGAGCTAGCAATAGTAATGTGACAGGTGATGAAGGTCTCAGACTTGGACATGATTAATGATGGATGCATTGGAATTCTCACAGAAACCTAAGCATCTTATTTCAGTTCCCCTTGATTCCATATATGTATGCACATGCATATGTATGCCTGTTTTCATTTTTCCATAGGAAAAGACATGTTTCCAAAACTATACAAATGTGAGCTTTTCATCATTCAAATTGAGTCATAACAAATTAAAATTAAATCACTTAATCTCAGTTTTTGCTAGTTCATGTAGCTTAAAGTCTATTAGCCACTTCAGGAATGGATTGGGTTGCTTTGCTTAAAAGCCATTCATTTTTCTCCAATGACATCCACTTAGGTAAAGTTTTCTCAGCCTCAGTACTATTGACATTTTTTGCTGAGAAACTCTCCTGTGCATTATAGAATATTTGGCAACATCCCTGGTCTCTACCAACTAAATACCATTGGCAACTTCCATTCCTATTTTTATAACCCAAAATGTCTCCAAACACTATCATATGTTCTCTAGGGGAAGGGGACAAAATCACCCCCAATTAAGAATGACAGGTTAAAGGAATAATAAAAGAACCCCTTATATTACACCACATAGAAAAATTAATTCCGAGTGGATAAAAGGAAAGGTTGAACAGATAAAATCATAACAATACTAGAATAAAAAGATGTTTTATTTTACAATGTCTAAAATGTGTGTGCTTGGGAGTTAACTAATTGAGGATGGCATGCACTGTTAAGCAGAACACTCTATGTAAAAATTATAAGGAATTTGTCTCTCTGTATATTAGACTTAGGGTGAAAGATTTTAAGAATGGCTAAAATATAAATGGTAGACTGCATGGAAATATTCATAACATCTTGTATATTTTCAAATTTTAGGAAAGGCTTATTCTTATAAAACATTTTGTCTGAGAAAAGTGGAATCCTTGTATTTGAGGACAGCAATTGTTTCCTATTTTTTTTATTTTTTTTTTTGATACTGGGGATTGAACCCAGGGGCACTGGGCCACTAAGCCACACCTCAGCCCTATTTTGTATTTTATTTAGAGACAGGGTCTCACTGAATTGCTTAGGGCCTCACTAAGTTGCTGAGGCTGTCTTTGAACTTGCAATCCTCTTGTCTCAGCCTCCCTAGTGCTGGGATTACAGGCATGCACCACTGTGCCCAGTTAATTGTTCCCTATTATGTGTCCTTTCTCCATTTTTTATTTTAAAGATATGAAATCATTTGGGGAACATACAAAATTCATTCATCTTATTAGACATTATTTGTAAATTATTATAGTGATCACCTGACATAATTTGGTGAAAATAAAAGAAGACCTATTAATTATTGTGATTTCATTAAGAAAAGTGTTAGATATAAGTAACTCTTAAAAATAACATTACAAGGCAAATATATGTTCTTCCTCTCTCACTTCCTGCTATAAAATATGTTATTGGGTCTGCTATCAAATAGGGTTTGAGGGTTACATACAATTAATATATATGATTAAATTCTCAATTTAGATGATTGTTATTATATAAGAAAATGTCTTTATTCACAGGAAATACACGTTGATAAGACATCCTAGCAATGACTTATTTTCATAGTTCATGGTAAAATAAATTTTCAAGAATATACTTGTCACTTTTTTTAACAATTTGAGATATTTCCAATTAAACAAAATGAAGTATAATAATAAAATAACCAATATATCATGGTTTTGCATTATGGAAATATCAAATATACATACAAGTAAAATAGAAAAAATTCTCATTATATGCAAATAGATATTTAGGAAATTAAGATAAAATTTATAGTGGCAGTGTTTTATGTGAATTCTTAAGAAGTCATATTTCAAATAACTTAGAATCAGGTAGTAAATTTAATGTGCTCTTGCTTTTGTGATAGATAACTCTGAAAGTGACTAATTCATGGTGAAAATTAATGAAAATAGTTTAATTAGAAATGCTTAATAAAATGTGAAAAATGGTATTTCCAAGTTAATGTCTTACTTTACATGTGTGACTTTTAAAAATATATTTAAAACAATTTTAATTAACATAGTAATTGTACATATTTAATAGGGTACAGTGTGACATTTCAATACATTTATACAATGTGTAATGATCAGACCAGGGTAATTGGCATATCTATCACTTCAGATAAATATCATTTCTTTGTGTTGGGAACATTTGAAATCCTCTCTAGTAGCTATTTTGAAATACACAATTAATCACCATCAACCATAGTTACCTGTTAATTATGTTAGAGAACTTTCAAAGTCATTTCTCCTATTATTTATTTGTTTATTTTTGGATACTAGGGATTGAACCCAGGGATAATTAGTCACTGAGCCACACCCCCAGCCTTTTTTATTTTTTATTTTGAGGAAGGGTCTTACTAAGTTGCTTAGGTCCTTGCTGAGTTGCTGAGGCTGGCCTTGAGCTTGTGATCTCTTCCTGCTTCAGCCTCCCCTCCTGAGTCACTGGGATTACAGGTATGTGCCACTGCGCCTGGCTATTCCTCTGATCTAAATGCACCTCTGTGCCTGTTAACCACCATCTGGCCATTTCCCTCTCCCTCAAATTTTTCATGGGTTTTGGTAACTGCTAATTTCCCCTTTGATTCTATGCAATCAACTTTTCAGCTTCTATATATAAGTGAAAACATGTGGTACATGTCTTTCTGTGCCTTCCTTATTTCACTTAACAGAATGTTCTCAGATTTCATCCATGCTGTCTCAAATGATAGGATTTGGTTCTTTATTAATGGCTAACTAATACCTCACTGTGTATACACATCATGTACTGTATCCGTCCATCCACTGAGGAACACTTGGATTGCTTCCATATCTTGACTATTGTGACTAGTGCTATACTAAACATGCGAGCGCAGATATTTCAACATACTGCTTTCATTTCCTTTGGCTATATACACAGTAGTGGGATTGCTGGAACATATGGTAATTCTATTTCTAGTATTGTTAGGAACCTCCATACTGTTTTCCATAATGCTTTTACTAATTTACATTCTCACCAACAGTATATGAGAGTTCCCCTTTCAACACATCCTTGCCAGGATTCGTTATATTTTTTTTGTCCTTTTGTTAATAGTCATGCTAACTGGGGTGAAACATCTTGTTATGGTTTTGATTTGCATTTCCCTGATGATTAACAATGCTGAACTTTTTTTTTCATACACTTCTTTTTACATCCACTTCATAGTCTATTCAGGTCATCTGTCCATTATCAATGATTTTTTTCCTTTCTTTGGTTGAGTGTTTGAGTTCCCTACATATTCCAGCTATTAGTCCCATGTCAGCTAAATGATTTGTAAGTATTTCCTCCCATTCTATAGGTTGTCACATCACTATGGTGGTTGTTTTAGTCAATTATTGCTTTATCGCCTATACTTTTTGGGGTCAGGTCCAAAAACTTTTGCCCCGGTTAATATACTGGAGCATTTTCCCTCAATTTTTAAGCTTTTATCATGAAGAAATATTAAATTTTATTGAATAACTTTTTCTGCCCCTTAGTCATGATTTTTGCCATTTTTCATTTTCTTGATGTGGTCTATTATGTTAATTGATTTTTGTATGTTGAGCCATCCTTGCATCCCTGGGCTAAATCTCACTTGAACATTGATTCTAATCTTTCTGATGTGCTGTTGGACTTGATTTGCTAGTATCTGAGTGAGATTTTTTGCTTTTTGTTCATCAGAGGTATTGTTTTATTTCCTTTGTTCTGTGTTTGTATGGTTTTGGTTTCAGGGTAATGTTGGCCTCAAACTGAGATTGGAAGGGTTCATTCCCCTTCAATTTGGGGGGATAGTTTGAGAAGAAATTATGCTTTTCTCCTTTAAATTTTGATAAAATTCAGCAGTGAAGCCATTTGGTCCTGGAATTTTTTAAAATAAATTTTTATTTGTCAATGGACCTATATTTTATTTATTTATATGTGGTGCTGAGAATCGAGCCCAGTGCTTCACACATGCTAGGAAAGCGCTCCACCACTGAGCCACAACCCCAGTCCTGGTCTTGGGATTTTTGAAGACTTTTTTTATTACTGATTTAATCTTGTTAACTTTTTGTTGGTCTGTTCAGGCTTTATGCCTTCTTGGTTCAATTGTGGTAGGAAATACATGACCAGAAATTCATTCTTTTCTAGGTTTTCCAATTTGTTGATGTATAGTCATTCAGAATATTTCCTAATTATTCTTTGTATTTCTGTGACACCAGCTGTAATGCCTCCTTTTGCCATTTTTGATTTTATTCATTTTTGTCTTCTGTTTTTAGATGGTTAGTCTGGCTAAAGTTTGTCAGTTGTGTTTGTTTTCAAAAATATGCTCTTTATTTCATTGATGTTTTGTATTATATTTTTTAGTTTCTCTCTTTTTTTCCCCTCTGATCTGTGTTATGTCTTTCCTTCTACTAATTTTGAGTGTGGTTTGTTTCTGCTTTTCTAGTTCCTTGGGTTGCATCATTAGGTTTCTTCAAAATCTTGTTTCTTTGATGTAGGTACTCATTGCTATAAACTTCCATCTTAGTATTGCTTTTGTTCTATGCCATAGATTTTGGTGCATTTTGTTCTCAGGACCTCCAGGGACCTATATGTTTACTATGAGGTGCCCAGTTGCTTTTGGGGACTGAGGGTAAGTGGGTGAGGCTATTCATCTGCTTCCCAGAGGCTTGCATAGGCTGCTCAGCTTTCTTAGAGTTCTCAGAAAGTGTTTGGGGTTGACCGGTTTCTTCTTGCAATTATGGGTGTTTGTGGCTACTTGGCTATTTCCAAGATTCTCAGTATGCCAAGCTTCTCAGAATGGGCTGACTGGCTGCTTCTTATTGCCATAGGAAGATGGGCAGCACCACCTGGCTTCCTCCTGGGAACCTTGGCAAGCCAAGCCTCTCAAGGTTGGCTGCTTGGCTGCTTCCTAGGGCCTGAGGATGAGTGAGCAGGGCCACCCAGGTGTTACATAAAGCCTTCCTTAGGTTTAGCTGTAGGGGAGAGCTGCCCAGGTACTTCCCAGGGTCATCAGAGGGTGAGTGCAGCCACCTGATTAGTTCATAAGTACATGTTGGTCAAGCTGTTGGGGGAGGTTGCCTGGTTGCTTCACAGGTCCCCTGGGTTGGTGGAGTCTCAAGATGGCCCTGTGCAAAAGTAGCTTGTGTGGGTGTTGGGCTTTTACTCTGGGACAATGCAATGATATGATAACCTGTCACCCCCAGCACCTGGTCTTAGAGCTTGACATTAGCTCTATTTTCTGTCAAACTGGTAATTAATAAGAGGTCAGTTAGTAAAAAATATGGCCATGATTATGGTTATTTTCCTCCTAAGGATTCTCACCTATCACTGGTGTACTCTGTAGTCTATAAGCTTTGTGCTTACCACCAAGTGGTAATGCCACTCATTTAAAGCACAGAGGAATGGAAGAGTGACAAAATTTTCTATTCCTTCAGAAGTGAGAACTGTGCTATGGATGAAGGCTAAATATTAAGAAAAATTGTGATATGTGATTACCGTAGTCCATTTTGTGCTGTCATAATAGATTACCAGTGTGGGAAATTTATAAAGAACAGGAGCCTATTTCTCACAGTTTCAGAAGCTGGAAGGTCTAAGATCAAAGTGTCAGCAAGTTTGGTGTCTGGTAAGGTCCTGGATTTTGCTCCCAAGATGGCACCTTTAATGCTGCATTCTTTGAAGAAAAGCATTTTTTGTTACTTATCGGAGAAGAGAAGTCCAAAAAGACAAAAGGGGAAAGAATTTGCCCTTTTTTAATGTCAATAATTCCATCATGTCATGTTACCTACCAGCCTACCACAAATGCTTTCTACTATGGTCATACCATTGTCTTATGCTGTTCATGATGTTAGTCCCTAGCTATATGTGGCTACTGAATGCTGGAAATGTAGCCAGTCCAAGTACAGGTGTACCATAAGTGTACACTCTGGATTTCTCATTAATACTTTTTTATTTGTTAGGTATGTTAGTCAACTTTTCATTACCATAATCAAAATACCTGACAAGAACAACTTAGAAGAAGAAATGTTTATTTGGGATTCATGGTTTCAGAGGTTGAATACATTAATTCCATTATTCTGGGTCCCATGAGAGACAGAAAATCATTGTGGAAGGACTTCATAAAGAAAAAATGCAAAGCTAACTGAAGCCAGAGAGAGAGAGTGAGAGGTCATGAACAGATACAGTCCAGCCCATGCCTCACCTGCTTATAATTACTTCCCAGTAATCCATTTCAAATTGTTAATCCATCCAATGAGTTCGTCCATTGATGAGGTTACAGTTCTCATAATTGAAGCATTTTACCTCTGAACATTTCTGTATTGACTAACACATGAGCTTTTCCAGGGACATTAATGTTACAAACCATAATATTACAGTTAAAAATGAAAATACTTAGATATGTTGGGCTAAATACAATTTATTATAGAATTAATTTTACCTGTTTCTTTTAGTTTCTTGATACAGATGATATGTTTTAAAATTATGCTATGCCTTACATTACATTTCTATTGAGCAGCTCTATCATAAACATTCTCATGATGTTTTCGTCAGCTTTTCCACTGCTGTGACTAAAAGGTCTGACCAGAACAATTTTAGGGGAAGAAAAGTTTATTTGGGGGCTCATGGTTTCAGAGGTCTTAGTCCATGGAGATCAGGCTCCATTCCTTGGGGCTCAAGGTGAGGCTGGACATCATGGTGGAAGAGTGTGGCAAAAGGAAGCATCTCACATGGTGATCAGAAAGCAGAGAGAGAGACTTCACTCTTCAGATACAAATATAGACACCGAAGCCATGCCCTCAATGAACCACTTCCTCCAGTCACACCCTACCTGCCTCTAGTTACCACTCAATCCCTGTCGGTGGATTAATTCACTGATTGGGTTAAGGCTCTCATAACCCAATCATTTCAACTCTAAACCTTCTTATATTGTCTTATACATGAGCTTTTGGAGGACACCTCACATCCAAACCATAACACATGACCATAACTATAAATCTTTCAGTCTCAATTTGATAGTTTATCCCTTCTGGCAACCACTTCTGATCTTTACAACTCACTTCCTCAAGGATAACATCAGGACTTATAATCCATTTATCTTGTTCTTTTTTTTCATTATTCTTCATGCCTTTGATGTTTTGTCTTTACTATTTCTCCAATTGAAATTCCACAGTAAATGATTGTTAATGTTTTCTTCTATATATCCTCAAGTCTCTGGTTTTCCATTTTGACTTAACTGCTTGATGAAACCACAACTTTGGTTAAAACAACTCTCCACCTGTGTTTCCCTACACAACACTGCTGAATATGTCTGAAGAAAAAACACACAATCACATTGGATGGTCTCACTCTAACTTCCTGGTCAGCCTCTTCTAATGTAGTAGTTCACAAGCTCTATTGTGTAGCAGAATCTCCTGGAAGGCTTATTCAAACACAAATTTCTTGGCCCCACCACTGAAGTTACCTATTTTGTGAGTCTGGGGTAGGACCAAGGAATTCACATTCCTAACACGTTTTTGGGCAATTCTGACCCTGTTGGTCAGGGAACCATGCATTAAGAACAACTGCTCTTAGTAAGAGGACCTTAATGCTTCACAACAAATGTAGTATATTTCTCTCATCCGATCTGTCTCCCAGATCAATAATTTGTGTCTCTCTTTTCTTTTCAAAACCTTAACTTATATCAATCCTCCCTTAAGCTAATGTCTTTGCATCAAACTTCACTGAGAAAATTTAAAAAACAAAAATCAAAAGAGAGCTTCCACATTCTATCACAGCAACTCTACCCTCTTACTTGCAACTGTACCCATGGATTCCTCTTCCAATCTGTTTCTCTACACAAATTATCCATATTGCTGCCTGAAACAAGTCCTTCTTAATATGCACCAATCCTATTCCTTTTTGACCCTAAAGGATATGAATCCAGCAATTATTCCCTCCTTTTCCTTTATCAATAAATGTTCCTTCTTTTCCTGAAAGTCTAAAATTTTACTCTTTCTCAAATAATAATACAAAAATCTGTTAGATTCCATTTTTCACCAGCATCTACTCTAGCTCTCTGTTCCTATATGTAGAAAAATTTCCAAAGGAACTGACTGTACCTAATTTGTCATTAAGTTCCATTGTCTTTAATTTCTTTTCCTCCAACTTTTCTTAAATAAATGCCAATCAGCCCCTTCTTAATTACATTTTATTGGTAAATTATAATTATACATAGTAGTGGGACACACTGTGACATATACTTACATGCACATAACATAATTTGGTCAATTTCAATCCTCAGTACCCTCCATACTCCCCTTCTCCTTCTCCCTGATACCTTCCTCTACATGATTGATCTCCTTTCTAATTTTATAAGATCCCCCTTTTCTTCTTCCTTTTTTTCTCTCTAACTTCCATGTAAAGCTCTTGAACTTCTGAGTATGGCTTATTTTACTTAATATACTGCTCTCAAGTTCCATCCATTTGCCTGCAAATGACAATTTCATTCTTTCTTATGGGTGAATAAAACTCCTTTGTGTATTTATACCACATTGGCTTTATGCATTCACCTGTTGATGGACACCTAGGCTGGTTCCATATTTTGACTATTGTGAATTGCACTGCTATATAAACATAGGCGTGCATGTAACTTTAAGTCTTTAGTATAAATAATGAGGTGATGGTATAGCTGGGTCATATGGTGGTTCCATTCTTAGTCTTTTGAAGATTCTCCACACTGATTTTCATAGTATTGCATTAATTTACAATCCTGCCAACAGTATATAAATCTGATTTTCCCTCCACATCCTTACCAGCATTTAATTTTATTCTTTATTCTTGATGATTACCATTCTAACTGGGATGAAAAGAAACCTTAGTGTAGCTTTCAAATGCATTTCCCTGGTTGCTAAGGATGTTAAATATTTTTTTCATACATTTGTTGGTAATTTGTATTTCTTCTTTTGGGAATTGTTTTTGGCTGGTTCATTTTTTGTAGTAAGATTTTTTGTGTTCTTTATATATTCTGATCATCAATCCCTTATACAATAGCCAACAAAAATTTGCTCTTGTGTCGGCTCTTTCTCCATGCCCTTAATTATTCCCTTTGCTTTGCAGAAGTTTGATAATTTGATGGCATCTTACTTATTGATTATTTGCATTTCCTGAGCTTTAGGAGTCCTATTGAGGAAGACATTGCTTGCATCTATATTTACAGTATTGATCCTATGTTTTCTTCTAGCACATTCAAAGTTTTTTGGTCTAATTATTTTTCTCCCACAATCTACTGAAACTTTTCTTGGTCAAAGTAACTAATGTTGCTTTACCCAATATTAATTCTTTGTTTTTTTCTCTTGTTTGACGTGTCAACATCACTGGACATTTTCCTTGCTTGGATATGTGTTCTGCACTTATTTTTCAGAACTCTGCAATGTCCTGGCTTTCCTCTTGCTTTGTTCATAGATCTTTCCACTCCCCTTTGATAGTTCCTCCTCTTTTCCATTGGAACAATGAAGAACCACAGGTTCATTTTTGGCCCCATTCCTTATTTACACTCAATTTCTTGGTAATTTAATTTGTTTCTATGACTTTAATAGCCAACCAAATGCTTATAACTCCTGAATCATAGCTTGAGCCCAGATCTCTTTCTTGAACAAATGGTTATTCAACTGCCAACCTGACATTTCCTCTTGAATCTCAAAGAGGCACTTCAAACTCAACATGTCCAAATTGAATTTGTTATATTCTCTAATTGTAAACTTGCTTTTAATATTATCTTTTCATTATGATTTGATAATTCCACCATCAACTTGCTCAGACCAAAAGTGAGAGAATCTTATTTGAATTTTTATTATTCCATATCCTATCTTACTAGCAACCCAATTGGCCCTACTTTCAAAATATATCCAGAAGGTAACCACTTTTCACCACCTCCACTACCTCTACCTTATTTTCAGGCACCATTATATTTTGCCTGAGTTACCATACTATCCTACTAATTGGTTTCTAAATTCACTCTTGCCCCCATATATTTTATACAAAGTAGTCACACTGAGACCTGCAAAAGTGAAAATTCTTACAATGATATATTGAGACACTATATAACATAATACCACCATATCTCCATTATTTATAGGAATAAATGGTACATTTCCAAATATTCTCCTTTTTCACTCTATTGTAGCTACCCATACCTCCTCAGTGCATTCCTCAAAAACATATTCTTTCACTCTAGGGTCTTTGTTCTGGCATATCTTAACTACACACAATGATGCTTGATATGCTGCACATGCTCAGTAGATATCATTGCACACAAAATACATTAAAAGAGCTTTTGAAATAAAAAGAAGTAACATTCTTGAAGTATCTAAAATCAGGAAATAACTTGGTATTTTCAAAAGGGCAAGTGGAAGGAGCTAAAAGTTGTGGTATCAGGAGGCTAGTCATCACACAAAGCCTGTAGTCTGTGGTAAGCTTACTCTTAAGTCTGATGGGGAGTTATTGAAGATATCTGATGTGTAGTCAAGATGTTTTCATTTATATTTGGTAAATATCATGCTGACAGCTCTATGGATATTGTATTGTAGGGTGGCAGGGCTAAAGCATGAAGATCCATTAAGAGGTCTTTGAGTTCTTTGCAATAATCCAGAAGAGAGAGGAATGCTTACAACTTTCAACATCACATGAGCCTTAGAGATTCCCCTGGATCTTCCCCCTTATTATGCAAGATAATGATACTATTGCAAGTTTTAGAGAAAAATGGAATTATTAAGGTGATAACAGTGGAGGCAAAAAAAAAAAGTAGATGGAGCCATGAGGTGACATTATACTTTCAACTTAAGTTTTTGAACTTTAGGAACTTGTTAAATAAAAAAAAAAAACCCAAGGAAATACATCTTTTCTACTCTGAAATTTGCCATTAAAGATGTCACAGTCATGATTTTGGTCGATAAAAGCTATAATCTACTTTTTCAAAAAGTTTTACAGATTTTAAAAGGAAAATTGCAGGAAGTTATTTAAAAATATACTTCATAAACAACACAAGGACTTTCTGCTTCCATAATTCAAAGTTCTTAATTGGGTCTCAGATTAATGGAGCTTTGAAGTTACTTGGATGATATTATTCTTGTTCCAATGAACTATTTTTTATTCGCTTAAATTCCTACCATATTATTTGTCTATAGAACAAAGACTCTATTGTTTCTTCAATTTGGATGAAATCCAATATGTGGTTCCATTTCAAGTTATTCTGGGAAAATGCTTACAACTTCCACCTTTATAAGAGCCTTAGAGCCTCCCCTAAATCCTCTCTCTCATTATACAACATCACAATACTATTGCAAGTTTTAGAGGAAATTGGGAACAATTCTCTCTTTCCATATAATAATAGCTGCTATATATTGAATATCATGTGTCAGGTACTATAGTGGATGTCAATTGGGTAGGATTCTGTTACTATAACATCTAATAGTTTACAATGACCTTATGGTATTATACTTATTAATGTGCTATATATGAGGACTCTAAGATTCAGAAAATAAAAGGGATAACCAAAGTCACACATTATAGAAAATGACATTATTTTTTGAATCCAAGTCTAAGTTGGCCTATTTTCCTGCATCACAGTGTTTTTTCACATAATACACATTTCATTAAATCTTAAAATTCTAGAATCTTTCTATAAGCATGATTTATACATCAATGGGAAATAATTTATTTGCATTAGTAGAAATCAAATTTTCTTGAGCTTCCCACTTTAATCTCCCAGTATAGATCCTGCCTAGGCAAGTAGGTACCTATCTCAATATTTGAAAATATTGCCCCATGTACTTTTCTCTCTTAAAATTAAACTCTGAAAAGAGATATCTGTATACCCATATTAATTGTGGCACTGTTTATAATAACAAAGATGTGGAATCAGCCTAGTTGCCTATGCATGATATACACGTGTATGAAAGTACCATAATGAATCCCAATGTGCTCAAATTATATTTTTAATAATTACACTAAAATTAAACTCTAAGATTGCAGGTGATTTTTTTTAAATGAAAGGGAGGACAGGAGTGAACCTAATTATAATGTAGAATCAAATCTTCTTTTCATCTCAAAGATTTCTCCATCCTTCAAATTCAAGAGAAGAGAAAAATATCTTCCTTTGATAATTGTAAGTCATGTAATACAGGGATGGATTCCCAGCACTTCCTTGCCAGTTATGTTTTAATAAATAGTATACATTCTAGTGTCCATTTTTAACATAACATACTGTGTATAATATGCTAGAATGAAATTTGTAATGATTTCTGAAAAAAAATGGAAATACTTATGTGGCTGGAGATTTTAGGGTCAACGTTTTGATAAATGTATGCATCTATTGAAACATCACACTGTATACCATAAATATGTAGAAGTATTTTGTGCTAATTTAAAAATAAAACTTCAAAAAACTCAAATCACAATAATCAGTAACTCAGGGTTTATAAAAGTTCAAATGAGATATAAATTATAATGCATTATATATTACTTATTTGGTTATTAAAAATAAAACCATAACACTGTATTTTAAATTATTTAGGTAACTTTGCAATTTAATGATAGAAGTCTGATTGAGAATTAGGAACCTCGAGTTCCATTTGGAGTTCAAATACAGAATATCAAGTAAATCACAATCTCTCTGAATTTCAGCTGTTTGTAGTAGATGTAAAATCTGCTAGGAAGAATATCAATGCTTTTGAAACTTTTTGAAAAAGAGTCCCATAAAAGTATTTTCTGATAACTTTATGCCATATGAACTTTGGCTTATTGGTCTGTCCTTGCTTGTAAGCTTGATATCAGTAGCCCAAAATCCTTTTTAAAAACACTTGATGATGCAGAGTAACATTGGGTTTTAACCAGTTAAATTTTAGAGAAATTTCTGAGAATTATCACCAATTAACACCTTCTATCAGGAAGAATGTTTTATTAGGTCTCTAATTAGTTAAAATGACATCTTCTGAACAAAGTTCGAAAAGGCATAACATATCCACAGTTCTTCATTTATTTTAGTCATTCATTTTTTCTGGTGCTATGTCAACACGTAAGAATTTAAGGTATAGAAATGGTGCAAAACACCATTCTTATTGTTATTTATAATGTGAGTTATGGTTAACTTTACAAAGATGTTTACAAAAAACCCTTTAGAATGCATACAACAGAATTAGGTATAAGCAGAATTAACTTCTTCTTTAGATGGTTCTTAAAATTATTTTTTGTTTTTATAAATTTTGATCATTAAATTATAAACAAATGCATAGGAAAAATGAGTATTGAGCACAGGTATACTTAACAATGCTATCAAAGATTCTTATGGAATTTATATTGGAGAAAATATATTTATGCTTGAAATTAGCAAGTTTTTCAATCTATTTACATGAAACCTCAAGAAATTTCATCTACCATGAAAATGCAGAATGTCCCAGAAATAAGGGGAGGAGAATCCTAATAGAAGTACATTAATGTTTCCTAACTCAGAAAGATGAGAGCAAAGGAAAAAAGGTTAGCTACAGAAAACAGAGATAGAAGGGAAAATATTATTTCTGGAATTCACATTTAAAGATCAGAAGATCTGAATACCAATACTATTTTTGGTAATAGCAGCCAAAAAAACAGGAGGCTGATATGATAGATCTTGTTCTCTATTATAAATTCCTAAAGGATTTAGGTGGAATTTAATGATAATCTTTGGAGGGATTAATTATACATTTTATTTTACTAGAAATCAGATTAGGTAAATATATTTTCAACAATAAAATTGGAAAAAAGTGAAAAAAACACTAGACGTGTTCAAAGAAGGGAATCACCCTGAAGTGGAAAAACAAACAAACAAACAAACAAACAAACAAAACAACCTAAGTCTGAAAGAGGATACATGCAAGAAAGAAGGAAATAATGACAATATTTCAGATCCCATTTAAATATGAAATGACAACCAAAAATAGTACAAACTCAAACCAATGAAGGTTTCACAAAACAAGACTGCACGATATAAATCTAAATGAGAGCAGAGAGTGAACACAAACTTGACAATGAAATACCATAAACAAGTAGACAACCTCAAGAAACTTAAATTTTAAGCATGGAAGAATGAGAGGTAGACCAAAATGACCCGTAATGAGTAAAATAGAAATGGAAGAAAAATATCAGAACAGGTATACTAATGTATAATATAAAAAGAGAAAGCTTTCTCTGAGAAAGCTTTTAAGTTTGCAGATCAAAAGAGCCGTTAACTGCAGACAAAATTCATGAAAAGACAATTAGATGACCACTGCTCAAATCATTTTGCTTTAATGTTCAAGAACAATCCTTAAATTACAAAATGCAAAAACAAGCTTGCTTCTACATTCATCCCCCAAACTTTCTTTTTGTACTGGGGATTGAACCCAGGGATGCTTAACCATTGAGCCACATCCCCAGCCCTTTTTATTTTTTATTTTGACACAGGGCCTTGCTTAGTTGCTGAGGCTGGTCTTGAATTTACAATCCTCCTGCCTCAGTTGCCTGGGATTTCAGGCACGCACCATTGTGCCTGGCCCCAAAACAATTTTTGATTCTGCTTCCTTCTCCATTTCATTAAATTGAAGAAAACAAAGAAAGAAGCAAACTTCAGGATTAGGAAATGGACTTTAAAATCCTATAACAAGCAAAACAGTTGTTACAATGGAAAAAAAAAAGATTCAGATATGTAAAGACTTGCAAAATCAGCTTCAACATACAAATACAACTTTTTTCCAGGAAATTCTGGAAAATTATGATATATTCACAGTTGTCTCTCTCCTCCACTCCTCTGTCCCCACCAAAATGGCTAGTGGAATGTAGCCAAAGAAGCAAATCTGTATTCATCTTCCAAAATATAGAACAGAATTACATTATTAGGATGAATAGGTTTATATTGCAATAATATACAATTTTCATATTTCAATAACTTAACATACCAGTGGTGTATTTCTCATTATTTCCATATATTCAACATATGATGAACATAACTGGAGATCCAGGCTGATGAGACTTCCACAATCTGTACTGTCACTGGTCACTGAAGCAGGGAACCAGAGCATTGACAATTGTACACCTGCTCTTCTGTGCTTTGTGCCAGAAACCAGTCTTTTCCTCACAGCCCATTGGCGAATATTAGTCACAGGACCCTGCTTAACTAAAAGGGCATTGAAAAGCATACTAGTTTCATGTTGCAAAGGAAAGAAAGGCTGGATATTGGTGAAATCTGATATGTATAATAGGAATCTTTGAAATACTACAAGATCAAAGGAATTTTTTCAACACTGAGTGCATATATATCCAGATCTATGATCCATACTAGTATTGAAACCATGGATACTGCTAAAACTCACATTCATTCATTCAACAAACACATGTTCAACGTTTACTGTGTGCTGGTAATGGTGCTATATGATTGGGATACGACCATGAACAAAACACAGTTCTTATCATCATGGAAGAGAGAAAATCAACAACAATTGAATGGGTTTTAAAAGATTTTGAAGCAAAAAGGACCTTAACTTTGAATTCAAATTTTAGACTGCAGATAGAGGAGAACTTTAGGCAGCATTCACTAGACATTCATATTTTAGTAAATCATTTGAATGAAAGATGAGGTTAAAAAAAGAACTGAAAATGAAATCTGATGGGGCAGAAAGTATTAAAAGATGGCTGCAGGATGTCTGGTTCAAATGGAGCCTGCCTAGCTGACTTGAGGCAGCTTCTCACACAGGTTTACACAGACGCATGCAAAAGAGCTTTACGATGCACAAAAACTCTAAAGAAGTGAAAGCATAAGATTAATGGGCAAGGAAGGATTACATTATACAGGAATTGTCACCAGTACAAAGCAAATACACTCAGAAACAATAAAACTTAACCAAGTTTTACCTCATGAAATAGTCTGATTAATTGGCTTAATAAAAGATAGAAAGAGACTTCTTCCTTCCACCAATGACTGATCAGTCTGAATTATCAGGCCACATTCACTATATTGTACAGGAAATGTTTTTTTGAGGCAACAAAGAATGAAATGAATTCATCATGGAAACACAGCAGTCATATAAGACACAGTATTTTCACAAACCTGAATGCAGAAGAGAGGAAAAAAATGATAAAGGAGATAATACCACAAGACTAGGATCCTAATTAGAATAAGAAGTACTCCATGTTTGTATAAATATGTCAAAATATACTCTACTGTCATGTCTTACTAAAAAGAACAAATAAAAATAAATACATACACACATTAGAAAGAAGATAATAGACACACAGAATGGAAGACAGAGATACATTACATAAAAGACTTTTGAATTAAATAAAAATTGTGACATGAGACCGAATTAATAATCTGGCAATAAATAAATGTAACTAAACAAGATTTTCTGAAGGTACAAAAAGCAACAAAAACATGGCCAACATATTGAAATATTTAATCAAGTTTCTAGAAAAATCAATACCAAGAAAGTCCACAGCTAAACAAATCTTGACATGAACTTGAAACCAAAATGCTTGAGGAAAAAATAAAATAAGTTGTCTACAGTTGGACAGAAATCAAGTTAGCCTCATACCCCACATCAACAATACTAGAAGCAACTAGGCATATTTCTTTATAGTGGGGAAAATATTGTGATTGAAGAACTTAAAACACAAATAAGTTGTGTTTTATGACCAAGGGAAAAAGAATACCATGTTCATATATATTAGTGCTCAGAAATCACATCATTCACTTTGGAGAAACGGAAAAATCAAATAAAAATATGGACATGTACTGCATCTGACCCAAAGGTTAAATACAATTAGGCACTCAGGAATGGAAATGGTTTAAAAGGTTTGGTTGTGGACTCTAACAAATGAGAAAAATGCAGATAAAAATATTTTAAAATTTAGGTATTGCCAAACACTATTCTGAACAGTACCTGATAAAAACTAACAACAATATTTTAAACAGTATAAAATTGCAAATAGTATTGGCAATGTTCAGCAATAGACAATTTTTTAAAAGCTCATATATTAGCATACAAGGAAAATCTCCATAAATTATAGAATACATAAACATAAAGGGACAATATCTCACCAAATGAACGACATGAAAAAAACTACAAATTAAAACAAATTTGAATCACAGTAACACAAGCATCTGAAAATTTTCAGTCATATATCTGTATAGTGTCTATTTTGAAGATGAACTTGAAACAGCAATGGTATCAATTTTTAAAAATAAGCAGTGTGAGAACCAAATATGAATGGCGATGTGAGTCAACAGAAATGTAAATCAAAGAAACATTCATAGCATATTTTTGTAATATAAACAACAATGGAAGTAATAACAGTTAGCATATGTGTAGTACTCAAAGATTTTCCAAGTACTTTCTTAAAGGGTTTTGCGTATATTCTCATTTAATATTTACGATAATCATTTGAAGTGATTCTTTGCTCATCCTGCTAGAATTATTACTACCAAAAAGAGAAAAGATAACAAGTATTGACAAGGGTATAGAGAAAAGTAAAACTTTGTACACTAGTCATGGGAGCATAAATTATTATAAACTTAATGGAAAACAATATGGAGAGTCCCCAATAAGCTAAAATAGAATCACATATGATGTAGACATTCCGTTTTTGGATGTATATCCAATAACAAACCTGCTGAAAAAGAATTTAGGAAAATTATTCCATTCACAATAACTTCAAAAACAAAATAAATGCGGCACATGCCTGTAATCCCAATGACTTTAGACTGAAGCAGGAGGATTGCAAGTTCAAGGTCAGCCTCAGCAATTTAGCGAGGCGCTAAGCAACTCAGTGAGACCCTATATCTAGATAAAAAGTTGAGAAAGGGCTGGGGATGTGACTCAGTGGCTAAGTGCTCCTGGGTTCAATACTTAGTAATAAACAAACAAACAAACAAACTTTGGAATTAATGTAACAAAAGATGTCAAGGACCTCAACAGTGAAAATTATAGAACACTGAAGAAATTGAAGAAGACCTTAGAAGATGGAAAGACCTACCATGTTTTTGAATAGGAAGAATTAATATTATTAAAATGGCCATACTCGGCTGGGTGTGGTGGCGCATATCTGTAATCTCATCAGCTCCGAGGCTGAGGCAGGAGGATCGCAAGCTCAAAGCCAGCGTCAGCAATTTAGTGAGGCCGTAAGCAACTTAGTGAGGCCCTAAGCAACTCGATGAGACCCTGTCTCCAGATAAAATACAAAATAGGGCTGGGGATGTGGCTCAGTGATCCAGTGCCCCTGAGTTCAATCCCTGGTACCAAAAATTTTTTTAAAAAGGCCATATCACAGTGAGGAGTCACTGTAGAGTTCTGTGGGAGGAGTTCCCAGAGGCAGAGCTCCTAGAGCTACGTGGACCCTCAGGGCTTTGTTGAATGAAACTTAGTCTGTAACATTTAAATATTTAAATCAGCACATCTCCACAGCCTGACTGCTTGGTAGTCTGCACCCCTGGAGTGTACTCTGGGTTCCACTCATGCAGTGGAGGGGCCAGTCCTTCACCTCCTCTACCACCTGCAGCATCTGCATTTCTTGGCCTCCTGGGCTCAGCCCCAAAGTGCACATCACCCCACCCCACCCCACCCCACCCATCCAATCAAATTCGCCGTCATCCCCAGCTGGTCCCGCGAACTGCCAGACTCAAAGAGTGAAAGGGATCTCTCCTGTCTGAGTATCCTGAATTCCCCTGGATACACTGGCTCTCCATGCCAGAATTTTACCTGATTTTCCAGTCACACTCTGGATTGCATGGCAGGCCTCTGCCAGGTCAGGTTTTGGGATCCCGCCAGCCACCAAAATGCAGCAGGAAATAATGGGTGTGGTCTTGGCGCTCCGTGGGTTACCAGGAGACATGCAGCGTGATTCCCACCAGAGAATAAAAAGTAGCTCACCCACTGGATCAGTTCAACAATGTCCTTGATCATTGATTTCTGTTTCAAGGCACACCACCTGAAATGTGGGTTTTCTTAGTACTCCTGTACAATTTGCTTGTGATGGATCCACATGGGTGGTGGCAGTTGCTGGTGACTTTTTTTTTTCTTTTCAATTTAATTTTATTCTATCCAAACGTTTGAGTCCCTAGGCTGTTCTGAGAGTTGGATATTAAATCCCAGTAAGGTTTGTGTTTTTGCCCACCTCAAAGACAAGCAGTTTGTCCGCTTTCCTGGTCTCATGCCACTGGAGCAGCTTGGGAAAGTAACCTCCTCTACTCTACCATCTTGGCCAAAGCCACTTGTTTCACTCTTCTCAGAACTTTTCCCACCTTAATTCCAGCAACTCAGGAGCTCTACAGCGACCCCTGGCTGTGAGTGGAGTAGACAACACCCCCAACCCCCACCACTCATAATGCCTAGAAGGGAAGCTGAGAACAGCCAGCTCCACTAACTCCACAAAAAGAAGGACTAGACAGTCTCCAACTACTACTCCTGTGCGCAGTGCATACCTCAAGAAAAAAAGAAGATCATTGGGAACAGACTACCAATACATAATATTACAGACAATTTTTGGGGGGGGATATCAGGGATTGAACTCTGGGGCACTCGACCACTGAGCCACACCCCCAGTCCTTTTTTATATTTTATTTAGAGACAGGGTCTCTCTGAGTTGCTGAGAACCTCACTAAGTTGCTGAGTCTGGCTTTGAACTCAGATCCTCCTGCTTCAGCCTCCAGAGCTGCTCTGATTATAAGTGTGTGCCATAGCACCTGGAATTATAGACAATTTTTTGACCACTGCAATGGAAATAATTCCTTAATCTTCCATTAAGAACTTTTTTTTTTCTAATTTGTGTACTGAATGTTTCATGGACATTTGTACATATATATTTATTTGTCTCTTCTCATTTCTAGCATTTCTTGAAAGTAATTATTTTCTTGACTCTGTCTTTTGAGGACCAGGATTTTTTCTTTCTCTCTTTTCTTTCAGTAACAGCCAAATTCTATTGTTTTGTCTTTCACTCTTCCTTTAACTCCATACTACTACTCTCTCTCATCCTCCTTCACAATTCTTACATCCTACATCTCTTCTGCATTCTCCCTCTTACCCTTGTGAAATACAAATCCCATTGCAAACATACTATTTCTATTGTTGACGATTGCTTACCATACCATATCTGTTTATAGTGTCAATTAACATTGTAGATGTCAAAATAGGAACTAAGTATTTATTTTAATGCTGTATATTGTTTTCATTATTGAAATTGCTGTTTATTGTCTGAATGTTGTATATTGTTTTCATTATTGAATTTTCATTATTATTTGTCTCCCCTTAAAACGTGAGGTACTAGAAACCTTCAGGGACACTATAAATTCACAGGGAATAAACTCTGCCACCTCAGATTCTTACTGATAAATGGGTAGACATAGAAATGTTATGGAAAAGCAAGGGAACAAACTATCCCAAACAAACCAAAATACCTCATTAATAAAATCCAATGATAAGGAATGATGGAGGAAATGTCAGAGAAGGAATTTAGAAAGTTCATAGTTAAACTGATCTGTGAGGTAAAAGATGATGTAAGCAGTGAACTCAACAAGAACATCCAAGAAGTAAAAGATTGCTTCAACAAGGAGATAGAAATCCTGAAGAAGAAGCCATTGGAAATTCTCAAAATGAAGGAAACAATTAACCAAATTAAAAACTCAATGGAAAATAACACCAGCGGACTAGACTACTTGGAAGACAGGGTTTCAGGCAATGAAGACAAAATATATAATCTTGAAAATAAGGTTGACCATGTAGAAAAGATGTTGAGACCATGAATAGAACTTTCAAGGAATATGGGACAACATGAAAATACCAAATTTAAGATCTATCAGAATAAATGAAGGCTCAGAAATACAAATCAAAGGAATACTAAATCTTTTCAATGAAATAATATTAAAAAATTTCCCAAACCTTAAGAATGAAATGGAAAATCAAATACAGGATTCTTGAAGGATTCTAAATATACAAAACTACAACAGTCCTACACCAAGGCACATTATTATGACAATGTCCAACATACAAAATAAGGATAGAATTTTAAAAGCTTCCAGAAAAGCATGACAGATCACATTTAGAGTGAAACCAATCCACATCTCAGCTGCTTTCTCAAACCAGACCCAAAAAGCTAGGTCTTGGAATAATATATACCAAACTCTGAAAGAAAATGGATGCCAACCAAGAATTCTACACCAGTTAGAGTAAAGCTTCAGACCTGATGAGGAAATAAAAACCTTTCACAATAAATAAAAGTTAAAAGAATTCACAATTAGAAAGTGTGAACTACAAAACATAATAAAATATTTCATGAAGAAGAAATGAAAAATATAGTTAAAAACCAGAAAAGGGAGGAACACTAGGAGGATAGTCAATCAAAGGAGAAACTAATTCATATTAAAAACCAGACATAAATCAAAGTGATGGAATAAAAATTATTTCTCAATATTAACATTGAATGTTAATGGTCTTAACTCATCAATCAAAAGACATAAACTTACAGAATGAATTTAAAAACAAAACACAACAATATGCTGTATCCAAGAGACTCACCTTATAGGCAAAGACATCCAGAGACTGAAGGTGAAAGGATGGGAAAAATGTATTATTCACATGCACCTCATAAAGAAAAAGGAATTTCTATCCTCACTTCAGATAAAGTGGACTTCAAGCCAAAGTTAATCAGAACAGACAAAGAAGGGCATTTCATACTGCTGAAGGGAATTATACAACAAGAAATAATGATCATAGATATTTGTGCCCCTAAAAATGGAGCATCTATGTATATCAAACAAACCCTTCTCAATTTCAAGAATCAAGTACACCACAACGTAATAATAGTGGGTAACTTCAACACAACTCTCCCATCACTGGATAGATCATCCTAACAAAAACTAAACAAATAAACTATAGAACTAAAAATATAAACTTAACAGACATTTATAAAATATTTTGTCCATCAATGACTGAACATGCTTTCTTCTCAGGAGCACATGATCATTTTCTAAAATAGACCACATCTTAGGCCACAGAGCATCTCTTAGCAAATACAAAAATATAGAGATAACACCTTGCATTCTATCAGATTATAATGGAATGAAATTAGAAATCACCCTTTAAATTCTAGCCAGAGCAATTAGACAAAAGAAAGAAATTAAAGGGATATAAATAGGAAAAGAAGAATTCAAACTATCCCTATGTGCTGATGACATGATTCTATATTTAGAAGGCCCAAAAAACTCTACCAGAAAACTTCCAGAACTTAAAAATGAATTTGTAAAGTAGCAGGATAAAAAGTTAACACCCATCAATTATGTTTCTATACACCAATGATAAATCAGCTGAAAAATTAAGAATATTATCCCATTAACAATAGCTTAAAAAAAACAATAAATGGGATGGCATCAAACTAAAAAACTTCTTCATAGCAAAGGAAACAATCAAGAACATGAAGAGAGTCTACAGAATGGGAGAAAATCTTTGCCACCTGCTCCTCAGGTAGGGTATTAATAATCTGCCTAGATAGACTGAAAATAAGAAAACATTTTAATTCTGCCATAATTTAATATTGAAACTAATCTGATGTTTTCATACATGAATTTTAGATTTTAAATTTACCTACTTCATCATCTAGAAATTATTTTGGAGCAGTCTGTCACTTCTGCATGTAATTCTCTCACCATAGTACACTGCCCATCTATACTGAACCTGAGGTGAGATAAGTGGGCCTTCCCGTTTCTGTTTGTGTTCCTTAAGCAATGGCTGTGAACAAAAGCTTTATGCTCTCCTCTAAAGATGGGTTCTAATGAATGCAGCTCAATAACAAAGAAAGGTTTCTTGAAATTTGGTAAGATGGAAATAAAGAAGCCAAAGTCCTGACTTTCTCATTTTGTAGAATCTTATGTTTTAGAAAATAAATATGTCTATCTTTAAGATTTTTTAAAAAAATTTCTGTAGTTGTAGATGGACAACATGTCTTTTTTGTTTATTTATATGCAGTGTTGAGAATTGAACCCAGTGCTTCACACATGCTAGGCAAGCGCTGTGCTACTGAGCCACAACCCCAGCCTCATTTTTCAAAATTTTAAGATTATTTTCTTTTTTTGTTTCTCTTTTAGTTTTCTGTTGCTTTGATTGTTTCACTGTGGTAAGAACGCTTAACATGAGACCTACCATCTCAACAAAATTGTTAAGTGTATACTACAGTATCCTTAACTATGGGCAGAACATTTTGCATTAAAAAACTTGGGAGGCACGCTTTTCCTAAAACTATTCATGTCAAATCGGATGATCTCTGATCCTCTTGTCATACACAAGAGGTCAGGAGATGGAGTGGCAAGAAAACATGTTTCTCTGGTGCCTGCTATGAGACAGGATCAATGTTAGGTATCTAAAATACACTTTCATATTTAATTGTTTAGGTATTTTGTTTTACTTAATACTTGTGATATTTTATTTTTCCTAATCATGACACAAGCTGATCTTGTTGCATTTGAGAGGTAAGGAGGTTGAGTGGCAAGAAAAGTAATGTTTATCTGGTGTGTGCTATGTAAGAGAATCAGTGCTAAGTATTTAAATTATACTACTATATTTAATTATTTAGTTATTTAATATTTGTGATATTTTACTTTTCCTAATGCTGACACAAACTTGGATTATCACTATAATCTGCATACCTATGGATTTCTATGCAATTAAGAACAATTTGATAAACACTTGAATTTTAGATGTCTTATTCACTTGTCAAATGCTACAATTTTATCAGAAGATATGAACACTATAATCGGCAGTGATGTTGCCAACAATCTGGATTAGGAGGACAATTTCCCCTCTGGGCCTCTCCTCTAGGGATTGCTTTGTAAATCAGAGAAGTAACCATCTGGCCAAATTCGTTTACAAATATAACTTTCTACTTGGAAATCAAGGACTATTAGGAAAGTCTGGAAGGGAGCTATTTAACTCAGATGTCTAATCAAAGCAACAACATTTTCCAGTTACTTAGTATAGCTTGTCCTCATTTACTAACATCTTTAAGATAGTCATGATTTTTTTTTTTTCATGATTTTTATATGAAGTATATTTTTATATTCAGAATTTAAAAGAAATATCCACTATTGTGGCAAGATAAAGAGGAGCAAATTAAAATGTAGAAAGATCTTATTGTATAAACACTTTTGATATTTGTGAATACTCATTTGTATTATACATGTGTATATGTATGTGTGTGTACACATCTATAATTATATGCAAATGCCAATTTTAAAGGAAAACAGTTGTCTTTGTACTGTTTTAATGACTTCAGGTTTTTTAAACATTTATATTCAACAGTGTTTAGCATTATAAATTTATTTTTAAGATTATTTTGATGTCCATAAAGTCTTTAAAAAACATTTTACTAAATATGTGCTATTCTGTTATTAGTTTTTCATTTCTATCATTTCAAAGATATTGGACTTTTATATTGTTTTTACATAATGAATAGTATATTGATGAATATGTTCTTTTCAAATTAGTACATTTCTAATTATTCTATTGGTATAGATTCTTACAATAGGAATTATGAGAAAAAAGAACATATATATTTAAATTTTCATCACCATTTGTCAACTAGATTTTGGGAGAGTGTCCTGCATAGCTACCAAGAGAATTGTGACTTGTCCCTAATCTGAAGTGGGAAAAGGCAGGGCATGAATATTAGTGTAATGTTTTGACTCAGGAATAAATGAGAATAAGACAAATACTTCTGATCATTTCTCTTTTTTAACATTGTTTTTAGTTGTTAGTGGATCTTTTATTTATTTATATGTGGAGCTCAGTATCAAACCCAGGACCTCGCACATGCCAGGGAAGTGCTCTACCACTGAGCCACAACTCCAGCCCTTTGATTCATTTCTAATCCCATTTCAATTTCTTTTCATAAAGACACTTTAGATTATGTGCAATTATGGGAGTGTTAGTTTATTGTACTTTTATTTATACAGAGTAAGGAATGAGGGAGAACTTCAAATTTCTTACCTATGCACAGGACATTATCTCCATGGCTCTACCCATTTGTACATGAAAAATAAATTGTGCACATTTGCTGGGTTTGTATCTGATATCTTCAGTAGAGATTATGGAGTTTGGGACTAACATGTCCTTAGACACTTCCTTTCATCCATCTGTACTCATTTTTGGTGCTTTAAATGACATTGATATACATAAGGCAACCAAAATTATATCTCCACCCTACATCTGTTTCTAGAGCCCCCACTGCCTAATTTTTTTTGTCTCCATCTGGGCATTTAGCACATATTTCAAAATTAATCCAGTCAATGATAATTCTTTAAAACATTAATATTTTTCTTACCACGTCAGGTATTCTACTAATATCATTTGTGACTTTAGGATGCATACTATTTTTCTCTTCTACATTTGAAAAAACAGAAGTAAGCACTAGATACCAGTGAACAACTTCACAAAAAGGGTCAACATTCAGGATTTGAACCCAGGCACACTGATTCCAAAGGCCACATACTTTGTAGCATGTCACATCACCTCTTCTAATCAGAGCACATGCTTTTGTTATCTGTTTATACATCTTTTTTCTTAGCAGAGAAACCTCGTGAGGGAGAATTTTTCTTTGAGCCATCCCTGTAATAATATCGTAAGTCATACAAATAAGAGTACATAAGAATGAACACTTGAATTTTCTCCTTTTTTCCCATAGCAATCTACAGGACCCTCAAACTAGCCTGTTAAGTTTCCTTAATGGACTTAGTATGGGAAAGTTAGTGTTTATCATGCCATTTCACTTATACCCTCTATTCAATTATACCTACAAAACCTTAAACAAAAGAAAATAATAATCAATAAAGACCTGAAGTTAGTGATTAATATGGTCAATATTCATTTACGTAGGAGGGAGAAGAGGATTCCAGGCAAAGAGAAGAAATTGGGAAACAAAAGAAAAACAACTCAAGGTGGAAGAGATCTTCACATATACAGAATCAAGGGCACCTTGAAAGTCAGTTGTTCTAAAAAAAACAATGGAGGTGATTTCCCGGGCCACCACTTTTCGGTGTAAGGGGATTGAAGCTGGCCAGCTTCTTTTGGCTTTATGTGATCGGCTTGGATGATTTTATTTTCTTTGGGTACAACATTTTGGAGGTTCCATCAAGATTTTATTTCTCCAAGCCCTCATGCCTAAATTGGCCTCCTGTGATGGTTGCCTGGGAGCCCCCACCCTGAGTAAAGGGGAGCTCCTGAGAGACGTGCCTCAGCCTCACTCTTGGAGGGACCCCAGCCCATCTGCAGGATGCTCTTCTGGACGAAGCCACCTGGTATCCTGTCTGTTTTGGTGAGTTGGCTATCTGTATCTGGGGACTTGGTGAGACTGGACGCAGTCGCTTACACCAGTCCCAGGTCAGGGCGAGACGTCGCTCCTGACCCCTGGTAGGCCTCCTCGTGAGGCCTAGTCTGATGAACCCCTTTGTGGGTTCAATCTGGTGAGCCCCTTCGTGGGCCCAGTCTGTTAGGCCACATGGGGCCTAATCTGGTTGGCCGATGTCTGTTTGTATTTGTCTTGTCTGATTCATGGCCATTTGTGTTTCCTGTGCTTTGCTTTGCTTTCTATGTAGCATCTCTCTCCAGGACAGTCTACTATGGGACAGAATCAGTCAACCACGTGCCCCACTGTTTTAACTTGATTTTTAGATAATTTTCAGGACTTTCAAGAACGTGCCGCTGACTAAGGAGCTTTTGTTAATGGATGTAACTTAAGAAAGTTTTGTAAATCAGAATGGCCCATTTTCGAGGTTGATTGGTGCTCAGGGCTTTGGGCAGCCAAACCATCCGGACCGGGTGCCTTACATTCAAATTTGGATTATGGCTTACGCATTGCCTTTCAGAATCCTCATTGTCTAGTTTGGGAACTAGGAGAGGCTGCACCGGTTTGATGGCAAAGGCCAGACCAGACTTAAATGCAGCTTGCACTGCTACCAATCCCTCAAGACTCAGGTAACTCTGCCAAAAGCCATTTCCAAATCCAGGGGAGAGGGAGGGGGAAGGTGGCTTGGGGGCACCCAGCACCTGCCCTCTCGCCCTCCTACGGTGCTAGGGGGAGAAGGAACCAGGTCCAACCTCCCCAATGTGTTACAGCGCCCCCACAGTGAATTGTTTTACAATATGTAAATGACATGTGGCTCCACACAGGAGGAATAGCAAAAGCCTGTTACAGAGCTCTTAAGCATTCAAACCCTGTCCTAATAAAAAAGGGTAAAGTGCCTGAGATATCAGGTTTGTGCTGGAACCAAATCTCAAGTAGAACTTATATTGAAATGACAATAGAGGAAGCAAAAAGCCCAGTAGGAGACCAATTTCCAACCTAAGGAAAAAAACCAAAAGAGTATTTTATTTGAGAATAACTAATGGCCGGCCGAGTACTTGTTGAGCTCATAACTTTTGGTCAGTCCTATTTTTTATTCAAATTAGATTTTTGGACATCTTGTTACATTGCAGTGGAGATGAAGGTAATTTAAATTCGGTAAATAAATGAAGGTAAAATATATCTAACCTCACAAGTCTCTAGGTTGTCAATTAGAAAAATGTTGATGTCTATAAAATGTGTAATATCAATTTTTTTAGGACTTTTCCACAGGGAAGAGATGGCAAATACTATTCAAAATACTTGTCTGATCTTGGTTATTACAGTAAAATAAGTAAATTAGAGTTAATATATTACACCTTAAATTCCATGGGGTAACATGCTTTAGCTTTATTGGTGTTTTCATGGATTGGTAAATAAAGGGATTTGGAATTGTTTTGTATCATCACTAAGAGCAAGGTTACTAAGAGTGAAATCCTAATAATTTATCTAAATTCAGAAATTTCATAGGAGTCGTTTTAGAATATGAGCAAGGAAGGAGTCAACAAATTGGAAAGGGAAAGTGGAAAGTTCTAGGTATGAAAATACTTTCAGTAAAAGGAAAAGGGAAATATTTCTGGGTAAGAAAGTGTGTGTGTAGGTAAAGGGCAAATTCCAACAAGTTTTTGTGTAACTAAATAGTTATATGTATGTGAGACCAACAATAAAAACTGTTTAGTTTTCCCCTAAGGTCAAATGTTAATAGGCTAATATAAATCAAAATGTAATCAATATGTTAAAATGACAAGGATTTCTTTAAATTTTATTCTTTATTGTGGATAAATAACTGGTGGGGTATTGTGCTATGTTGCAGAGCCTAAGGGTTTTTTCTTGAAAAACTAGGTTTGGTTACTCTTTGTATATTCATGTGACCATGTCTTCCAGGTATGCAGGTCTTTAGAGCAGGGAATTTGTCAGGCTGCTGTTCTCTAGGTTGGACTTGTCTGTGTTGGTAGTTTCAGGCTTGTGGAAATGGTAAATTTTATTGGGGACTTACTTTTGTCATTTAATGTTCTGAAACAGAACCTGCTATCAATAGGGTATATGTAAATTTGTTACTTTTTACACTGAGATCAAAATTTAAATGCAAATGTATTTAATGTTAGTGAGAGCCTGATTTGTTTAAAGGCTAATATTGTGAAACATAAAAAATATTCGGTCACTTTGCCACACAAAAGGAAAGTTAAAAGCTCTCAGCCTTTCCTTGTTTTGTTTTAAATGCAATATATTGTGTTAACAACTATTCACATAGATTCAGGAAACAATACATGTAAACTGTTTAAAATGATGTCCTAAGAGGAGGCAAAAGTAACTTCAAACCTGGAACACTCTGCCTAAGATTGTAAAAGGCCCTGCCTTACCTGAAATAAGGGTCTGCCTCCCACCCTGCTACAAGTCAGAATGTTTCCAAAATAAGTCAGCTTTCAGCTCCTTTAAAGTTATATTCAAAAGGTTGTTTTTGTTGTAAAATTACTGTGATATCTAATAGGAAATATAATATATAACTCAGGCAGGATTTCAGATGACTATTACACAAACTAGATATGTTTTTACTGTTGTTAATTATTTTGTATTTTCCTTGTGAGCTCTGTAGCTGATGCCAGATTAATATTTTGAAGACGTATACTACGCCATCACCTATGAAATAGATGAGATAGTAACTGGTGAAACTGGCTTGCTGGATGTTTAAGATCAAACTTAAGGATTGAGATTAAAACAAAGGGGCCAAGAAAACCAGTTTTGGTTCTTGCCCTCAGAGTCAGCCTGCATCCAGGGAATGAGAAAGCTTCTCTAAGGAACTTTGCAACTCCGGGTCAACACTGCTTCCCTCACTGTTGCCAGAACTCAAGAGTTTTCATCCATGCAGACAGTGGGCAAAAGACACCGCCTGGTTTCCATGTCGCACAGAAGGCATCACTGTGTCCAGAGTCGAGGAAACACCAGCTGCCATCTGCCTCCAGTTTGTGGGAACTGCCACAGCCAGAGCAAAAAAGCCACTGGGGCCCAGATGCCACCACCACCAGAGCTCGGAGCCATCCAGGACAGAACCCAATCTGAGTGGATGCTTCTCAATAACTCATGCATTCCAGGCTTGTACCCCAGAGTTGGAGATGCAGCAGAGATTGCTGAGAACAAGGAGGTGCAACAGTGGGCCAAACAGGCTTGGCCCCTGCCCTCCTGGGGCCCTTTGCCATGAATGGAAGCAAAAGCTGTCAGCTGTCCACAAGGCAAAAGCCACTGCCTTGGAGCTGCTGGAATCCAGGAGGAGCGCTGCTGCCCGCCCCAGAATGCAGAGGCTGCTGGAATGAAGGAGCTGCTGAAATGCAGGAGCTGCCCCCACCCAAGCCCAGGAACAAAGGTAAGAAACTACTCTCAAATTCCCCAGGAGTGACCCCTGTGAGAACTCGGCTGACAGGAACAAGTCAATTTGACCTGCTTGATCTTAAACACCTAGAAAAACAGTTAAAACCAAACCATAGACATTCTTGGGCATTTAAAAGAAACAATAGTTTAATGTAACTTAAGATGTACTTGGATTAGTCCCTCGAATAGGACTGGAGGCTACAAAAGAGAGATTCTTAGGCAAATGTACCTGATAACTCAAGTTCCCAAATAAAGGCCTCAACCTCTCCAGCCTTTGATAGGCCTTGTTATGGGAACAACTTCTCAGTTCTTCCACCTGGTGAGAGATTGACTTCTACCATGTCATGATATTCTGTATTAATCTCATTTTGGTACTTGTGTCATTTTGTTTCTCTCTCATAGAAGCACCCACTCCAGATGACTTTACAACCTGCTCTTCCCAAGTATACTTCTGCTCCTCATTGACCAGATTTCTAAAAGGAACTTCAAACTGCTTCCCCACACTCTGCTCCCTTCCAGCTCAATGCAACAAGAGTGGTGGGCGCCCCCTCTCCCTAATTAAGGACAGGCAGTTAGTGTAAAGTAAGAAATCTGGTCAAACTGAGGAATGGAACCCATCAGAGTCTGGGGAGTTGGAAACTGAAAAATCACCAAACAGGGATTTGTTAATGTGGATAAGACCAGAGGGGAATGTTATAGCAACAGAAAACAGATTAAAGTGTTGTGCTCCCCAGGGAGATTCTCCAGCGCCATCGGGAGAGTCAGCCCTACCCTAATCCCCTCCCTATACCCCACCCCAATCCCAAATCCCCTCCCTATAGCCCACCCCAATCCCTTCCCCTCCCTATAGCCCCACCCTAATCCCTTCCTGCGCCCTAAAAAAGTTGGCAACAAAAGAACTAATGCGCGATTTCCTGGGACACCACTTTTAGCTGTAAGGGGATCCACACTGGTCAGTTAAAACAAAGGCTTCTTTTGGCTTACAAAAAAAAAAAAAAATGGAGAAAGGGGACCCAAATGTCTCTAGTGCCAGAGCTTTCAAATAAAAAGAGATCACAAATGGTTACAGGTATCAAATAAAGGCCAGAGTTCTGGCACCCCACATCAGAATCAACAGGGATTTGGTATATGTTGAACTGCTACCCAAAAGGTGTCTGGAATATAATCAGTACTTTAAAAATATTTGTTGCACTATATCTTCAGTGTTCTTCCCATTCACTAATTCAACAAATACTTAAGCACTTATTATGTACCATGCACTGTGCTACTTTTCAGGGAAATGATGTAGAATAAAACTGGCATTATCGCTGCATGTGAGCCATTCATTTGTACATGTAAAAAGCAGGTAAGTAAATGGGCATTTACAGTATAATGCACTAAGGGAGTAAGGTAAGCGATAGTACACTCAGTAACTGTGGAGGCACTTCACAGGAATATCTGATATAGCCTGTGGGGTTGAGGGGACACTTCAGGAACCTGAAAAATGAGATCTTAGGTTAATGGAGGGGCAAATCATGTAGATTTCTAAGGCAGATCATTTGAATGAGAGGTCAGTAGATATTTCTCTGTCAAGAGTAAATACTTTAGGCTTCTGGGTCATATTTGCTGTCACAATTAGCTAATTCTGCCCTTGTAGACAAAGTTGTAATAGATGCATAAACTACTAGGCATGGCTTTTTGTGAATAAAATTTTAATTATAAAGACAGGTGGCCACACCAGCTGGATTTTGCTAACTCCTAAAAGGGTCCTATTGACTTCAGACTATTTTTCAGGTAATATGATCCTTTATTTGAACTAATTTAATGTGGAATACCAATACCTAATGAGAAAAAATTAGAATGGTCTTGGTTTAAACTGGGGTGGGAGTAGACACCCATCTTCCAGCAGAAGAATTTCCCACTTCCTCTTGCTTATCTGTGTTCTTCCTCTTCTCTTACATGAGTAATTGAGGGCAATGAGGTGGTTCTCACTGAGATAATCAAACTTAGTAAATGTGATGTTCAGAAACAGTAATCTTGCCCATCTCATCCAAGAAATTCTCAGACGCTGCTATGAACCGATTTGTGTTCCACCTACCCCAACAAAACATTGAACCCTAACCCTGAATATGACTATATTTGGAGATAGGGCCTTTATCAAGGTAATTATGGTTAAATGAAGTCATAGGGTGGATCCCTTATGATTTCCTTACAGAAGAGATAGAAGACACCCCTGCCACCTCCCACCCCATGGACCACAGGAAGGCTATGTGAGGACATAGGAGAAGGACAGCCACCTAAAAGCCAGGAAAAGAGGCCCCACCAGAACCCCAAAACTTGATGGTATCCTTGGACCTCCAGCCTCTGTAACTGTGAGAAAATTAATTTCTGTTGTTTAATCTACCTAGGTTATGGTGTTTTGTTATGGAAATCAGAGCAGACTAAGACAGACACTCCTCAAAAGGAAAGCTGAGATGGAGTTCTCTGTCTTACTTTAATATCAAAGTTAATTTCTGACATTTCCTAAATCGTTTCACCCAGCTGCTTTCTGGAGACTAGTTTCTCTTCAAGGCAACATTCACTGTTTTTTTTTAATTTATTTATTTGCTGAGTCATTAAGTTAATGTATTAAATTAATGCTCTCTGACTACCTACTGCTGCTCTGGCTTTTCAGGGGAACTTGTAAACCCGTGTGTAAAAACCAGTACGTGTTCCCTTAGAAATCAGCTGTCTGGCATGGTGGGATATATTCTTAGGCAAGGAAGTTACCATTTAACCACCACCTTTCCAACATGTCTTACTTTTCTGGGCCCATGCTTTTCTCTGGGAAGGGTGACATAATGAACAGGCAAAGCACATGTGTGACTGCTGACTCTGAGAAACTAGCAGAGCTGAAAGCTAAGTAGATGAAGGGAGCAGAAGAGCTTGTTAACAGCCCAGAAGTCACACAGAGGATGCTGTGCAGACTGTCTGGGAGCTGTCAAAGACAGATTGGTAAGTTTGCATAGCATCTTGCTTGTCTTGACATTAGAGCTGCCGTGAATGATCTACCTAATAATACTCTAGGGGAGTCTTTGATAAGCAGCCTGAGCCCTCTAAGGGTTGCCTACATTAAGACTGGAGAAACATATCGCTGGAATTTAGTGAACAGGAATCATTTTTTCTCTGTGATGTGAACAGTACCTTTTAGAAAGCCATTGCACTCTGAAGTCCTCCTTGCACCCGATTTTTTCACTACAGGAATGGCATAGGCACCAATTTTGGCAATAACATAGAAACCAAGATTTCCTGTTTTTATTTCTCTCCATCAGGGAGGAAAAATTGAAGGTGACATAGAAGTCTTGGCAAAAAAGTAACAACATAGAATTGTTACCAAAAAGATGAGAAATTGTGAGCCCAAGGGAGCTATTTCCTCTTCAAAAAGCAGTTCTCTTGGAAGTTCACACTTCTGCCATCAAGGTTGGCAGTACATGTACCATTTCTGGAATCCCATTTAGAAATTAACTTACATTTTATTGAATAGTCTCCATGTCAAGCATATGTCATTGTTAACTGGGAACTAGATTATTTTTAGCAGCCAAAATATACTTGGAGTTTGTTTTCAATGAATTTATTTGTCAGGTCAGCTAATTAATAATACTTTGGGACCTAAAATAATGTGAGACATAAAGCAGCAAAGCTTACTTTTTATGTGGCTAGATAATTAGCTTCATAAAGGTTTTTGGAAAAAGCAATAGAGATTGAGTAAGTGTGAAGTTTTCCAAGAAGTCTGCTCACAGAGAGAGAGAGAGAGAGAGAGAGAGAGAGAGAGAACATGCCCACGCCCACGCCCATACTTGGATGGATATGTTCTAATATAGCCTTGTTAAGCAATTAATCATAGTCCTTTTTTGTCAAAATATACTTATTTTGGTTATTTTGTCTGAGTGGTATGCAATATTGGGAAGATCAGAGAGCAGATCCAACAGGTTTTTTTTAAGGTTATGATAGGGAATTTAGGTATGTTCTAAAAACAAGGGAAGACCATTGGTGGGTTTTAAGAGGACGAATGACAATACTCTGGATTTCTTTTAATTCTGGTCAGAATGGACTAGAAGGGGGCTGAGTGAACCTGAGTCACAAAGCTTTTACTGTTGCCTAGGTGAAAGATGATGATAATTGGAACAGTGACTGTAGAGATTGAGAAGGTACCAGAATCAAGAGCTATTTAGGAAATAGAGGTAAGAGCTAACATAACTTAACATTCATAATACTGTGTCCTATATATCTCTCAACATACACTGATAGAATCACACCAAAATCCAGATGCCATTTGCTAATTAGGTGACTTAACAGAATGGTAAACCTGAGAGAGTGATTGATCTGAGTAAATTATAAGTTTATATGATTAATAAGTGTATATATATGTTGTGGTGAACAGCTAGTGATTTTAAAACAGTGTTTCATAACATAAAAGAATATGACTGGGGATAGTCCTTTTGAACATTGCAGTTATATTCAAATAGATTTAAACTGTCATTCCCTATAATTTATTTATGTGCAGTCAAATTCAAAGTAAGTTTCAGCTTCCATTTGAACAGAGAGTTCTTTATAGTGATTGCTAATTTGGCAGAATTCTCACTTTTTGGTGGGAGTTCCTGATAAATTGTTTCTTTGAATGGAAATGGTCCTAATTAATTTTTATGTGAATTATTCTTCTCTGGTATCAGCTATTGCTATAGTAGGAAGCAAGTGAGGCACTGCTATGGCACTGATTCCTTCTCATTGTGACAAACTGACCTGGTATTAATTATTTCTAGTTAAAAATGCTAATATCCTTTGGAACTTTGTCCTAGAATTGGGAGCTTTAATTGGAACCCAAAGAAGACCTGATGAACCTGTCGTCTGCCCTGGAGCCAGCTTTTCAGCCCCTAGCAGCATGGGTTGGACTCTTCAATGGACAAATTCATATATCACTGTACTCTGTCCATTCTAGGCAATTACATCACCAAACTGAGGATTTTCAGTCATGAAAAGACTCATGCATTCAGGCTGAGCTGTTGATTGCAAAGACATTCCTAGAGATACCCTACAAAGCAAGATCATTTCATTTTTAGACAAAATTAGCTTGACAGGTAGAAAGGATATTCACAAGGGAGATATAATTTTGAAACTACCTGAGTGCCATCTCCAAGATGTTATAACTATTACTCAATGGTGAAGGAAAATCAGAAAAGACAGTGAGTTGAAACCATGTAACAAAGCAACTGGCTATTACTGTTGTATAGATAGTTATTATACCTATCTATACAGAAATACTATATTTTAAGTCCAACATTGACTCTTTCTGACCATTCAGGAAGAACACATTTCTTGGTCTCCCATGTAGTTGGGTGGGGTACGGGTTCTGGCTAATGGAAATGAAAGCAGAAGTAATGTGATGCTCCTATGACACAGGTAAGAATAAGGTTCTTTATCCAGACTTTCTTTCCCTGAGACACTGATTAGAGGTGACTTGTTGGATAACGATGTGAGAAACACATCTGCTTGAGTCACCAAGATTTGATGGACTGTTTTTTATCTCAGCATAAGTTGGCAAAAACAGTGCCTTTAAATACTAATAAGGACAGCCACAGCTACTGTTTGTGGATCATATAGTATGTTCTAGGCATCAGGCTGACCGTGATAAAGAGGTACATGTTATCTCTGCAAACAAAATAGGACAAATAAATAATACAATTTTCATTCCATAAACTGAAAAACAGACTCAGAGAAGGAAAATGATTGACTCAAGGTCTCACAGTAAGTATGTCATAGTCCACTAACTTAGTTTTAATGCATTCTTTCTGTACCCTGTAGCTACCCTTGACTGCTCATGTTTTGGTTGGTTGTTTTCACACAGTATTTATGCCAGCTTTCACTGTTCGAAATTCTTCTTTAAAAAATCAGCAATTCAAATATCAGATAGTTCACTCATTAGAAATATACAATCTAGCTGGGCGGGGTGGTGCATGCATGTAATCCCAGTGGCTTGGGAGGTTGAGGCAGGATGATCATGAGTTCAAAGCCAGCCTCAGCAACTTAGCGAGGCCCTAAGCACCTCAGGGAGACCCTGTCTCTAAATAAAACACAAAATAGGGCTGGGGATGTGGCTCAGTGGTGGAGTGCCCCTGGGTTCAATCCCAGTACCAAAAAAAAAAAAAAAAATACAATCCAATGCTTTACAGTTTGTTCAGAGTTGTACAACTTGATAGTTGTACAATTTTACCAAATTTTTATCAATTTTAGAGCATTTCGTTGCATAAGAAGGAAATTCCATAGCCTTAAGTAATCATGCTCCATTTTCCTTCCCCCCACCATCCTATGCCTGCCACATCCTGGCCCCAGGTAATCACTTATTGACATTATATATTTGATTATTCCAGATATTTTAAATATTTCTTCCACTTAGCTACAATTATATATCCCTTGACCAACTTAATGCTAAGGATTCTTCAAGTTTATAGTCTAAGTCTTAGCAAAGTATCTGAAACAACATAAGAAAACGGATTTTAAAAATCAAATAAATAAATGAATATATTGCCAACTCTCAAAATTCTTGATGCTTCCTTTAGCTATTTTCATCTTAAAAGTGCAACAGCCCAAAACAGTTGTTCTCCATAGGTGGGAAGAACACAGCGGAACTTCTTAGTTTCTACAAGGCCAAAGTAAAAGCCCACAGTTCTCCAATTAGTCTTTTGGTGGTTTCATCACACACACAGCTGAGATGCTTACAGGAATGATAAAAATTGAAACTGCTAAAATAACGTACCTTGTTCTGAAATAACCACTCCTAATTTTGAAAGGATTGTGTAGTGCTTACAATTTTTACCACCTATAGCAGATATGTATTAATTTTTCACCATATGTTTTATTATTAAAAGGAAATTCATGGTGTGCTTTTAATAAGTATGTCTAATTAGGATTCTGCCTTACATTCTGTAGGGTAGTATGTCTAAAGGGATTTGTTTTTATATTAAGTGTGAATATAAACTGATGAAATGGAATTTCTTATGTGGCTTCTCCAATCTGACTCAGAAGTCATTTCCCATAGAAGAGTTCCAAAGGTATTTTGAGCAATGGCATCATCATTGGAGTATGTGTTTATTCTCCCAGGGGGTCAACTTAGAAGGATAGTACTCATTTAGATGTATAAATTCTGGTTTGTTTGCTTTTAAAATGTCCAATTATTTTTATTCATAACTCCTCCATGCTCTTATATATCTTTTTAATGCTTATCTGCAGATTTCCCTTAAAATAAATGTAGTGTTGGGAAAAATACCTTTGAAATATCAGGTTTGAGATAGTCATTTGCAATTAATGGAGCTCAGATAGCATTAAAAGTTCCTACTTGTGAGAGGTGTAAGTAAGTTTTGTGTGGAGTGTTGGCAGGCCACTACAATGGGAAAAGTCCTGTACTGAGATTCAGACAGCTTGGTACTAGGATTTGTCTTGCCTTGTAATATCAAGAAAATGTGGATAAACCACTTAATGCCATTCATTAATTCTTTCTTTGCTCATTCTTTTAATCCGTTTTTAAAACCTAAAATGCTCATTCAGTTCTGATCACTTTGAGGATTCTAAAAACTGATAAAAAGCAGTCCCTTCTTAAAAAGTGCTTACAAGTGGAAAAAATCAGAAACTTTTTCAACATTAAAATGAAAGAATCCTAAGTATCCTACTTATATTATTCATGCATTTTGAGTAAGGCATAAGAGGGCTTATGTGAAACTGCTTTATTAAATCTAAGTTGCTATTCATGTATGTAGGTATTAACATGAGATCTGTTTTAGTCTATCCAAGCTGCTTTATAAATTACCACAGAATAGGTGGTTTAGAAACAACAGAAATTTGGTTCTCATCATTCTGGAGGCTAGAAAGTTCAACATCACGGCACCGGAAGATCTGATGCCTGTTCTTCCTCGTCATAGGTGGACATCTTCTCACTGTCATCACATAGTGAAGGGGGAGAGAAAAATCTTTATGGTCTATTTCACAGGGACACCAGTCTCCTTCCTCAACAATAACATGCTCAATAACACGATCACCTCAAAAATAGGGTGCACCTCCAAAATAAATTACACTAGGGCTTAGAATTTCAGCATGCAAATATTTGGAGGAGAACACAAACATTCAGTCTGCAAAGACCCTTTAAAAATATATGACACTAAATCTGGCATATTGCTCTAAGAGGTATTTTTCTCCTTAGGTGGTGATAGTTTCATTTGAAGTCCTTAGGAACACTGAGGTGGAACAAAAGAAAGGGAAGGAATAAAGATTTGGAGCGAGGCATGACGGTACACACCTGTAATCCCAGGGGTTCAGGAGGCTGAGGCAGGAGGATCACAAGTTTGAGACCAGACTCAGCAATTTAGCAAGGCCTGTCTCAGAATAAAACGTAAAAAGGGCTGGGTTCAATCCCTGACACCAAAAAAAAAATGTTTTAAAAAAGATTTAGAATAACAGACAATGAGGATGGAAATATAGGAATGGTGGTTGGGCGGGTGTTATGTTTTATGTTGAATCATAAAACGGGAATGCTGACACAAGCATGAGACTTTGAATAAATGGGGAGTGGCACTGAAGCAGGAAGACAAGAGACCTTCAAGTGAAAGGAAGGCAGATGGAGCGGAGCACAACATATGAGTGGCTTTCTGCTCTCAATTCTTTCTGAATATATGGAGCTGGGTGCGATGGAGCATGCCTCTAATTCCAGTGGCTCAGGAGGCTGAGACAGGAGGATCACGAGTTCAAAACCAACCTCAGCAACTTAGCGAGGCACTAGCAATTCAGTGAGACCCTGTCTCCAAATAAAAAGGACCAGGGATGTGACTCAGGGGTTAAATGCTCATGAGTTCGATCCCTGTATATAACAAAACAAAGAAAGAAACAAAAATATGTGTGTGTGTGTGTGTGTGTGTGTGTGTGTATACTGTTAATGTTTGGATATAGTTTGTCCCCTCTGAATCTCCTATTGGAATTTAATCCTCATTGTGAGGGATCATCAAGAGGGTAGAAACTTAATCCAACCATGGTGTTTAGAGGTGAGGCCTTTGCAAGGTGTCTAAGATTAGGTGAGGTCATCAGAATGGAGCCCTCATGATTGAAGAAGAGGGACAGAAATAAGAGGACACACATGGACTCCCTGTCCCTTCTCATGGGATGCTCTATGTTGTTTCAGGACTCTGCTAGTAAGAAGGCCATCACCAGATGTAGATCCCAGAACTTTGACCAGAACTGTGAGCCAAAGTGAACTTTCTTGGTTTATAACTTACCCAGGCTTTGGTTGTATTATTAATAGCAGAAAATGCACGAGTATAGAAAATTGGTCCTGAGAAGTGGGGCTGTTACAATAAATAAAATGAAATAAAATTAAATAAATACATGAAAATGTGGAAATGGTTTGGAACTGGATTATGCGCAGATGTTGGAAGAGTTTGGAGCAGCAGGTCAGATAAAGCATACAGGCAATAAGAAGGACATTATGTGTGATTCTTGTGAGCTTAGAAGACAAAGAGAAAGGGGACTAGATTCAGATGGAAATGAGGATCCCACTGGAAATCAGAATGAAGGCCATCCTTGTTAGACCACTGCAAAGATTTAGACTGCCTACATCACCTAGAATTTCACAGAAGGGCAAATTTAAAAAGATGAAAAAAATTACAGAAGACATTTCCAAGTATAATATAGAAGAGACTATACAGATGTTTTTGGTTACTTTTAGCATGATTCAAGAGCAAAGGGAAATGAAATGGAAAGATTTGGAAAATTCAGTCTGACCAGTAAAGGAGCAAAAGGAAAGCTTATAAGGTTGTGGCCAAGCTGCCACTTCCTAAGGAGATTAGCTCCCATGCTAATTGTCAAGACAATGGGTAAGAGGCCTAGCAGACATCCCAGAAATCTGTCAGGCTGTTTCTCCTATCATAGACACAGAGGCCTTCTCAGGCACAATCATTTTAGAGAAGGGCCCTAGGTGACACTTCACAGGCTCATTACCTAGGACTACAAGATGCTGTTCCTTGTTTTCCAGTAAAGCAGTGTGTGGCTGCAGCCATGATTCAATCAAGCCCAAGCACTGCTTGTGCCGATGTCAGACCTCAGTGGCACCCATGTGATGCTATTGTATCAGGTATGCAGAATGTATGAGTATGGAGCTATTGTTATTTCCACTGGGATTTCCAGGGAAAGCAAAAATATTCTGACACGGTTGGGCTCCTGTGGAGATCCCTTGATGGGCAATGCTCCCTAAACTGTAGGAGTGAAGTCTTAGTGGGGACCCCATAAAGGCAGAGATACCCACAACAAGAACCACTCACCAGGAAAACTGCAGACATCAGCACACCATCTATGAGAGCAGCCACCTGGACCAGAAAAACTGTGGGGCCAGGCTACCCCTCACTACAGTGTGCACAGACTTGGAGCTTTAACACTGAATTTCTACCCTGCTGAATTTCAACCTTGTTTTGGACCAGTTACCCCTTTCTACATTCCTGTTTCTCCCTTTGGAATATAAAAATTCAGCTGATCACATGGTTGTATCTTAGAAGTATGCAACTTTTAAAAAAATTTATTTATAGACTCACAGCTAAGAGAGTTTACCTTGAGTCTCACAGAAGACTTTGGACTTGGCTTTTGAGTGATGCTGGAACAAGTTAAGACTTTGGGAGTTTTTGAATGCATGTTGCATTGCATTTTGACATGAACCTTGTGGGCTAGGAATGGAAGGCTATGTTTGGATGTGGTTTATCTCCCAAGGGTTCATACAATGGAGGCTTGGTCCTCAGTGTGGTGGTATTGAGGTGCTAGGATCATTAGCATGTGAGGCCTAGTGAGAAATCCTTAGGTCACTGGGGTGTGCCCCAAGAAGGAATTAAGGTAGTTCTTGGGACCCTTCTCAGGAGAAGGTTGTTATAATTAGTGCAAGCCTGACTCTCTCTGTTGCTTGTGGATTTCCTGTCTGGTAGTATGATCTCTTCCTTTCACTTGCACTCCCACCAGGAGTCCTCTATGAAAGATAAACCAGTACATGGGAAATTCTTGAACTCCAGAGATAAATAAACCTCTTTATTTTTTAAAGGACCCAGCCTTGAGTCTTTCATTACACTAACAGAGAGCAAACAGATTACTTATCATCCTTATTACCAAACAGCAGAGTTTGGTTTCCATAAATCTCAAGGATATTTCAGTTGTAAGGTATTAGTAATAGAAATCCACCCTAAGGTGTTCAAGGAAAAATCATATTTATTATAAGGATACAGAGAAATCTCACAGAAATCATTGTACTAGTAAAAAGCTGGAATTCAGAAAAAACAAAATGATTAGGCTAATTCTCTCCTTTTTATTTTTCTGCTTGTCCCCTCCCCTCCCTTTCTATCTCCTCTTTCTCTCCCTCTCTCTTTCCCTCTCCTCCTGCTACATTTTTATCCTGAGGCCACATGTCATCTCTTCTCCACCTCTCTCTCCACATCAGCCTCGTTCTTTTCACTCTCCAGAGTGATCTACTCTTTGTATGTGAGCTTCCTCATGCCTGCTCCAAAATCTACAGGGCTTTCCTCAGCAGTTAAGGGTCTGGGTTGCAGAACCGGAATGCCTGAATGGAAAGACTGAATTTACTATTTCTATCTGTATCACCTTAGTCAAATCAAATAACCTCCATGATCCCCTCTTTCTTCATATGTGAAATGGAGCTAATGAAAAATCTACTTTTTTCTGGGCTGTGGTAAAGACAAAGTGTATTAATTTGTGGGAATGCTTAAAAGAGTGCTTTCTAACTATTATATGCCATCATCATGCTCATTAAGCCCCTCATAGAAAGTCAGCTCAGGATCTTTAGACAATTCCAATTTTCCAAAGGGGACAACCTTGTTCAGTGCTGACACTACCTTGCTGCTAAACCTTGATGAACTCACTTCCACTTTAAGCATTTCAGTTCCCTAAAAAAATGAGTTGGTTGGATTTTATGCATTTAAACATCTCTGCTAATGTTAAGAATCTCTGATTCTATGAAATGGTTTCCTTTTAATTTGACAAATTCAGGCATGCATTAAATCTCATTGACTATGTGGATCCTGGGATCCTTTATAAATAATAGGACTTAAACTGCTAAGTTCCAAGAGCAAAGATAAATCTAAATCAATGAATATAAATATATTCTCAAGTTCCCCACTCTGAGCTCTACTCTGGGAGGGGGCAGGGAGATTAAATTTAGCTACATTTCTCTTAAGCTTTAAAACATAAGGCAATGATTTGGCACACCAAATACAACCTACAATAAATATGCATTTGCTTAGAGACTGATGCAGTTAAGATAGAGACAGGCTGGAAGAATTAAAATGGAAAGAAAGATTAGCAAGAAGAAGTGAAGAGAAGAATGAAGAATTAACAATTGCAGAGCTTCTGTTAGTCTCCATTAGGAGAACAGAATCTGGCCATGTGCTGATCTGATTCTACTGGCTGATGAGATTAGTAGACAGGGGTAAGTGTAAATAAATGTGACTACATTTTTCACTTTGCACTACGCTATTTGTCTCCAAAGGGTAAGAGTCGATCTTGACTAAGAAATTCTCTTGCTATACATATAACACCAGAGTACATTACCAACCTTGGAAAACAGAGAAGCAGCATACCAATTAATAAACTAGTTTAGTGCAATGCTCCCTGTGGTGGGATTTGCAGAGATGCCAAATTGAAATCCTTCCAGTTAACAAAAGGAGACACTTCACTAGCTACAGCCAACAGGGGCTCCTTTCTCCGACCAAAGCTCCTAGCTTCACAAGGAAATGAAAGCTATCCATCTGGAGACTGAGAGGGTGTATGTGTGGAGAGGTGGTAGGGGCTTATATATTCTGAGTGTTTTCTAATGCACTTTAGATTAGAAAACTCAGGAAATATTTGAATTTTCCATAATGCATTCATTATAAGAAACTAAATGCTTAAATTTGCTGTCTTTCTTTTGTCATTGGTTAGTTATCATGTCCAAAGGAAACTGAACTCTAAATGCATGTATAAAATAGTTCAAAAGAAGGTCATGGTTAATAACAGTGAAAGGGATATTGTGGTAACTATTTAAAACATGTAAGTCTTGTTTTGACTCTTCCTAAATATATAATAAAAGTACCAATCACATATTTGAAATTACTATATTAAAATGTGTGTGGGGAATAATTGCTTAGTGCGTATGGAGTTTCTTTTTGGAGTGACAAAAATATTTTGAAACTAGATAAATTTGATAGAATCACAACACTGGAATTGACTAAATGCTACTGTATTGTTAACTTTAAAATGCTTAATTTATGTTATATGAATTACATTTATAAATAACAAATATATAATTGGATATTTTTAATAAGTTTGTGTTTTCTGTTTTCTCTTGTGTATTATTACTATTTTGTAGTTCCTAAAGAATTACAATACTGTCATTCTCTTGGTCCCTCTGGAAGCTACATCTGGTCCCTTTTCAACACCTGTCTACATAAGCACAACTTAAATGGACGTTTTATAACATTGCTGAAGTGATATCACTACTTCTTTTGTGAGTGGCATTTACATTACATGTAGGATTTATCATTCTTCTTTCCCCGATGTCTTAATGATTAATTTGGTGATAGATGCTGCTTTAATCCAGAGATGATGAGGCAACCCTGAGATAGTATGTTAAACTAGACTGCGGTTGCTAGATCTGTGGCTCATTGGTAATAAAAACTCAGGGCAAGTCCTATCTCCTTTCTAATATTTGATCACTTCATTCATGCAATAAGGAAGCGAACTAGATTCTGAGAACCTTTCCTTTTCTAAAATTAAGAGATTCTGTAGCCTGTGTAAATAACCTCCCATATCCAGCATTAGAGTGAATTAATTGTAAGCATCAACTGTATGTCTTGAATAGGGATTGGCATTCTGAAATACTTGAAATAGTATGGTTCTTACTCTTGTTGATATTTGATGGCATTATTACAGAGCTAAAGCAAAACTAAGTTCTAGATTGTTTGGTACAAACTACAGCTCTTCAGGTGATCATAAAATATAAAAAATTAAACTGAAGGCATGGATTCTGGATGGGATAGAAATTGAGCTAGAAATGAGGTGAAGCATAAGTACTGAATAGGCTACAAAAAAGATCAATTTTACCTATTATACAAACAAGAAAATAGAGGCTCAGTGTTTAAACCATTTGCACAATGTTACACAGCTTGTAAATGATGAAGGTGAGATTTTAACTTTGTCCTATGCAATTACAAGGACTCTTCACTTAACACTTTTCTTCTTGTATTTTTTCCGTCAGTCTTTCATTCTACAAATATATTTAAAATCTACTACGTGTCAGACATCATAGTAAACTCTGAGAAAACTATGTAGCATCTAAGTTGTTCTTCCCCGATGGAATTCACAGTCCGGTAGAGGAGACAGAAATTAAACAAATGATTATAAAAATTAAAAACAGTGATTAGCTTCATGAAGAAACACTAAAAGGTATTAGAAGAGAATATTGGTGTCTGTGTACTTAATTTCATTGGGGTTTCTTGAGGCCTTTCTTAAAGAAATGATATTTATTCTGAGACATTAATACAGGCAGAAGGTAGGCGTGGAAAGGCAGAATGGAGAGCATGTACGAAGGGCTCATAACAGACAAAAAGCTTCACTACTTTTAGAAAATGGAAACAAAAAGTGCTTTAGCTCAACTGCAGAGAGCAAAGGGTAAATAACTAAAAGTATGTGTGTGAAGATTCATATCTTCATGAGGATCATGGGACTCTAAGATATTTATCTTATAGACTCTTTTTGTCTTACTTTGCCCAACATACTGTCAGATGATTTTGTAGTTTGTTCATTTGCATTGTTTTGTACTCTTCCAATTTTTCATTATATGACAGTGTATTCATTTTACTTGTTGATGCATATTTGGAAAGTGTTGCAGAGTGGTTGTACCAATTTACATTTTTGCCAGCAAAGCATAAGAATACTGATGGCTCTATCTCCCCATCAATTTTTGTAATTGCTTGTTTGCATTTTTATATTTTAGCTGCTGTGATGTACAGTTGTATCACACTGAATTTTAAATATGCATTTATCTAATTAATAGTTTAAGTATGAGTTTTAAGCATCACATGATGATTGGCCTTTTGAAAATCCTCTTTTGTTACATTCCTATTTAAGTTTTGCTTCTTTTGGAGTTATCCTTTTATTTATCTGTGTTTCCTAATATACTTTGCTTTCAAGTCCTTTGTTGGATACACATGTTGCAAATAATTTCTCCCACATTGTAGCTTATGTCTTCATTCTTCTAAACATGAATTTTGTATAACAGAAATTCTCTAAGTTTTTGGCTGTCCTGGGAATGACAACCAAGGAATTACGTATGCTAGGCAACTGATCTACTACTGAGCTGTACCCCCATTCCAAAATTTCTAATTTTAATAAGGTACAGTGTATCAATATTTGTTTCTTTATAGAAAACATTACTTGTGTTCTGTTGAAGAAATCTTTGCCTATTCCAGATTACAATGATATTCTTTGCTTTCTCTCAAATATTTATATACTGTGTGTGTGTGTTTGTGTGTGTGTGTGTATATATATCGTTGATTGAACCCAAAACCACTGTGCCATATCCGCAGCCTGTTTTACTTTTTGAGACAGAGTCTGACTAAGTTGCTTAGGGCTTCACTAAGATGCTGAAACTAGACTCAAACTTGCAATCCTCCTGCCTCAGCTTCCCAAGCCTCTGGGCTGTCAAATATTTTATTGTTTGAATCTTTCATGGTTAGACTTATGATAGACTAGGAATATATTTTGCTTATCTAATGACATACTTTTTCATGTGAACTTTCATTTGGTCTAGCACCTTTTACTGAAAATACCAACCTTATCCACTATATTATATTGGTACCTTTGCCATAAATCAATTTAACCTATATGCACAGGCCAATTTCTGGACTCTTCTTCATTGGAACATTTTTCTATTATTGCACAAATACCACACTTTCCAAATTTTTGTGGATTTCTAATTCTTGCTTTCTAGTAATATATTTACTCCATGTTTAATTTTCTTGATCATACATTAATATTTGTAAGTTTGCCCCAATGTATTTTCATATAAGTTGTAGAATTATCAATGACCCCCTCAATTTGTAAGAACTTTTATTGAAATATCATTGAATTTTGGGAGAATTTGCAACATTGAGTCCCCTCTCCCACCACCCAGTGCTAGAGATTGAACCCAGGGTCTCAACAGGCTAGGTAAGCCCTCTACCACTAAGCTACTTTCTAAGCCTAAAATTTAGTGTTTTTATCCATGGAGGTGGTATACCTTTCAATTTATTTGGTATTTATTAATTTATCTCAAGTTTTTTTTTTTTTAATACTTGTCAGTGTATAAGACTTATTTTTGGGCTGGGGCTGTGGCTCAGTGGTAGAGCACTTGCCTAGCATGTGCGAGGCACTGGGTTCGATCCTTAGCACCACATAAAAATAAACAAGTAAAATAAAGGCTTTCTGTCCATCTACAACTACAAAAAAATTTTTACAAAAAGACAAAAACCTTCATTAAATTCATTAGTGGACATTTAAGCTTCTAAATAGTATCTTAAGTAACATTTGATTTTAATTTTTTACTCATTATTTGATATGAATATAAAAATTACCATTGCTTTATTATTAATATTGACCTAACAGCTAGCATTATTTTCAAATTATCTTATTAATTATTAATACTCTTATTAATTCATAGTCATCCTTTGGATTTTCTATGAATGTATTATCACATCATCTGCAAAAAAATTACAGTTCTATTTCTTTTCTCAGTACTGATGGCACATTTCTTTCCCTGTTTCTTGTACTGGTAAAGACCTTCAGTAAAATGTAAATAGAACTGATGTGATAATTGACTTCTTGTTTTAGTCCAAATATGATTAAAGCTTTAGCTATGTCACAATTAAGTTTGAATTCTGAGGTGTGTGTGTGTGTGTGTGTGTGTGTGTGTGTGTTTGTACACTTTTCAGATTAAGGGAATTCCCTTTTGTAAAAATACTTTTTAGTTGTAGATGGACACAATCCCTTTATTTTATTTTATTTATTTTTATATGATGCTGAGAATCAAACCAGTGTCTCACACATGCTAGGCAAGCACTCTACCACTGAGCCACAACCCCAGTCCCAGGAATTCCCTTTTATTTCTACATGAATAAGAATTTTTGCCATAAATTATTTTGACTTTTATCTAATACCATTTCCAAATCTGCAGAGATTTTTTTCTTCTTTTTAATTTTGTTAATATGGTTAGTTAAACTAATAGTTTTTGCAATAGTTATCAATGCTTATATCTCTGGAATAAAAGCATATGTCATTGTATCATTCAATTTATACTAATAAATCTACTAATATTTTGTTTAGGGTATTTGCAACTATATTTGTAAGATATAATGGGATTTATTTTATTTTCTACTAATATTCTTAACAAATGTCAGTATTACCATTGTATATCCTTTGCAATGTTCACACAAAATTGTTTCTTATTCCAATTCAAAACATTTAAAATAATTCACTAATGAAATCATATGAGACTGAGCTTTAGCTTGTGGAAATATTTTTAATAAGAAATCCGATGTCTTCATGGAAATTCAGATTTCCTATTTCTTCTTTTCTTTCATTAAGAAGTATAAAAGTTTACCTAAGAATTGTCCATTTTGTCTAAATTTTCAAAATTATTGCCATAATGTGAATAATGACTTTTTATCATCTTGCACATTCTTTCATTTTCATTATTTATAGTACTTTTTATTATTTCATTTCTACTTCCATTGGATCAAATTTTCTGCTATTTACCTAACTTCTTGAGATGGATAATTAGGTACTGTATTTTCAGCCCCCCCCCCAAATATATATATATATATATATATATACATATATAGTTTCATATTGCTGCTATAAAAATTAACACACACTTAATGATTTAAAACAGCAGAAACCTATTGTCAACCAAGCATTAAAAATTGCATATTTCTTACCTCTGCTTTTTCCTGACAAAAATTTGGTCATTCCTGTGTCCTGCTCCAGGGTCCTTTGGCTTGCCCTCATGCCTGGGCAAGCACTGAAATGCAGAACATGACTTCTTGTTAGTTGATCCTGAGAATTAGCTGACTATAGCAATACATATTTCCTGTAAAACTGTACCAATCATGCAGTCTGTTCACTCACCCTCACATTCCCAAATTCCACTTATTGCTTACCCATCCCTATAACAGAGAGGACTTTCTGTGATTTTGAGATACTTGCAGTTTTCCAAGATCAGAACATTCTGTCTAATGCAGTAGTCATTTTGAATAAATTCTCTCTTTACATAAGTACAGATTAGTGTTTATTTGGCAGTTTTCTGGTGACATGACTTGAAGTCATGCCCTCCCCTCAGATTGTATTGTCTTCACCACGGTATTTATGCCAGATTTTCAGACTCTCCTTGTCCTTTCTGGCTGAGGAAATTTATACTCATTGAGGTGAGTCAGAAGTCCTAATCTAGTGCTCCATACATTTATCTGTCATAACATGATAGGCAGTTATTCAGTTTTATTAAATAAGATTCTTTTAGGTAGGTCTTTGTTTGCTTTAGCAAGAGTGTTCCTGGAAGTAGTCTTCCATGGAATTTTTAGTGGGGATTAAATCCCTGATTATCTCTGTTGGGCAGGACTTTTCACAGCTGTTTTTTGAGGCTTCCTATGTTTTGACTATTAGCCTAATTCCAAGGCTAATTCTCACTTCACTGGGTCCCTCCCTTACTCCTTCCCTGCTAACTGTGTGCTCTCCTCTGTGGCAAGAATTTGGTTGAACATCTCTAAGAAAGGCAAAAATTCACAAAGCATAATTTGGAATGTCAATAGCCTTTTTTTGAGAAACTTAGGATCTTTGCAAACTGGTTCATTCAAAACCTTTTCCTTCTTTTATCTAAAACCCATTTTTTGCTTCCATTGATTCTTTTACCTCTTTTTCAGCATCTTACAATTTCCTTTCAGCTCCCTTGAACCCTTGTCCCACTTTAACATTCCTACCTCCTCCACCTGTTATTCACTCCTGTCCGATCTTTCCTTACCTGCAGCAGACCAACTAGTCCTTATGCAACCAGACAGTTAAGACCTCCTTACTTCTACTGGAGCCTCTTGAGGGGGTCAAATACTCTAAAAACAACTACTTTCTACTGAAAAAGCTAAGTGAATAGACTGCCATTTATATGGGGTTTAGAGACACCCAGATATTTACTTGGTGTCTCTTCAATGTCTCATTCAAACTTGAGTCCACAGTTTCTTTAAATTACACATCAGGGAAAAAATATCAGATCCTTCCACAATTATTGGTGTGAACACATTAGCCTTCATAATCAACAGATAACCTCAATTTGTCCCTTTGGTCAGAAACCTGGTACTTGCAAGCTTTAAATCCAGCTCATGGCGTTGACTGATCTCAAAGTGATTCCTTTACTCCAAGGAGTATACTCAGTTTGGACTTTTCCTAACCCCAGAACTAAAATTTCCACAACAGCCACTACTGGGTGCCATCTTGACGATAAAATAAAATAAGAAAATAAAATCAAAATAAGAAAAATCAAATAAGAAAAAGGAAACATTACAACTAATACCAGAGAAGTAGAAAAGATTAAAGGAAACTATGAATGATTGTAAGAGAAATGAAGAAATTTCTGTGCACATGCAATCTATGAAAATTGAATCAAGGAATTCTAATTAGACTAATAATGAGTAATGAGATTGAAGCAGTCATTCAAAATCTGCCATCAAAAAAAAAATCCAGACATTTAAAATAGAACTAATTCCAATTGTTTTAACCACTCCACAAAACTGAAATGGAAGGAGATCTGCCAAGCTATTTTAACAAGGCCAGCATTACCCTGCTACCAAACCAGACAATGATGCAACAAAAAATGAAAACTATACTCGTATCCCTGATGAACACAGATTTTAACATTCTCTACAAAATACTAGTGAACACATTTGATACATTAATCATGTATCAAAAAGATTATATACCATGATCAGGTGGAATTAATTGCAGGGATGCAAAGATGGCTTAAGATATGCAAATCTGTAGACTGATTCAACACATCAACAGAATAAAGGGAAAAATATCTCTTCATGATATAAACTCTCAACACATTGGGTATATAATGAACAAATCTCAATGTACTAAAGTCTATATGTGGAAAACACAGTAAAGGTTACACTGAATGGTGAAAAGTTCAAAGTGCTTCCCATAAGATTGGGAAGAAGGTAATATTGCCCAGTTTCACCACTCTGATTTGATATGATACTAGAAGACTTAGTAAGAGCAATTAGACAAGAGAAGAAATTAAAGTATACTAGAGTTGGAAAGGAAGAAGTTGAATTATTCATGTTTGCTGATGACATGATTCTATTTGTAGAAAAGTCTAAATATTAGAACTTTTAAACAAAGATGGTAAATTTACAGGATACAGACAGCATACAAAATCCCCAGTACTTTTTATTATATTTATTCTTTAAATTTTGAGATAGAGTCTTGGTAAGTTGCTAAGGGTCTAAGTTGCTGAAGATGGCCTTGAATTTGTGATCCTTCTGCCTCACCCTCCTAATCTCTGACATTACAAGCCTGTATCACCATGACTGGCAAAAACAGTAGCATTTTTATATACCAATAATGAACTTGCTGAAAAGAAATTAAGAAAACAATCCCATTCATAATAGCTACACAAAAATGTTTAGGAATAAACTTAACCCAGGAAGTAAAAGATCTTTACAATGAAAAGTATAAAACATTGATAAAATCAACTTTAGATGACACAGAAAATGGAAGATATCCCATGCTCGTCATCAAAAGAATTTATATTGTTAAAATGACAATACTCCCCAAAGCAATCTATAGATTCAATATAATTCTGGTCAAAAAACTAACTTATTGCTCAAAAAGAAGTTGGGAAAAAACAATGCTAAAATTCACAGGAACCTCAAAGGACTAAGAACAGTCAAAGATATTCTGAGGAAAACAAAACAAAAACAAGAAATGCTAGAGGCATCACAATACCTAACTTCAAAACATTTTACAAAGACAGACTAATCAAAATAGCATAGTACTGGATAAAAACACACAGAGACCAATGGGACAGAATCAACAACCCAGAAATCAATCCATGCTCATACAGCTAACTGATTTTGGACAAAGGTGCTAAGAACATACAGTGGAGAAAATACAGTGTTTTAAATAAATAGATTTGGAAAAATTGTTTATGCATATGCAGAAGAATAAACAAGGTCCTTTTCTCTCAGTTGTACACAAATATCAACTCAAAATGGATCAAAGACCTAGATGTTAAATTCGAAAATATGAAATTACTACAATAAAGAATAGGGAAAAACTTTAAGACGTTGGTGTAGGCAATGATGTTTTAGGAAGGACGCCAAACACATAGGCAGCAAAATCAAAAAATAGACAAATTAGGCTACATGAAACCAAGAAACTTATGCATTGCAAAAGAAATAAACAACAATATTAAGAGACAAATGAAAGAGTGGGAGAAAATATTTCCAACCTGTTGATCCAAGAAGACTGACATCCAGAATATTAAAGAAACTCGAAAAACTGAATGCCAAAAAGGTAAATGATCCAATTAAAAGTGGGGAAAAGGCAAAATAGGCATTTCTGAAAAAAAGATATACAAATGATCAAAAATTACATGAAAAAATGTTTGATTTCTCTAATCCTTAGAGAAACGCAATTCAAGCCACAATGAATTATCAGCTCACCTCAGTTAGAATGGCTATCATTAAAAAGACAAAAAAATAGCAAACACTGATGAGGATAAAGAGAGAAGGGGAATCTTGTTGGTTGGAATGTATATTAGTACAACCATTATGAAAACATTATGGAGATTTCTCAAAAACTGAAAACAAAACTACCATATGATTCTACTACTGGGTACATATCCAAAGGAGATGAAATCATTATACAGCAAGTTTACTTTCATTCCCATATTTATTGTGGCACTATTCATAACCACGAAAGTATGTATCGACCCAGATGCCTTTCAGTGAATGAATGGATAAAGAAAATGGGGTAGGTTTACAAAATGGAGTGCTCTTCAGCTATTAAAAATAATAAAATCCTGTCATTTGCAGCAATGTGGATGGATTTGTAGGTCATTATGTTCAGTGAAATAAGCCAGTTGCAGAATGACAAAAATTACTTGCTTTTTACTCATTTGTGCACCAATAAGTAACCCTTGAAGAACAACAGAATGCACTAGTGGTCACTAGAGACTGGGGAGGGCAGGGGGATGGAGGGACAGAAAGGAGTTCAATAATGGACACCAAAACACAGTGGAAGATCTAGTTCTAGTTTTTCTTTAGAACAGTAGGGTAGCTATTGTTTAAAAGAATCAGTATTTCAAAATGACTCGAAAGATAGATATGAAATTTGCAACACATAAAAATGCTATGTGATTGAAGACATGGAAATGCATATTACCCTGATTAAATTTGTATATGTTGTACGTATATATTAAAATGTGGTAGTATATTCCATAAAAGTGTACAAATATTATATATTGTTTTTTAAAAATCCCTATTTTTTTCTAGGCTCTCAAAGATTTTAGCCTGTTTTTACTTAGACATTGTAAAGCATTGCAAGGGAATTACTAGTTATACCCTTTCCTTAGGTTTTTTTGTGCAAAACCTTGACAGCCTAGAAATTGGAGATGGAGTTTTCTCTCAAGGGAACTTCATTAGAAGGCTAACCTTGAATTCTACTAAAAGGGCCCTTGTTTGATTATCCTTACCAGTGACACTGTTGCCACATTCCAGGGAGTTCAATCCTGTGTTCATGTCTCAACTCAAGAGATACAAGAGACATTTGGAATTCAAGTCCATCCAAACTGAAGACTTGAAACAATTTCTCTCAAGAGTCACCAGAGCTAGTCAGTGCTTTGAGACAGATAGCATTCTCAAGAACTTTGAACCAGATAGATGACATTATCTAGTAGTCAACTTCCATCCAGATGTTGTCGGAATAAGACTCAATAAGACTCCCTTGTTTAAATCCTATCCTTTTCTTTTTTCTCTATCTTCTTTCTTTTCTTTCTCCTTTGGTGTTAATGTCACTGGCTATATATCTTCCATATTGTAACTTGAACCTTCTGATTTTCCAATATTATCTTAAGACAGATTGCTGGCTATGAAATTACTCTGTGAAGGGGTATGAGAATTTTTCATTCAGTAAGTTTTATTTCAGACAAATGAGTTCCAGACCTCTTACATGCTTATTATAACAAGTTATAGAAAAGTGTCTAAAGCAAAATTAAAATATATGATAGTATTCAATTTGGAAATGGCATTCTCATATACCACTGATTGGATTAAAAGTTGGCACACCACTCTGGAAAGTAATTCAGCAATCAATACCTTAAGGAGTTAAAATGTCCACACTGAACAACCCAACAATTCCTCATTAGAGTTCCTTCCCCACATACAGCGAGGAAATAAAGACAGAACTATTCATTTTACAATTATTAAACTGAAAATTGGAAATAGACTGAATGCCCACCAACATGAGACTAGATGAATTAATTATTGCATATTCATACAAAATAATACTATGCAGCTGTGAAAATAAATGGACTACAATGCATTTAAACATAGATGAATGTCACATTTTAATGAGTTTAAAAGAGTAAATTAAAGAAGCATTTACAAAGCATGCTATTTATATAATTTTTTTTCAAAAGCAAAACACCATTCTGTTTTTTATGGCAATTTATGAAAAAAATTAAAGTGGAAAGTGACCTTTCAAGGTCATAATAGTGCTTATCTTTAGGGAGATGAGAAGGAAAGAAATAAAATAGGGATGGAAGTTAAACAGGATATTAGTTTTATTTGTAATGTTTTAATAAAAGTGATATGGTCATTATATTCCTTGAACAACCACAAACTACACACATGCACACACACACACACGGACACACACACATATATGGAGAGAGATGCAGAGAGGCATGGAGAGAGACACATACAAAAAGAAACATCAGAATATTAATGTATTCACAGTACTATACTCTGGATTATGGATCTATGCATGATTGCTTAATTTTTCATATATATTGTTATGTTTATTATTTTGTGTCTTTTAGAGGAGGAGGAGGAGGAGGAGGTATTGATTACTATCAAGAAAATTATTCTTTTCTTCTAGTTGACTTGTATCCTTTTAATTACTTATTTATACACAGACAAGCACATTCACACATGAAGGTCTTTCAGTAGGTGGAGAAATATTTCAACCAGTGTGGATGACAAATTATCTTTTGCTGGAACTAAGACAGTCCATGTGATAAAATCTGTTAAATATCTAGAAATACTCTGAGTGGTTTTCCATGGTGGAAAGCATGAACAACTTCCTATTAAATTCTTTGCAAGCAACCAGCCAAGGAATAAATGGTATGTGTTACCTTATACTTTGTAAGATATATTATAGTTTGGATCTTAAATGTCCTTCGAAAGCTCATGTGTTGCAGGCTTGTTCTGAGCTGGTAGTGGGGCCCAATTGAAAGAAGTAGGTCACTTGGTGCATGCCTTTGAAGGTTCTTTTGTGCCTGACCCCTTCTCCCCACACCTCTGCTTCCTGGCTGCCATGAGATGAGTAGTTTTGCTCTGCCACACCCTCACCACCATGATATTCTGTCTTATCACAGGCCCAGAAATAAAAGTGACTATGGACTGTAACCTCTGAGGTCATGAGCCAAAATAAATTTTTCCTTCCTTAAGTCACAGTGGTGGAGAACTGACTAACACAGTGTATATGAACAAAAGCATATCATGGTGTTTACATTTGTACTGAGAATCCCCTTTCCTGCTGTGAATATGAATAAGCATTCAACTCTCACCCAAAAAACAGAGGGATGCTGCCATAGGTTAATTGCATTTTAATCTACATGGCCTTGACATTTTAACTCATCATTAATCACTGATGATGTGGAGGTGTCATTTCAAACTGCACTGATGAACTTTTTAGAATATTGCTTGCTCTTGTACAAATACAAATTATGAAAATTTTAGTGACTTTGAAGTAGGAAAAGCCATAATTGTGTGGGGCAAAATAAATTTTGAAGTTAATATTCACACAAGCAAAGAGTAATTAGAAAATTAATCCATTGTGTTTCTGTTTAAGGGTTCCTCCCTTGATTGGATTTATAGAACACGGAGATATTCTTGCACAGATGGTTCCCCTGATGTGAAGTGAGTCCATTTCTGCCATCATAATCATTAGGCCACACCATAGATTACCAAGGAGTAACTACTTTATCATAATGTTATACAATATTAGTATTTATTTATCAAATGCTTATTTTTGATAATGAATTTTCTAAGCTCAATGTGGTTTTCAATATTTTCATGTAATTATTATTTACAACAGGACATCTCATAGCATTTTTCAAATGCTATTATGACTTTTCTGGTTGCTTTATAAAGGAGTGGTTTAAAAAATACAATATATCTTGATCTCTGATTAAATGACTTATTTCTTTAAATGACTGACCTTAGAAGATCTTCTCCCACCATGCCATTTTCAGTAACACTAGCTTAGCCTCATTCTAGTTGTTTTAAAATGTTAAATACTTAGAATTTTATAAGCACAACACTGGGGAATTCTATAATTTAATATTATAAATTGAGGTCAGCCAGAGAGATGCTGTTACTTGAAATACAATGCATTTTTGCACATACTCTTATCTTGAATATCCAGATAATGTTTTTGAATGTCAATCGCAATAGTGAAATATGTTTCTGAAAAACTCTTGCATCTGATGCTGCACTGATTTTGTGAAGGTTACGTTTTTTATGGAGCTGCATCAATCATCTTGAAATCAGTAAACAGATTAAAGCAAGAAATTTTTAAAAATTTAAATATGGTAGAGCTCCAATCTTTGTAGAACATGGGGCCATTTTTTTTTAGATTTTCTATATGTTCTAATTACTTGCACATGACAGAATGCATGTATACATTTTGATAAATCATATATAAATGGAGTGTAATTTCTCATTTTTCTAATTATACATATTGTAGGATCACATCAGTCATGCAGTCATATATGCAGGTGAGGTAATAATGTCTGTTTCACTCTACTATCCTTCCTATCCCCATACCCCTTCCCCCCACTTCACTCCCTTCTATCTAATATAAAGTAACTCTATTCTTCTCTAGCCCACCTGTATTGTGAATTAGCATCTACATATCAGAGAAAACATTCAGCCTTTGGTTTTTTGGGTTTGGCTTATTTTGCTTAGCATGATATTCTCTAACTTCATCCATTCACTAGCAAATGCCATAATTTCATTCTTCTTTAAAGCTGAATAATATTCCATCATATATAATATATACCACATTTTCTTTATCCATTCTTCTGTTAAAGGGCACCTAGGTTGGTTCCATAGTTTAGCTACTGTGAGTTGAGCTGCTATGAATATTGATGTGGCTGCATCACTGTCATATGCTCATTTTAAGTCCTTTGGGTATAAACTGAGGAGTGAGATAATGGCAGTTCCATTCCAAGTTTCCAATTTTGTTTTATTAAGAAAACATTAATGTTATTTTATGTTTCAACATGTTTTATATTCCTTTAATTACATCTTATTTAGAATAAATTCACATGTTAAATACACTGCCTACTTGGCCTTCCGTTTCCTTCATATTGAGAATTTATGTTTAAAAAATGAAATCAAAGAAAACATTGTAATGGACTTTAACTGAAAATAGGTTTTACACTTGTTGATTTCCTGATTATTATCTTTGAGTCCTCAAATTCTACATTAGTCTTCTTAATTTGCAAAATGATGAATTATTTACTGGAAGAAACTTAAGAAAACATTGAGTAACTAGATCACAAATTTTGTGATTTGGAAAAGATGTCCAAAATTATTTTCATTTCATGACTAAAGCCAATAGCTTGATCAAATGCATGGAGGCTACAAATTGACAACCAAAATAACCAAGAGCACAGTGTGATGTCATGGGTTCGGTTTAGGAACTGTGAGTAGAATACAAATATAAAACATTTCCAGGGAGAAACAGTTTATCTTGGAATGCAAGTGCTTTCTGTTGAGACTTGAAGTACAGTCAAGTGTCCTACTACAAATAAATGGAATAAAGCTCCCAAAGGAGCTGTCACATGTGAACACCTTTTTGCTGGTGAAACTTGAAGATGTGGGCAGAGTTAGAGGAGTGTTAAAAGACTACATTCAACTTTCAAAGAACCACAGCTCTCATGACATGATGTCCACTGCTCCTATTTTGTAAGAGAATAAAAACCAAAGTGATTATTAAGGAAATAAGACAATAAATTCTAAGGCTTTCTTTGTTAACCAGTGTGATAGTGTTTTCTTTTAATACAGATTTTTTTCAAAACTCATTTTTCTCATCTCTGTTTTGCTGGTACCCTATGACCTTGATCCACCTCATCAGAAAACAAAGATAGGTATATTTATGTCTTCTTTTTCCAAAAATGCTTAAACTCAGAGTTTACAAACTTATGATCTCAATGTTAATGCACAACAAAATCCAAGAACAGTCTGTCAAACACATGACTTCCTAGCATTAATAACATGGAAATTAGTAGCAGCCAAAATAATTAGAATAATATTGTTATATTCATAATGCTGAACTACCAGACTGGTTAATTTGAGAAAATGGAATATGTCTGTAGGACTGTGCACTTGTACATGCATGTGCATATATTATTTTTGCTCAGTGTGAGCAATTTATCTAAAAAAATTGTAGTTGTAGATGGACAGTGTGCTTTCACTTTATTTGTTTTTTATGTGGTGCTAAGGATGGAACCCAGTGCCTCACACATGCTAGGCTAGGCAAGCACTCTGCCTCTGAGCTATAGCCCTAGCTCCTAGTGTGAGCAATAAATTTGATATTATTTCCTCATATGCAGGAGGAGAAGAAAATAAAGCACACTAAATGACAGTAGAGTCAGCTGTATATATAACTGTTTAAATAAGCTAATCAACAGTCATTCATTTGATTATTTAGGACAGTATTACACTGAGCACTGCAATTCAGAGGTGAATAAAACAAGATCTCTGGTCTCAAGGACTTTTCTTTCCTGTGGATGTGCGTATGTGTGTGTATGTGTGTATGTGCATGCACATGTTTGCATACATGTGCATGGTGCTTGTGATAGTGATATAGTGATGTACATTGGACCTGGACTCAGGAGTGGATTGAATTGCTAGTTTAACCATTTAGTAGCTATGCAACTTTGGACACATTTTGAAATTTCTTTATCCCTTGGTTTTGTGTGTATTATGTATGAATAATACTCCTCGTGGATCATATGTTGCATGTAGATTAAAGGAGAGATGAGTAGCAGAGACTGCTCAATATTCAATAAAAATCTATACTATCCTTCTTCAAGTCCACAGTTAAGACTTATTTTAACCAGCTGTCCATCTAGTTAGGCATGACCATATGACCACATTATCTCTGAAAGAATAGAAGTGATACATGCAACTTCCTGAGCCAGCCTCTATATACTTCCTTTGTGACCCTTTCTTTCATGGATCATTGTATTTGTAGTAACTATGGGAACTTCGGCAGCCACTTTTATCATGTCTGTAAAAGCCTGAATCTGTGACAGCCTGAGCCCCTAAATCACTCTGTGCTGTGCTGGGTGTAGTGTGTGTGTGTGTGTGTGTGTGTGTGTGTGTGTGTGTTCATGTTTTGTCATGGAGTGAGAATAGACATATAACCAGACCTTTTCAATGCAGTACAGTATGTCCTATAAAAGGGTCATGGGTACATGGAGGAGGGTTAAATAAGTTAGTAATGTCCTGAGGAGTAGATGTAAAAGAGAGACGAAGATAAGGGAAAGATTCCTAGAACAAGTCAGTTTAAGCTAAAACTTGAATACAAGTAGAAACTGACCAGGTCAAAAGGGGAAAAAATACATCCTAGACAGAGTAAAAGTCATTCTTAAAGGAATAAAGACATCAAATTGCAAGATATATTCTAAAAATTTCTAGTGTTTTTAATCTATATTATAAAATGGAATTCAAGTAATGAGAGAAGACAGAGCTGTAAGGACACATGCAAGATCATTGAACACCTCCTATGTAAGTGCAAGAATTTTGACATTATTCTGCTGTCCAGGTGAGACTCAAAGTTCATTTATAAACATTGATCCACCTGTACTCAAGAGGTTGGTCCTATCTTTAGGAGTTTTATCTTTGACCTTGCTGAGATGAAAAATGTATGATATGCCAATTGACTCAAAGTAACAGGAACTGTACTGATAATACAAAGGATTCAAAATGATCTTTTGCAGCCAGAATGTGTATAATATAAAGCTTATATTACAATATGAAGAGTTATCTTCTAAGTACACGTTGAAAGTAATTCATGTGAAAATAATGTGGATGTAACATTTGACCACAAGTATCATATGAGACAATAGTATAACATAATTTAATAAAAAAATCAAATGATGGTAGCTTAATTGAATGGGACTGTAAAACTTTAAATGTTAAAGCTTTAGTTGTTGTAACGCAATGTCTTTGAATATTTGAAAGCCTATCATGATGCCAGGGAATTACACTTGTGTAATATTCTAGAAAATATAAGTAGATTCAATAAGTGGAAATAACAATGTGGGTTTATTAGTTTCCTAGAGCTGCTGTATCTAAGTGTCACAATTCTGGGAGCAAGAAGTCCAAGATCAACGTGTCACTAAGTTGGTTTCTTCTGAAGTTTCTCTCCTTGGCTTGTAAATGCCATCTTCTCCCTGTGTCTTTGCATGATCTTCCCTGTGTGTGTGTCTGTGTCCTAATCCCCTCTTCTTATAAGGACACCAATCAGATCACATGAAGGCACACCCCAATAGCCTGATTTTACCTTAATAACCTCTTGAAAGTCCCTATTTCAAAAGAGTCACATACAGATAAGGGGTTCATCCCATGCATTTGGGGGGAATGCAATTCAGCCCATGAGAGTGCGCACCCACAAATCAACAGATAAAGGATATTCTAAGTGCTGGAGCTGTGCAAAGTTGGCAGACTGTCTTGATATGTGGTGAGCTCTGTATTACTAAAAGTGATCAGGCAGACAGTATAATGAAGGTTGAAAGGTAATTTTTCTATTTGGGAGAAAGTTTAGGATAAGTTTCCTCCTTGATTGTATTTATATGGTGATAAATAATCAACACATAACCAAAACAATTCCACAACCAAACAATTCAGAGTCAAAATGTTCATCAAATAAAGCTGGGTAAATTGATCAGTATACATAATGAGTAGACTTACAGTGTTCTAGATATTTTTACAGTACTTAATGATTTATGGAATACTTTTCATGCACATTATATATTAATTTCACAGTACAAGAATTCAATGGTAAAGGAATTATTAGAATATCCATTTTGCAGATGTAAACATTGAGAGAGATCAGAAAAATTGCCCCAGATTTTTAGCAAATACCAAAGCTAAAATTCCTTTCCCTTCCTATTCATCAACCCTGGGTCTATGTGATCCCAGGCAAATGTGGTAGTGTATTGTGAGCCACAGGACATAAGTAATGCATCTTTCACAAGCATCTTTCTTGATGATATTCAATTAAATCATTGTTTTCCAGATCAAGACAAGCATGGATACAGTATGAAGTGAAATTCAATCTCTGCTTGAAATGATAAGATAAAAAAGTTTTAAAAGGTTTTTGCTTCATGACACACTGATGTGGAAACTGTCCTAAGACACCCCTTGTTTATGGTACTTCTATGCTTTTGGAAGCTTTGGTGAAAAGGTTTAAGAAACTTCCACAAGGTGCTGTCACCTTGCTGTGAAGGGACATTGGTCTTGCTTGAAGAAGTGTTTTTTGTATGCAAGTGATCATCCATCTAATAGAAACTGCTTATAAAAATACCCTGTACAGAAAGCAGTTGCTTCATTTACAGCTAATTAATCCATCAGAGAGAGCCTCAAGTAGTAATTACTTTCACTCCTCTCCAATCAGCCTGGGCCAGATTTAAACCCCTGACCCTGAGAGAAGACTAATCTCAAACCTCTAGATATGTCTTTTATATTATCTTCTGGCATGTTCAGAATAATGATAACCAATTAATGAAGGATATTCTTTTATTTTTAATCTAGCATCAGAAAACACAAATTAGGTTTTGATGCCAAAGGGGTTGGGCTTAATTATGCCGAAAACTCCTTTGCTTTAATTCTTCCAACGAACCAATTTCATCCTTATGATGTGAGTACTATTTGTTGGATCTGAGATCTTGCTTCTGAATCAGGACGTGATGACAGGAATGTTTTGATGTTGGAGGTATTGTGATGTGGCTGAGTCCAAACAGCTATTGTAAATTGTAAAAACATTTTAACTATCAAATATTGTGAGCAGTGGATATTGCTGACGCCCAGCTCCTTCCAGAGTTTTACCCATACTAGAGATTTGGGACATTTGTGAGAATCACCAATGAGGAAAGATGGAAAAGATAAGTATATATTGTTTAGATGCATTAGGAAAAAATTTTAAGAATCCTATATTTCATGTGAGTCTTTTGACTCAGCTATGTTAAAATTTTCCTCATGTTTCCTCAGCCATGTCAATTTCAACTCTTCCTAGTCATTTTCCAGGACCTGGATTCTGTCAGGCCAAGTATAGGGTACTCAGCTGCTTTCCATAAGGTTTCGGGTCAGACTTCCTTCCATCTATAGATTAAGTGAAAATCTTGTATGAATAGATGAGAGGATAAATGAGATATTTTTTCCAAGGAGACCCTAAATGTTAATAGATTCTTGGACTTTCTAGAACAGTGGGTTTCAAACTTAAGCATGTATCAAAATGACCCAGAGAACTTACCAACACTCAGATTCCTGTGTCTGACCCTGAGATTTTCTAATTCAGTAGGTCTTTGTGGGGAAGTTAAAAATGTGCAGTTCTAACAAGTTCCTGATTGCTTCTCGTGCTGCACATTCAGAGGTTTATACGCTGAGAATCAATGCCTCAGAACTAGGTACTATTTTCAATTCCAGTCTGAGTGTTCTAAGATCTCAGGAAGATGAAAAGTCTCACTTTTGACAGAATAAATACAGGCATTGCGCAATCGAAATAGTATTTAACTTATGTCTTCAAGTTGTTCAAAAGCCCGTCAGTACTTTTCTATCTATAGTTAAGTAGTGTTCTCAGTCCTACAAAATGCTGTTCCTGAAAGACCTTTTGCTTCTGTTTTGCCTGGCAGAAAAGACACCACTCTAAGAATTGGCCTTGTGCCTTTTCTTAGAAATGTTCACACACTTGCCCTTCCACAGATGTTTGTTTTTGTGGTGCTGGGGATGAAACTGAGAGTCTTGTGCGTGCCAAGCAAGCACTGGACTACAGAGCTATTTTTCCCCAGATGTGACACCAACCCCTTCCATGCCCAAATGTGACACTAGCCTATTAAACATTTTATTCAGATAATGTATTTTTTCCCACAAGTCATGCTGGCATTAAGACACATATCCTCTTTTTTATACTTTCATCTTCATGGGATCCTGCTTCTCTTGATCTTTTAGCAATGATCCTATTATTTCTGTGTGTTTTAGTCACTTTTTTTGTTGCAGTGACCAAAAGAACTGACAAGAACAATTTTAGAGAAGGAAAAGTTTATTTGGAGCTCATGGTTTCAGAGGTCTCAGTCCATATATGGCTGTCTCCATTGTTCTGGGCCTGAGGTGAGGCAGAACATCATGGTGGAAGAGTGTGGCAGAAAGCATCTCAGGACATGGCCACCTGGAAGCAGAGAGAGAGCTCCACTCACAAGTGCCAAAATGTAAGCCCCAAAAGCACATCCCTAGTAACCTACTTCCTCCAGCCACACCCTACCTTCCCATGGTTACCACTTAGTTAACCCATTCAACTGAATTATTGCACTAAGTTAAGGCTCTCATGTCCTGATCCTTTCACCTCTAAACTTTCTTGCATTGTTTTACACATGAGCCTTTGGAGGACACCTCACATCTAAATCATAACACTATGTTTGTTATTGCCATACACAATGCCAGACTCTATTGTCATTTTAGCTCATACTAACTGAACAGTAAATACAGTATGATGATTATACACCTAATTTATAATGCTTAAACCACCCAGATTAAGATCCTATCCTTATAACTATATTCCCTTGGGCATGTAATTAAGCATATGTATCTCAGTTTCTCACTTGTAAAATGTGGACGACAATAATGCCTACATTTGTTCTTATGAAGTAAGAGAAATTAATTTGTTACTATTTTTAAATGGTTTCATGTGATGTCTGGCATGCAGCAAGTATATAAGTACTTGTCAGACAAACTATAAATTATTAGTTTAGCTCTTCCTAGACCTTAGATAGGAAGTTATCCTTCAATATTTCAGAAAGGGCAATTTTATCCTCAATATTGCTCAGAAAACTCTTCATTCATCTTGGGTTGAAATCCTTTTTTTCTTACTCCCTATTCCACAATCCATTGCAGAATTGCTTCTGCCACTAAGCTCTCCACCTTTTCAAGGTCACCATTGAACTTCCACCCTCAAATCTAAAGGCTTCTTTTCTCTCTACATTCTTCTTTAATGTATTTTTAACACTGCTAAATGATGTATCCTGGCAAATGTGGTCCTGATTTACATTCATCTTTTCTTTATACAATTACAATATTCACTTTTCTTAAATAACATTTTATCATTAAAATTTAACTTGTACTAAAAATATACAAAAGAAGCAAACACGAAAAGCACAATAAAATATAAAGTCCTATAATCTTAAAATGAAAATCACATAGCATGTATTCATATGGACTTCTGAGATATATGTGCACCAGACAAGTTAATCATTTTGTGCTTCATGATACAGGATTTCTCCAGAAGGGAAGAAACAAAGATGCAAATTGTCCCACTCAGGCCCCAAACTTGTATTCCACCAGATTCAAAGAAAAGCTGTATTTCTAATTGGGCCTACTCTACTTACACAAAAGTTCCATAACAATGTTTTATTACCAGCTCATAATCCTGGGGATCTTACCACTTCAGACCCACCCCAATTTCCACATGGAAGTATCAATTCCCCCCAAAATATATTCTTTCTGAAGGTGCTTTAATAAATGATTTTCTGAACTTCATTATGTTCCTTGTGATGTTTTAGTATCCCATTTATATCAGTATCTAAGGAGTTACCTGTCTGGTTTGCTGTTTTGTTTGGTTCAGATATTTTAATCATTTTATGATGTAGTAATATGCTGGAATATTTTCCAATGCCAATTAAAATCATCCTACAATACTTTCAATGTATGAACAGTAACCCATGTTATCAAGGTGTCATAATTGATTTAAATGCCCTCATAATATTTGCATTTATATTTTCCTGTATCTTGGTACTATTTACAAATATATTCTAGTACTTTTATATATCTGTTAATATTTGCATAAGCATTGGGTTATTTCTTTAGAAAGAATTCTTAGGGGAAAAAAACTTGACAATTCACATAATAAGAATACTTTAAGGGATCTAAGAGTTACTTCTGTCCCATTCAAGTCTTGGGGGAAGAGTATTCCTGGAAGATGGACCTGGGATAAGTATGTGTTTGGTAGATTCCAGGAAGGATAAGGTGACCAGTGTGGTTGGAGCCGAGTTAGTAAAGAAAAGTGGTAAGTAAACCTTAAATTATACTACAGAGCTATAGTTAAAAAAAAAACAGCATGATATTGGCACAAAAACAGACATGAAGATCAATGGAACAGAAAAGAAGACACAGAGACAAACCCACATAAATACAGTTTTCTCATACTGGACAAAGGAGCCAAAAACATACAATGGAGAAAAGACAGCCTCTTCAACAAATGGTGCTGGGAAAACTGGAAATCCATATGCAGCAAAATGAAATTAAACCCCTATCTCTCACCAGGCACAAAACTCAACTCAGAGTGGATCAAGGACTTAGGAATTAGACCAGAGAACCTGCACCTAATAGAAGAAAAGGTAGGTCCAAGTCTTCATCATATCGGCCTAGGACCAGACTTCCTTAACACGACTTCGAAAGAACAAGAAATAAAAGCAGGAATCAATAATTGGGATAGATTCAAACTAAAAAGCTTTTTCTCAGCAAAGGAAATAATCAGCAATGTGAAGAGAGAGCCTTCAGAGTGGGAAAAAATCTTTGCCACACACACACAACAGATAGAGCACTCATTTTCAGAATCTATAAAGAATTCAAAAAACTTTACATGAAGAATACAAATAACTCAATCAATAAATGGGCAGAACAACTGAACAAATACTTCACAGAAGTATGAATGGTCAAAAAGTATAGAAAAAAATGTTCAACATCTCTAGCAGTTAGAAAAATTCAAATTAAAACTATGCTGAAATTCCATCTCACTCCAATCAGAATGACAATTAACAAGAATACAATTAAAAATAAATGTTGGTGAGGATATAGGGGAAAGAGTACAGTCATACATTGCTGGTGGGACTGCAAATTGGTGCAATCACTCTGGATAGCAGTATGGAGATTCCTCAGAAAACTTAGAATGCAACCATAATTTGACCAAGTTATGCCACTCCTCAGCATATACCCGAAGGGCTTAAAATAAGCATACCATCTATGTAGCCACATCAATGTTTATAGAAGCTCAATTCACAATAGTCAAATTATGGAATCAGTCCAGATGCCCTTCAACAGAAGAATGGATAAAGAAAATAGAGTATATATATATGCAATGGAATATTGAAGAGTGAAATTATGCCATTTGCCAGTAAATGGATGGAACTGGAGACTATATTGATAAGTGAAATGAGCCAGTCCCCCAAAACCAAAGGCCAAATGTTCTCTCTGATATGTGGATGCTAACCCACATCAAGGGATGGTGGGGTGGGGGAAAGAACAGAAGTTCATTGGATTAGACAAACGGGAATGAGGGGAAGGTGGGGGTGGGGGATAGGAATAGGAAAGACAGTAGAATGAATCGGACATAACTTTCCTATGTTCATATATGAATATACCACAGTCAGACTCCTCATCATGTGTAAGCACAAGAATGGGATCTTAATTAGAATAAGTTATACTTCATGTATATATAATATGTCAAAATACACTCCAGTGTCATATATATCTAAAAACAGCAAATAAAAATAGAGAAGTGCTAAGAAATGAAATCATAAAAAATAGTAGTTTGCCAGATGATTGGGGTACGGTGAAGGAGGGTGTCATTGCAGACCTTTGTTAAAACACTGGTTTTGTTTCTGAAAGATATAGCCAAAGAAATGCTTTAAGCAGAGAATACACACAGTTATGTATGTTTCAACAGAATCACTTTGCATTGTGTTGAGAAAAGACTGGAGAAGCACAAGGGCAGATGAAGTTCAGCTCTTTAGGTGATGATTCCAATAATATAGGAGTGCTAACTTGGTACATAGTGATAGCAATGTACCATGGACATCAAATTTTATTATTATCATTATCATTATTATTATTATTTGATACTGAGGATTGATCACAGGGGTGCTTTATCACTGAGTACATCCCCAGCCCTTTTTATTTTTGATTTTGGGACATGGTCTCATTAAGTTGTGAGACTCTTACCAAATTGCTGAGGCTGGCCTTGAACTTGTGATCATCCTGCCTCAGCTTCCTGAGTTTCTGAGATTATATGTATGTATGTGCCACCACACCCAGCTAGGCTTCAAATTTTAAATGTTTTGTGGGTGAAACCATCAGGAGTTGTTCATTGAAGGACTACAGGATGCTGAACAATGAGAAGAGTCAGGAATGATCAGCATCTTGGTTTGATCAACTGGAAGGATGGAGTTGCTATTTAATGAAATTGGAAAGCCTGGAGGTAAACATGGTTATTTAAGACAGAAATTTGGACCACTTAAGTCCCAGACACAAAGGTCAAGAAAATGCCCATACACTAATAGTTGAGGACTGGCGTGGTGAACTGCATAAAATTGTTAAGGTAGAGAAATGTAACCTGTTTTGTTCATTTTTTCAGCACAAAAATCTGATTATTCTCTGGGTTATAGTTATCTGCATGTTATCTTGGCTGGATTAGGAAGTAAACATGTCATCTTGGGCAAGTCATTTCATCTCTAGAGTTTCCATTTCCTCCACTATGAAATGGGGAAATGGTGTCATTGCAGGAATTAAATAATAGCTATGTGCACTTCGTGTGGTGCATTAGTTATGTTTCAGCAAATATTCATTGCTCCTTTCTCCTCCCCAAATTATTAATCCCCTCCAAATAAAAAGTTTGCCTCTGTAGCCCTCACAGGATGCAAGACATTACATGCAGTAGGTTTGTACTATTTGTTGATTTAAGTGGAGTAAGTACTAAAAAGCATATATTTTTATGTCTATAATTGATGATCCATGACATGCACATAAATGTCATGAAAGGTTTAGTTATTATTTGTACTAAATGTTCATATCATTTCTCTCTAGCCAACCGGTTCTTTGGATGAAGCCTATTTTGCTGAAAACCACTTTCACCACCTTTATATTTGATGTTTCATTTCTAGGATGATTTTCTACATACCTCATTCCATTCCTTTATTAAAACTGTGGGACTCGTTGTCCTTTCTTCCTCAGACCTAAGGAAGGGAGGAACATGGGGTTGCTATGTCTGGGAAGTCTGCTCTGTAAATTCGGTAGCAGTCACAATGCTGCGCATGTCTTCTGGTCTGCTGCCTATGGAAGAAGCAGCCTCTGCTCTATGCTGTGTGTCTGAGGTTACAGTTGCTTGGGCTGCATTTTGATCGTCAACATTTACAAGGAGGTCTGTGGGGAGCTCTGTTCATTCCTCTCCACCTCTAGCATCTATCACCCATGAAAGAGAAGCAGCTTGAGGTTCTTCATGAGCTCCCCAAAGCTCTCTCGATAATTGCCTGACTCTTACTTTCCATAGCCTTAGAGAGGCAGAAGAAATGGATTTTCTCGTGATTGGAAGCAGCCCAGGTAATAGGGATCATGTTCCTTACATCATGAGTCTAAGTTGCCAGGATACACAGGCTTCAGGCGCTGTGTGAAGTTGAAACTTTCTCCACACATAGTTCAGATTGGTCTCACTGATTGCTGTTGAAATATCCCAAGTGATAGCAGTTTTCTCTTGTTTACCATTTCAGCAATTGCACCCAATCACAGGGAGACATCTAATCAGCTAATTGACCAAATTCAGACAGGATGTCATGGAAATATTTCCAGACAAATTGGTATTTATCTTCTATTTCAAGGTCTGCAGGGCAGGAAATTCCAAAACCTTCTTCAACTTATGCTAGAATTGAGTAAACTTCACCATTAAGAAACGCTTTCTGATTTCCAACTTTGCTTCCTCACTTTCTGGCCTGTTTTTTGTTCTCTTCCTTTTGGACCACACAAATCTTTATTTTGCAAGGACATTTTAAAATCCACATTAAATTAACCCTGATGGCAATTTAGGTGTACAACTGTGCTTTAAAGAAAGCATTTTGTGTCTTCTAAGCAAATCACCTCCTTTAAAAATAGTCATCAAGCATATCTAATAGAAACTTCGAAATGATTACTTTTCTGTATTCTAAACCTAGTTACAAATCTTAGTATAAAGTACAACTGATTCTGTATGATTGGAATTAATGAAATGAAAATTATGTCTATATATATTTATTTGTGTCTTCACTCCTAAAAATGTTAAGTGGCCCAAAACTAAATTTGGCCTGTTGCTATTCAGTATTCAATACTAAGTCAGAATGTAGTATAATTGTCTGTGGAATAAATTGAATAAAATTAGTAAAAAGCAAACACTATAGTACATTCTGAAAAAAAAGGATGAACATAAAGAAAATAAGCAATTAATTAGAAAAGAAAAATATTACAGATGAGGCCAGTCATTAAATGCAGATGAAACAGCTGCGCAGATGAACATAAACACAAAAGAGTCATGATTAAATTAGATGATAAATTATATATTAGGATTCTCATGGCTTGTTTCAATTTTGAAGCATATTTATAAAATTATAAGTGACTACAGTTAGGGCGCTAGCAATTTAGTGTTAAACATGTTTTTAAATTTTTTTGATGTATCATTTTGGTCAACCTTTAAGTCAGTCTCTGTGGCCAAGTGATGATGACAATCTAAAATGCTTGGCTTCAAATTATCACCTAGGGAATGTGAAGTTCATGGAAATGAGCAGGGTGCCATTCATTAGCATGTCAAAGATGCTTCTTCAACAGGATGCCATTAAATTATGGTGGTGATAATTGAGACACTAAAAAGAGACAGATGCTGGGCCTGTAGTTCCTAAGATCTTATAACCCATTAGCAATTAAATTTCAATGAGCTAACATAACTTCACTCTCACTAAATTAACAACTGGGAATATTCTTTTTGAAGCTGTCTTTTTCCAGGCGGGTTTTGCCTGATTTTAAAGGCAAATTGGAACACCATTATGGTGCAGGAAACAGGAAACAGAACAACCAGGTATAGGGATGTGCCCTGCTCTCAGAATTGGAATTTGGGTGACAGCCAACCAAGTCTGGGCAAGAACTGGCAGTTCAATTATATCAGAGTGTTCTGATGGGTTTTGCAGATTTGAAGAACAACAATGGATAGATACATAGAAGAACAGTTTCTTAAGGGAAGACCTGTGACTTTTCTCTCTCTAGGTGAGGAATGTAACATCAGAAACTAAATTGGCGATTCATGGGGAAAAAGGAAGGCAACATGATTTCAGTCTGACTGCTATATGTTCATCAGCATAGATAAATCTGTGCTTACAGTAAAAAATTAATCCAAATATATCACTGGCTTAATATAACAGAGATGGGTTTTCTACTCCCTCAAATGTCAATTTAGGTAAGATGACTTTTGGTGGGGAGGGTACCAGGGATTGAACTCAGGGACACTCGGCCACTGAGCCACCTCCCCAACCCTATTTTGTATTTTATTTAGAGACAGGGTCTCACTGAGTTGCTTAGGGCCTTGCTAAGTTGCTGAGGGTGGCTTTGAACTTGTGATTCTCCTGTCTCAGCCTCCCAAGTGCTGGGATTACAGGCATGTGCCACCACGCCCAGTGAGGTAAGATCATTTTTAAGGCCATTATTTTCATGTGATCCAGTGATCCAGGCCTATTTGATCTCATAGTGCTATCATCTCAAATATTGCTTGAGGGCTCCAGGGGAAGTGAGAATAGAGTGGGAGCTTGCAAGAAGGGTCCTTAATGGATGCAGAACTAAGTATACATCATTTCCACTGACAACCCCTAGCTTAGAAACAGCTACTTGACCTCATCTAATTACAATGAAGCTAAAAAATATGGAGGTGCATACATATATTTGTAAACCATAAATATCTTGGATCGAAGATATGATCTGAAATGGAGGAAGATACAAGCAGGCAAACGCTGACTAAAGTTAAGATATAATCAGATAGGCCATGTCAGAGTCTCATGGATTCAGACAATCTCTAGGCCTAAGAAACACTTGGGGCTAATTTCACCCTTTTGGAAAGAAAGTGGTGAGGGATGAAGAACAGGTCCCAATTTCAGTAGTTTGATAACATGAGCTTGGCAAAACTATAGCATAAGAAGTATATAAACTCTAGAATCATGTATACATTGTATTATATCTTAGATTTATCCTTCCCTTACAAGGATACCTCAGCAAATTATGCGGCTTCTCTGATGATGAATTTTCTTGTGTGCTGCTTTATGCTAAGCTGGGTCATCCTAAAATTCATAAGTTGAAGTCCATGATTTCAAGTGTCTATATATGTGATTCTATTTGGAAACAGGGTGTTTAGATAATTAATTAAAGGAGGTCACTAGGATAGGTTCTAATCTAATCTGATACAATTATAAGAAAAGGAGATTAGGACATAGATACACTCAGTCTACCAGGAAGAGAGAGCCTCAGAAGAAACAAACACACTGACGCCTTGATTTTGGCCTTCTAGCCTCTAAGACAATGCAGAAATGCATTTCTGTTGTTTGAACCATACAGTTTGTGATATCTTGTCATGGAAACCCTGGCACATTAATTAATGTATCAAAATGTAACACCAATAACCTGCCATACATATTTACCTTTGTGTGAAAGCAAGTTAATAAGTCATAAAATGTTATACCAAAGCTAAATGTTCTTGTTTTATGGTTTTCTTTTACACTGATTGTTCTTTAAAGATGACAATGTGATTTATAGCTGAATTTTCAGTGTCTCAGACAAGGCGTGGTCATGTATAGATGTTCTGAAATAGTCTGCAGGAGGGAGGAAGAAAGGAAGGAAAGGAGGGAGGAAGGGAAGAAAAAAAGCCATGCCTAAAATAATTTATTAACAGGGATTTAAAGAGAAGAAGTGATGAAAATTAAAACCCTGGTCAGCAAATTTAAGACACCCAGGAGAATGAGGGTAGACCCTGAGTCAGTTTTTACTAAAGCAAATATTCCTAATGTGTTATATGCTCAGGGATGGAAACAGGGTCAAGGTAGGAAGTAATCATTGCACTGCATGCAGACAAGTACCAAATACATTGAACAATGTTTACCTTACTATTTAATGACATTGCAAAATAATAACCGGATCATGAAATTCCATTGTATTTCAATTGATGAAAATATATATAAGAACTTGAATGCTGAGTTTCAGTGTAAAAGGAATCTCTTTATGGAGGACACCTGAAGGATAAAGAATGGTTCAGTGAAGCCATCCTTTTCTGAGCACCTTACTATAGAAACCATGTTGCTCAATTATAAGGAAATAGAAAGGTAACTAAGATCCAGTTCTTGGTCCCAAGAGTTTGCAATATTTTTCTACTTTGGAAATGATTCCTCTTTTTTCATCCAAATAAGCAAAATATCAGCAAATACACACCTGTGTTTGAATAGTTGTATAAAAATAAATAGCAGTACAGCCAGTCTAGAAAATAATAATTACATCTCTTCATCCCCCTGAAGGCTAAAATAATTTATTTTAAGAGAAGGAAATAGAAGTTAAAATGCACAAAGGTACTAAGCACATGCCTATTGAATGAAATCAAATCCATTCTTGTTACAACCAACATCAAAAACCTTCAAGTCAGCTAGTAGAGGTAGGTCAAGGATGTAGGCTCTGGTTAAAAAACAAAGTAAAAACTTTGTCCTGGATTTTCAAGGTAATCAAGGTCAGATCATAACCTTGGAATCTGTGACTGTCTCTTACAGAAGTAGTTAACTATGTAAATATGTAATTCCAAACCTTCTCAAGAGAACACTTGAGATATTTTAAAACAGGCCTTTTCAGCATATTTGAAGTGCCTCATTGGAGTATTGGTCATGTCTCCTTACTGTATATTTAAGACCTGGTGTGTATTTGTATGTATGTATTGTGAACAGAATAACATTCTGAGGTAGTAACAGATTCAATGGAGTTTATCACTCTGAAATTATTTTCATTACTACCCTTTGCCCCTCATTCTAGACTCTAAGGGCATATAATATTCTCCAGATAATCTGAGAGCATGTGCACATGGCCCTTTGATCCAGCAGTCCTAGAGAAGCTCTATAGTCACAGTGAGGAAGGCAGAGTGAACTGAGCAATGTCATATGGGAAGGCAAGGAAAACAATGAGCATATGGAGTAGAGGCTTAGATATTGAATCCCAGGTTAGACTCAAGCTGACATAACTACTTTTGGAGATATACTAGTATTAATAGTAGTAGTAGTTGTAGCTCTCACATATTTAAGTGTTCACCATGTGCAAGGTCCCATGCAATATAGCTTACATAAGTTATCCATAATACCCGAATGTTCATCATAGGAATTTGTGTTATTATGCACATATACTTAAACTGGATCTCAGAAGAAATTCCAAAAGATCACAGAACTAGGGAGTGAAAACAGCAGAATTTTGCCAAGTATAGTATGATTCTTGATCTACTATAGCACTCCATTGCAAAAATGAGAGCAAAACAAATAACAGTAACAATGAAACAGTTATTCTCAGCTTTAGTGTCATAATATATAATTGTGTTACAATGAGTTTTGATGTCTGTCTCAAAGAATGTTATATGGATAAATGTTTTCAAATGAGATTTGTAGCATTCACTTATTTTTGTAGTGTAGATACCCTTATATAGTCAATATCGAGCTCTTCTAGTAAAGACATTGAAGAAGCATTTGGGAGGAGATGATTCCAACCAGCTGAGTTGTTCAGGCCAATTTCAGCATACTATGGAAACACAAGTAGTGTTAGTCAGCTTTTCATTGCTGTGACAAAATACTGGATGGAGTTTAACTATCAAGTTGAACTTGATAGAGTACAACGTAGAGTAGAAAAGATTTATTTTAGTTCATGCTTTCAGAGATTTCTGTCCATAGTTGCTTGTACCCATTGCTGTGGGCTTGTAAGGCAGAACTTCTTGTAAATGGATGTTGGGGAAAAGCTGCTGCCTACCTCATGGTGGTCAAGAAGCATGAGAGAAAGAAAGGGGATGGGGGAGAAAGGAAGGACCAGGGACAAGATATAGTCCTCAAAGGCACACCCCCAAATACATCCTTCCTTCAACTATGTTCTACCTAGTATAGTTTCAGGTACAAACCCATTGTTGAGGTCAAAGCCTTCGTGATCCAATTACTTTCCAAAAGTCCCACTGCTGAACCCTGCTGCCATTGGGAGCAAAGCCTTCTACACAGGAGCCTTTGGGGGATATTCCACGTCCAAACTATAACACTATTCATAGCTGCATCATTGGAATTTGGATAATTGTTTCATTTATATATGCATTAGATTCAGGATTATTCCTAATACACTCACTGTACTTGCAATTAAATATGATTCCTTTATTAGGAGAATGTGCCATACATGACAGTATCATCATGTGTATTAGAAAGTACAACAACAGGCCCCAAACTGAATTTAGGATGGTAAATTAGCAAAAGCTAGCATTCTTGGGAAGCATATAGTTGAAAACTGTATTTTTACATGATTGCCATTAACATAATTGTCTGAATCAACTTGAATTTTGTTAAAATGTAGATTTCTGAGTCCTATCCACAGGAACATGATCTGCAAATGGGAACATAAAAATATGACAAAGCAGCATTCTCCAAGTGTCCAGAAGCCAAGTTAAATGCAAAGTTTTTATTGGTGTACTATCCCAGTTTCAAGAGCAGTATCAATCAACTATCAGTCATATGATCCATACTTGACTCAGTGTGGATTAGTGTGTTCAATAGTCAGTTTCCAAAAAAAAAAAAAAAAAAAAAATGAGTACCAGCCTGATCTAAGGAGCTTAGCTCACATATAGTTCTTCTGTAAAGATGTATTAAGACAGTGTTCCCAGGACTGTTGAAAGTCCTAAAAGTACTCTTGGATATCTAGAATGATGATGTGAAGGGGCTCCCACGCCTATACTAGGATAAGCAGCTTGAACTAAGCCTGTAAGAGTACCCTGAAGTGGAGTAGAGGGGTATGCATTTGGGAGTAACAGACATAGGATGTCAGTAGGTATTAACATACAAATAAAAGTGACTGATGAAAATTGGATTTGGAGATGTTAGATTAAGTATTTCAAAATGAATTATTGAAGAATTTTTTAGAGCATTTACGATTTTATGTTCCAAGTCTCTCAAAATAGGATCTAGTATATGGTATGTCTGAAGTATATTTTACCATGAAATCTTTCTTTTGTGCAGTTTAGATTACTATTTGTGGCTTGGGATATGATGAATTAATGAGGTCTCAAGATATTTAATTTTTGTCATAATCACTTTAAATGGATAAGTTAAGGGTTAGGATCCCATGAAGATCTAGCCTTCTAGCTAGGGAAAATACACTAATGGATTCATGTCTATATCTTCTACCAGGCAATGCAACTAACTCTAAACTTATACTTTTTTAGAAGTTTCATATGTATTTTCATAAATTATGAAAAGTTTAGCAATTATTTCTTTAAGAGCCACCTACTAAATGCTTTAGATTTCTCAGGCTATGTAAAGTCCTTGCTGCCTGCCTATCTATGTATTTATCTATGTATCTATCATCTATTAGCTACATATCATCTAACTACTTATTTTATGGTCCTTTAAAACTATAAAAATAGTACTCTTAATTCACTGATCTAACAAAAACTGGCTATAGGCCATAGTTGACCCAGAAGGGATAGCTTTCTGATCCCTAATCTAGGGTAACAGTTTTAAATCTCATTGAAGAATTCAACATCAAACCGAGGGACAAGATTTAAGTACTATCAAAGAGGCTATCCATTCCTGCTCACTGCAGCAGTCTTCTTAGGAATTCCCAAGAGAATTTGGCAGAAGTCTGTGACATGAGAGGCTAGGTTCTAAATGATATTGTGCTATTTCTTGGACCACTTGCGCTGGGGGAAGGCATGGCAACAAATAACTAGTACACTTCTTTATGTAACAATTTTGACCCAGTCAACTTGAAGTCAAGAATATTTTTTCCCAAACTCTTGGTCCTAGAGTTGAAGTGAGGTCCAGGAATAACTTGAAAGTACAGCGAGACCAGGGGTGGGATAAATTTAGTCTACGTATTCTCTATTAATTGCTATAGGTGTGAGAGCAATCTAGCTGCCATATCTATCACCCCATTGATACCCAGGATTTGATTTGACTGACATGGCCAGTTATGCACCCCATCACTCCATGTGCAGCCCTCTCAAAGCTGCACACTCAGTTGAAGAGTTCAAATTTTCTCATTAGAGATAGATTGTTTTTCAGTGAAGAGTAGCTGAGATCCCAGACTAGAACATCCAGACAAACTCTCATGGTCCATTGGTAGGAGAACATAGGGTTGTCAAGCTTCTAAAACCCTAGACACATGCAAATGAAGTGGTGCATGCAGCAGTCTGCCTTTTCAAAGAAAATGGATAGATGATGAATATATGTATATATATATATATATATATATATATATATACATATACACACACAGAATTCTGGATAGAGAGGTATTTTTTTTCATTTTTTTAAGATGCTGATAGACCTTTATTTTACTCATTTATTTATATGTGGTGCTGAGAATCAGACTCAGTGCCTCACGCATGCTAGGCAAGTGCTCTACCACTGAGCCACAACCCCAGCCCTAGATAGGTATTTTAAAAGGACATTTGTATTTGTCTTTGTACATCTTGATTCACCCAGCTTTATTTCTAAGTACTAAATTATCACCTGGGTTGTACACATGCAGGTCAAGATTTAAGACAGATCAAGTATAATTAGTGAGATAATTATCTCCATCTTACTACCAATCCATTCCTCCTACCCACACTCACTCACTCACATTCACGAATACTATGCAATGAATTATATTTCCTCTCAATCTTTCCACTCTTCCTAGTGTGCTCTCTCTCTCTCCCTCTCCCCTCCTCCCCTCCCTCCCTCCCTCTATGTACTCTACAGCATGAAGTAGAGTAACATTAGATTACTAGGTAAAATGCATCACTTCCAGTCCACGTCAGTGACTTAGGATAATCATTTTGAAACTTGGTTTCAATGACCTCACTGGAAAATGGGGTAATATTACTTTCTTACAGAGTTATTTGGAGATTCAAATGGAATAATAAATGTGAAAGCTTTGGCAACTTGAAAGCTATGGGAATGTTAGGTGTTGTTAAAACAAAACTCCATAAATACAACTGAGTTAATATATTCAAATGCTTTAGGGATGCTGATTTTTTTGTCTAAAAATATGAGTCAAGTTTCTTTAAATGTATCAGTTAACAACTGTGTTTCCTTATTAAAAGTGAAAGTCTGGTCTGTTTTTTAAAGAACAAATAAAACATGGTAATTGTGAAATAATTTATCAATAGCAGCTTAAATACATAAGTAGGAAATGCCAACATTTTATTATGCTTTGTTTTTGCTGTTGTTTTGTACTCTATGGGCAAGAGTACCCATCCCCACCTGTGGTTAAAATGCATGACTCTAATTTAAAAATCTATTTCAGTCTCTTCAAGTATGTGATGTTAAAAATATTCTCTCTCTCAATCATATGGTGAGATGCCTGAGATGTTGCATTTCTTTCATTAGAATTCAGTTCTCTTGCTCCAAATTCCTCTTTGTTTCAATTTCTTAAACTATGAAATCAGGGCATGCTGCTTAGTAATGGATTTGGTATTTGTTATTTTCTGGCACAGTAGTAGCCTAACTAAATCATTCACAGTCCATCAGTCTAAAAGAAATCCAACTCTAGCACTGCCCTAGGGTGTCAGGATATTATTAATCTAAAAAAATACAGATTCTTATAGATGATCCAAGTGCTTTGAATCCAATGAGTGCAAGAAAGAGACTTTGGTATTGAAAAGCAAACTTGACCTTGCAGCACAATTTTGCCCAGAAGCTCCATTCTCAAACAAGACAAGGGATTCACACAATTGAACAGGTTTTGACATTGATGCATGCATAAAAGAACCTTTATGTTTTTGAATACAGTGAAAAATTTTACATGCTATCTGATAAAATACAACAAACATTTATTGTATTCCTGCTGTGTACTAGTTATCATTGTATGTGCTCTGAGAGTGCAGAGATTATCCTTGTCCTCTAGGGGCTTGAACTCTATTAGAAGGCAAGCAGAAAATACTTTGTATTATAGGAGACATAATGAAAAAGTGTTAAATCTAGGTATAAGGATTTAACTCTGAATGCAGAGGAGCAAGTGATTAATTCTGACTTGAGAGACCAGACCATGAAGCCTGAGGGAAGAGAAGGATTCTAGTAGGCAGAAGCCAAAAGGAGCCACGTGGCTATCCAGGCAGAGGGAAAAAAGTGCTGTGGCAGAAAAATACAGTCCATGGAGAGTAAGTGCTCTGGCAAGGCTTGAGTCATTATTCAAGGAAGGATAAATTGGCATTGGAAACTGAAAAAGTGGTCTGGCATCCAATTGTAACTATCATGCTAAGAAGTTTGGAGTTTGTTTTTGAAGGAAATTGGGAGTCAGTGATAGATTTTGAGAGGCAGAATTTGAGATATCATCTTTGGTTTATTAAAAGGAGTCAGAATCAGTATGAAGATTGGGCTAAAGAGACTAATGACAGGGAGGCTCATTGGTCCAGGAGAAAGACATGTGCTTAAGTCAGGGTAGTGGCCATACAACTAGAAAGGTGGGAAAGAACTAGAACTGACTTGGAAGAAGACATATCAAAGACACAATCAAGAGGCTTTAGATGATTGGATGTGCAGGGGGAAGCAAGTACAGATACAAAGGATCTAGAATATCTACCCTGGGTGACTGGAGAGTATAACATGCTGGTGATCAGGAAACTGGAGAACCAAATCTTGACAATAGTGTTGTAGAGAAATGCATATATAAGGTTCTGCTTGTGGACAAAAAAAAAAAAAAAAAAAAAACCTAATTAGTGATCAGTATTCCTCATGGAAAGTAAAAGAGGGAAACTTCCAAAACTGATGTTCGAGTAAGCAAAAGATTAAAGTGAAAGGAATTAGGTCACCTCCACATGGAGAAATAAAACAACATCGACTCCCAATACGTGAGTCATTGTTTCAGTCCTAGGAAAGCTAAGCTCTTGGCTTGCACGGGTACAGGCTTCTACATAGTCTTTGAGACCCAGAAGGGTTAAATGTTGAATAATCCTGGAAGAACAGTGGGGTGAAAATCATGAGAGTTTTTGTAGGCATGGAGGCAGCCAGAATGGAATGACTTCCTAGGTGTTCAGCCAAGCTGAACTGGGTCCAACACTCAACAAATTAAAATAATGACAGCATGGTAGCAAAGTTGGTACTCACAGTTTTAAATACCAACCACTGAGCTAACACTGCTTTACCTTAATTAAAGAAATTAATGTCACTCTACAACAAGTGTATGTTTCTTATATTTCAGATATCGTCTGAACTGGAGGCTGGAATGGAGAGATTTGGCAAGAGGGCAATGAACTATGAAACTAATTAAGAAAAAATAACAAAGAATCTAATAACACTGTTATGACATAGGAAATAGAGGAATGTTTCAGCCAGTATACAATACTAGCTGCTTGTTGAAACACAGACACGAATCATAGAATCACTCTTTACAGGTCATGCACACTTGTATTCACTGATTCAGTAAATGTTTACTATGCATCTATTAGGTACTAGATACTATGCTTGGAACTGGTGATGCAGAATAAGGTAGTTGTTGCTTTCAAGTATATCATTACCTAAGATGCGTTCATGCAGAAAGTTGAAAGTGAGAAGAGTTTAACAATTAAGTTTACTATCCCCTTGTAGCGTACGGACGAATTCAGTTACAAAATAACAAAAGCTGCACATTGCCTTGTTCCAACACCTACTCTGTGCCACATACTGAGCTATGTAATTCACACCTACTAGTGGACTTCATGACAATCATTATGAGGTAGAGATTGTTATCTGCAAATTTTAGGCAAGGAAATTGAATGTGAATTTAAGATATCTTTTCAGGATCACAAAATATAATTATTACAGCTAGAAATTGAAAATATGACTCTTTCAAAGAATGTATTCTACTTGGACCCCACATAATTACTCAGAAGGTCTGTATATAAGAAAGACTGAGGAAGGAAATTCAGGGCATCATAGATAATGGCCTGAGAACATGTGTGGGTAAAAGTGGCTCATAAATGTGGAAGAAAGCAAGAAACATGACTTAGCAGAAGCCATTCTAAGTGGACACAAATGAGAGCAAAATATTAAAAGGAAGGGAAAGGAAAGTTGCAGAAAATGTCAGTAAAAGCACTGAATTAGGAGCCAGTTAAAGTGAAGTGTGCCAAAGAGACCTGGTTTTCTGGAATCCACTGCCATATTGAACACACACCGGGGTTGTAACTTGCAGGATGCTAGTCCAATTCTAGTCAGCAAACCTCCAGAAATCTTAGCTGGAATATGTAATCATGGTGTAGGTGCTTTGTTTCTTTGACTTTCACCTCTGCCCCTTTTAATTAGCTGGATGATCCAAGACATCTGTGAAAATTTTAACAGGCTGCAGCTAATACATGTGAAAGCTGCTTCTGGCTGTGAAAAGCTTACCCAGTGGGCAACTAGTTTGCAGGTTGTTCATAAGGAGAGTGTGATTCTAAAGCCCTGTTGGAATGCTGCTGCTGCAGATGTGTGTGTCAGCAAACAACTGTGGTGTCTCAGGTCAGGAGGCTACCTGAGTCATAGTCCCACTGGGAGAAGCATGGTCCTAGGACTGGGCTTCATGGGGATCTGGTTACAGTCTAAGGCTGTCATTTTATATCCCAATTTTCTACTTGATGGCATGCTTTAATGAGTTGATTCAGGCCCAAATGATTGGATGAAATGTTACTAAAATTAACTGGTTCTTGAAAATGTATTTGATTTAATCCCTGTTTTATATGAGGAAGCAGAGAATATGACATTCATATATAAAAATGTTTTAAACATCTCTTCATTTCAAAAACAGGCCATCAGTGAAGGCAGAATACAAACAATAATAAGATTACATATACGCTTTTCACGAATTCCAACTTTGTTAATATAATGATAACATGGCTTACTTCCCAAAATATCATCTGTGGACATATTCTGAGGTTCCTGAGCTTAATCTATAAGATTGTGTATGTGTACACACACACACACACACACACACACACACACACAGAGTTTCTTTTCAGAAAGTTAATGAGTCTTAATATTATAACATGAAATTTCAAAGCCAAGATTTCTGCTTTTTGCTTCAAAGGCTATCAGCGCAAGTGTACTTGTGTTTTGAATCAGGTTGGTGACAATTAGTATCTCTTTTATTGTCCAATACAAATGAAAGGGACAGTTTTATGGTACAGACAGTAAGTGCAGGCTCTGTGAAGGTCAAATGAGAGCATAATGTGCTGAGCAAACAAAGTGTGGAAGGAAAAAGTGGGAGAAACGAGTCCTTACAGAGCTCAAAGGATCTGTCAAGGCATTTTATATAATTATGTTGAAGTTATGAGCTTTATTTGGATTTCAATAAAACTACATCATCCCATTAATTTCTTTCAATTTTATGCTTTTGTATTTAACTTGTATTTTTAGAAATAGTATATACAAATTTTAGGTTTGTAAATATTTAAGGAACATGATAAAAATCAGGTACCACATGATAGTTTTTCCTTGAAAAATTGTTTGTATGTTAGTCATGATGGAGAATCAGTGCTCTAAATGTCATCTGCCATTATCACTCCTGCCTCCACCCTTAGCTACTCTGTTATGGACCATTAGTGATGTCAATCTCCTCATGTCCCAGTTTTATGGCTTCTCACTGGTCCTTAGCTTAATTGACTCTTCTAAGTTATTTGATACTGTTTTTTATTTCCTTGTCTTTGAAACCACCTTTTCTGCTGCTAAAAACAAACACTCTTGTCTTTTCCTCTGCCTCACTGCTCATTCTTTCTTAGTCTCCTTCTAAAGTACTACATTTTCTTTTTAGCTGCTTACAAGGTTTTCTTATCTCTTTGCTGTTTGGTGGCCCACTCTTCTGGGATCACCTAATTCTGTTTGTCCTCCGGAATGGAGTTTTTTCTCAAGGAGTCTTTGCTTCCCTTCCCACAGATTCCCCATCTGTCCTCCAAGGAAGAAAATTCCATCTTTTTCACTAACACCAACAAACTCTAGAAGAACAGGCCATTCTCTGCACAGTTCTGCATCGTGATTCTGCAGAAATGTAGATGAATTGAAGCCAAAGCTTTGTAAAACTTTTTCAGATGTGAGTCAGATCACAATTCCTGCATCCAGGGCACTCCTGGGAACACATGTCAAAGTCCTCTTGAAGCACTTCAGTGGAAGTAGGTGGAAGTGTGCTCCTGTTTTCATACCCATGGGAAGCAAAGCATATACACATTTTCCTGGAAATTAATTCGAATCTTTGCTTCTGAGCCTCGCATGAATTTTTAGCCTTTACTTAAGAATCCTAGATATGGCAGGTGAACTATTGCTGGCAAAATCACTTTGTAGCCATCATTTATGAATTGCTGATAAAAATGAACTAGTACATTTTAAAAATTTTAAAAATACTGCTTGTGTTTTTATTTGCCAACTATTACATTTGTTCTCATTTTGGGTAACGTGAAATTCAAACATATTAAGATGATTCAAATATAGTGTTTCATAATGTATTCTTGGCATTCCCTTAACCGTACTACCTTTTTTTCTTTTATTGTTAACTTTTAATTCAGACCCTCATTTTCTCTCTGTAGTATTATTCCCATATCCCCTTAATTTTGTCACTTGACCCAGTGTTACTTTACTTTTGCACATTCTAATTGCAAACCATCATCCACATATCTGCTGGGATGATATTTCTAAAATGCTGTTTTTATCACAACAAATAATTTTGAGTTTCATACATGTTATACTCAAAATTTGTTAGAATAATATGAAGGCTTTCATGATCTAATGTAAATCTACTTCTTAAGGCTTTTCTCTTATTCCAAATCCCATGAAGCTCTCGCCTGCTATTCATTATTTCATCCATACAGAAAAACCTGCACTTTCTAGAATTATCTTTCTGAAACATCATATATCATATCTTTTCCCCATACCAGCCCTTCCCATCCACAGTCTGATTAAAAAACTCCCATTCATCTCTTGAAAAGTCAGTTCAGTTATAATGTATTCTATGAAATCTTTCATGATCTCTCCAGAGGCACGTGAATTCAGTTGTCATTATTAGCTCTCCCAAGTATTATGGAAAGGCTGTCACAAACATAAATTGTCCTTCAGAGTATTATATCTCCAATCACATACTTGATTGAACCTTTGTTTACTTCTATTTCAGTCTAACTATGGCTCCAGATATCAAGTGTCATGGATGCTTGAGTTAGGAAATTTGGAGAAACATTTATTTATCTTACTTTGCTTGGCATGGTACACATAGTCGAATGATTTTGCAAATTCACAAAGCAATATTGCTTTGGTTTCTTCCTTAAAATATCTCACTAGAGTAGAGCAGTGCTCTCTGACCTACTTTGCTCAGCCCCCTCACTCATTGCTCATCTCCCACCTCTCTAACAGAATAGTGTGGAATTTCAATTTTTTTTCTAGGCTATATTACTAAAACATCAACTTCAGATTTACATCAATTTCTCTCCTCTTTCATCAATCACTGCTTCCCATATTATGTTTACAATTTTCACCAGCAAATTCAAAGATGGTAGATATGTAAATGAAATTGATGAGGCAGATACAGAGCTCCTGTAAGTCAACTGTGGTGTGACTTAAAGCACATAGGTGAAGCCTTTGCTAGTTTCTGTAACAATTATCTGACATGGTCTGACCTCCAATTAGCTCTGCTCTCTGTTATCATTGATTATACAACCAGAGAGTTGTGAGAGTTGTGTATGACACTATGAAAACAAAAACAAACACTTTTTGACACATCACCATTTCTGCTATGGTTAAATGGCAGCAAATGGTGACAAATGTGACAAAACCTTGAAAAATTTCAAAAGCCTAAGAAGGATGTCAGCAGTTTATTGCCAAACCCTGAAAAGAGATAAGGAATGCAATGGTTACATTTTTGTGCCAGCAATGTTTTGGATAAGATTGAAAATATTTGGGTATATTTTGTTAGTGTTGCTTGCAATTTGACATGAGGAACATTATCTTATTAACAAAGTATTTTCTCCTGACTTGTATAATTTTTAATACAACACTGACTTACTCTGTTTAGGCTACTATAACAAAATACCATAGATTGAGGGTTTCAAACTAAATACATAGATTTCTCACAGTTCTAGAATCTTGGAAGTCCAAGATCAAGGTGTCATTCTACTTAGTTCGTGGTAAAAACCCTCTTTCTGGCTTGGAGGAGGCCACCTATGTGTTCACGGGGAGATGATTTCGTCTCAACCTAATTACTTCCCAACTCCAAAAATCATCACATGGGATTTAGGACTTCAATACAGGAAATTTGGTAGGACAGATTTCAGTCTGGCAATCTCCATGGTTCAATATTCCAAAAGTCCAAAAATCTGTATGGTAAAAATATTTTGCTAATCTTCCATTTATTTCCACACACAATTATGCATATACTATTATTTCCATATATAACATCCAAATGTACTTTATGTACAAATAAGTACATATGAATGTATTTCCCATTTTCACACAAATGAATACAGTCTATACACTATTTCCCACTGTTCTTTTTTCAATTTAGCAATGTTTCTTAGTTACCACTCTATTTTGGAATACAAAGAACTCCCTCATTTTTAACATAAATCATAATAGTCCATTGTTTGGTATTGATGGACATTCAGTTTGTTTCAAATGTGTTGCTATTGGAAACAATGCTGCATTAAAGAGCCTCACAAAAACTTCATTTGTACATGTAAAAGCATATTTGTCATAAATTTTGAACAGAGAATTGGTAGGTAAAATGATATGCATATTTGTGATTTTAATTGAAATTATAAAAGTACTTTTCCCAGGGGTTGTATCAATTTACATTCCCTTATACTTAGAAAATATAGTACATTTTCAAACTTGGATATTTAACAAACTGGTAAGACTAAATAGTCTTCTTAGTAGTTTAATGTATGTTTCCCTTATTATGACTGAAGTACATCATTTTTCATATATTTATCATCTACCTGTATTTCCTTTCTTGTTTATTGTCTGGTCACATAATTTGATCAATCTACTATGTTGATGTTTTTTCCTTTATAAATTAATTATATTTGTTCTAGTTTGCTGCTTTTCTTTGCATTTGTGTATAGTGTGTTTTGACACATAATTTGTTAATATTTTATATATTAAAATATATCTGTTATTTATTTTGTGTCTTATAGGTTTGCATGAAAAAAAGTGACTATTCCAAGTAACAGTAAATGTTGGCAGGGACTTGGGGAAAAAGGTACACTCGTACATTGCTGGTGGGACTGCAAATTGGTGCAACCACTCTGGAAGGCAGTATGGAGAGTCTTCAGAAAACTTGGAATGGAAAAACCATTTGACCCAATTATTCCAATCCTTGGTTAACACCAGAGGAGTTAATATTAGCATACTATAGCAATGCAGCCACATGAATGTTTATAGTAGCTCAATTCACAATAGCAAAGCTATGGAAACAAACTAGGTGCCTTTCAATAGATGAATGGATAAATAAAATGTGGTATATATACACAGTGGAATATTAGTCATAAAAAATCACTTTATGACTTTTGCCAATAAATGGATGGATCTGGAGACTATGATGCTAAGTGAAATAAGCCAGTCCCAAAAAAACAAAGGCTGAATGTTCTTTCTGATATACACCCCCAACCCCACACACAATAAGCGGGGGCAGGGATGGGATAGAGGTTCAGGAATGGGATAGAGGTTCACTGGAGTAGACAATAGGGAATGAAGACAAGGGAAGGGGATGGGAATAGGAAAGACAGTGGAATGAATTGAACATAACTTTCCCATATTCATATATGAATATACCACCAGTGGAACTCCACATCATGTACAACCACAAGAATGGGATCCTAATTAGAATAAGTTATATTCCATGTATGTACAATATGTCAAAATACACTCTACTGTCATGTACATCTAAAAAGAATAGATTTTTAAAAAGGAACTATTCCACTTCAAAGGTATAAAAGATTTATACCATAGTTTATTTTAGATGGGCCTTTTGTTCTGTTTTACTTTCTAAGTTGGAAATTTGACCCATTTGATAATGAGTCTTTAACATGGTCCCCAATGATTTCCACCTTCTCATATTCACATTATTGTGTAGTCACCTCCCACATTGTGCCAAGGATTTTCAGTGTACATAGCAGAAATTAGCAGAACTGATAATGTCATGCTTTAGTTTAAGTTGTAAAAGGTGCTGCAGCTTCTGTCTTGTTTTCTTGCTCTTGTTCAGATCATTTTTTCTTTTTCTGGGGGAAGTATTGGTGACATGCTCTAAGAAACTGTCAGTATTTCCTTTCTTTTCCAGAAAGTAATAATTTCCCCATTCCTAGAGGCATACAACAGAAATAGTGAGATTAGTAAAGTTATAATTTCACTGTTTTCTGAGTAGGCAGACTTTGAGAACCCTTGTAACCTTGACATTTTTTTAACCTTCAGATATGCAATGTTAATTATTATAAAAGTTACAAAGTATGATATTAAGATTATAAGATCTCAAGATTCCAACTTCATATCCCTACTATTCTTCTTCAACTTCATGACACTCCAACCAAATAAAGGAGTTCTATTTGTTTGCTTGTTTTTAACTATAAAGATATGCCTCAAAATACTATTAGGAGTTTCTTTTTCTCCTTAGAATGTACAAATTTATGAAATGGCATTGCTCCCACTCAAAAATGTGAACAAGTAATTTACAAGATCACATTTAAAACCCTATCAGACAATAATGAAGAAATCTAAAAAAAACTGAAATGTTTCAGTCCAAAGAAAAGAGAAAGAGATAGATTCACAACTCTTTGACTCTTTTGATCATTTTTAATTGATTATAAGTCACAGATTTTTCTCATAAATGCTGTTAAGAGGAAAACTATTTGTAATTAGTGAATGTCTGCTATATAAGCTTGCTTGTTCCGCATTAAACGGAGCCTGGTCTTCAGAACTCGAGCTCCCGGCGTGGTGTTAGCGCCATCGCACTCACCCTCCTTACCCCCACAGGCCGCTCCTGTTCCACTTTACAACAACTATTGACAAAAAGTTAAAGATTGAGTGGTTTCAATTTGTCCCATAGAACTTTTCATGACAATAGGAACATTCTATGTCTGCAGTATTCAATACAGAAGACACTAGCCATATATGATATTTGGTAACTTGACATGTGCCCAATGACCAAGAAATCAAATTTTAAATGTCACTGAATTTATATACAGTCAAATGAAATGAATGCCAATCCTATCAGATAACATGGATTTAGAATCTCTGGAGTCTACAAAGGATATGTGTGACCACTAAAACTATTTCCTGTGGACCCTTCCAATTGTTCACAAAAAAAAGAGAACCTGGTGTCAGGTAGGAAGATCTGGTAGATGTCTCCCCAAGAGAAACCCCACTACTATCTACATATGATTGAATGAAAAGAGAGCTGAGAAGCCCCCTCCCCAGGAGATAGGCAAAGGGGTCCTGTTGAAATCTGAGAGCAGGACAAACATCTCAGTTAAACCCACCAAGTACCTCAATACAAGTCCTGTTAAAAAGAAGATTCTGCACCTTGTGTCAAATATGTTGAAGTCTGTGGCAAATGGAATGTAAATAAAGTCAGAACAAAGCCTCAACCCAGTACAAAAAGAAGCTAGATATTGAAAACTAGTACCGTGACTGAAGAAACTACATAGTTTTTCTTCTGTGTAAAAATTATTTGGCTTATTATTCACATATATTTCTAAAAGGATAGCCAACATTAAGAAAGAAAAATTATGATTTACCCAAAGGAGCAAAACAAAGTGCTCTAAGAATAAATAGTACATGGAATCATACCAAATTTTCCCCTAATATCTATTATGAGATTATTCAAAATATGGTTGAAAAAATGAAGTTAAATATGTTTAAATATATTTATATTTAAATATAAATTTATGTTTAAATATACTTATATATTTAATATATAAATATTTAAAGATAAGGACAGCATGCTTAAGCAGGGATTTCAGCAAAAGACAGTTAACCCTAATAAAAAGCTAAAGGAAAAATCTAACAAAAGAAAATATGTTATTGGACGTGAGGAATGATTTTAATTGGCTTGTTAACTGACTGGTACAGCAAAGGAAACTACTGAAATTGAAAGAAAGGTTAATCAAATGTTTTTAGATAAAACACGAAGAGGGAAAAAAGGGAGCAAAATGAAATACGGTGTGTTTATCATGTGGGACAATATTAAACAGTCTAGCACATGCATAAATAGAGTAGAAGAAAGTGAAGATGGAGAAAAAATAGTTGAAGAGATGCTGACCAAGAAGTTTACCAAATTTAAGTAAGATATCAATCTGAAAAACTCAGAGAAAACAAAGGATTATTAATACCAATAAATCACACTTAGTACCTCATATTCAAATAACTGAAAACTAAGATAAAGAAAATATTTTGATGGTAACCAGAAACAAATTATTCCTTAAATAGTCAGAACCAATTACAAAAATTACATGTATTTTCTCATCAAAAACAATGGAATCCAGGAAACAATGGAGCAAAATCATTTAGGTGCTAAAAATGAACTATCAAGCCAAGAATTACATATGCAGAGTAAATATCTTCAAAATGAAGGGAAAATCAATACATTTTTCTCAAGCACAGAAATCCTGAAATAATTAATTTCCAGTAGAGCTAGGTTACAGGAAATCCTAAAAGAGGCTATTTAAGCTAAAGGAAATACCAGACAGAAATCCATTTCTGCAGGACTGAATGATGATCATATGGAAGAGTTAATATGTCAATAAATACACAAGACTTTTGAAATAAGCTATTTATCTTTCACATAAAATATATATGATTCTTATTATATACAAATATTTAAGAAGATAAATTTAAATCATATTAAGACTTTAAAAATAAATGAATATGTTTTGGGATTAAAAGTTAAAAATAAATGCACAAAGAAAAAGAGTATTATAATTGAATACATAGAGTTATGAGGTTCTAAAGTTATTTGTGAAGTAATAGAATGCTTATTGAAATAAATTATGATAAATTACAGATACATATTATATTTCCAAGACTATCTAATACCAATAAACACATACACAAGCACATCTAAACCACTAACATGGGAGACTTAATAAAATGCTATAAAATACTTGATTCATCATCACCTAAAATATCAAATTCAATTATTATATTAAATGAGCTGATGAAATAACTTAGGTGATATTCAGAAATGTGTGATTCAACTACATGTTGATTATAAAACGAGGAAAAGCATGGAAAGAGATACACCATGGAAATGCTAAGTATAAGAAACCAGGTATGGGTATGATAGACACAGTAGGCTTCAAGTTGAAAAGGGTAACAAAAGATAAAGGAGAATGTTTAATAATGCTAGAAGGATCAATTCATCAAAAAGACAATCATCTTAGTAAATCCATCTAGTAACAGAACTTCAAAATGTATAAGGTAAAAATGACAAAAGTAAAACAAAAAAGTAAATAAATCTGTGATTGGTTTTGGAGATATCAATAGTCACCTTTCAGTAATTGGAAGATCAATTAGGTAGCAAATCAAGAGAGATATACTCAAAAGCTATTATCAACAAGTGTGACTTAATTAACATTTATAAAATACTATAGTCAACAACTGCCAAATAAAAGTCCACACAAGTAGTATAAATATATATAATTGAATATAAGGTGTCCCCCCAAAGCACCTCTGTTGATGCAGGAATGTTCAGCGGTAAAGTGGAATATTAGAGGTGTGACCTCGTCAGTCCATTCTAGTTTGAATGAACTGACTGAGTGGTAACTGTAGGCAGGTTGGGTATGGCTGGAGCAGGTGGGTCACTGGGGTCCAGTGGTGGAGGGTGCACCTTACCTGGAGCCCCTTCCCTTCCTCTCTCTTCTTCCTGACTGTGTCATGAGCTGAGTGGCTTTCCTCCACTCAGGGCCCTTCACCATAATGTTCTGACTCATCTTGGGGCTGAAGCTATGGAATCAGCCACCAGTGAACTGAACCTCTGAAACCAGTAACTGAACCTCTGAAACCAGTAACCCAAAATAAACTTTCCCTCCTCTATGTTGTTTTTTGGGTATTTCAATCAAAGTTATGCAAAAGCTGACTAAAACAATAGGCTATAAAACAGTCTAAATAAATTTATGAGATCTTAAATTTTACATAGCACATTTCTTGATCAAAACTGGAACAAGGGAACTAGACATGGAAGAGTGGTATTTAAATGATTCTACTTGTATGAAGTTAAAAAAGGCAGGATTAATCTTTGATGATATATTTCAGATTCACTGTTTCTTGGGGAAGTAGACAGTGATGGCTTACAAGGAATCAAAAGGGAATTTTCTTAGGCTGTGTGGATTATCCACTTGTATGTATTTGTCACGATTAATTTAGCTATACATTTAAAATTATTGATTTTATTTATGGAAACTATGGCTCAATAAATTAGAATTTGCAAAAGCAAAATCTGTTTGTCCTTAAAGAAATATCAGGTGCTAGAGTAAACATTGAGGGAGCAATTTTGCTGTATAAAAGAAGATGTTGTGTCCTGAAATAAGATAAAAGCAACCTGGTAGACTGTCAGGAGAAAAGAGCAATAAGAGCTGTGCTTTGATCTTATTCTTGCACCACCATCCTCTTCAATCCTGCAATCACACAGTTCTTTCTGGTTTTACCACTTATACTTTTCTAGAAACCTGCCAGGACATGCATGAATCCTCTTGCATTTCCATATCACTTAACCGTTTTGCTCTCAAGGTTTAGACCAGAAGGTTTAGAACAGAACTCTCTCATCTCCTAATACTAACTTTTCTCATAATGCTCTCATATTCCTAGACAATCTTGTTCTTAAATTTCTTTTAGTTCTTTTAAAATGGTTTTTATTGGTGCATTATAATTATACATAATAGCGGGATCCATTATTCCATATTTGTGTATGCATATAACATAACTGATCAATTTGATCAATTTCATTCCCCAGCACCTCCCCCTTTTCGCCTCTCTTCTCTCCCCCATCCTCTTTCTCTATGATCTATCTTATGTTATTGTTTTTATTAGTGCTTTATAATTATATATAAAAGAGGGGTGCATTGGGTATATTTGTGCATGAACATAGAATAATTTGATAGATTTTGTTTTGTTCCCCAGTACTTCTTCATGCCTTCCTTTCTGCCCTCCCTCTCAATTCCCTTTCTCTAATTATTTAACTGAATAAATAATAATGTGGGTACACTCATATCTTCCTTTTTGATACTTGTGAACCGTGCCTCTGCCACTTATTTCCATCTTTGACCTTGAAAGAGAGTATTTCATTGCAGAGGTACCATTTGCATTAGAGCTTGAAGAATGGATAGCTTGCTATATATGATGGCAAGAAGTTAATGGAAAAATATTTTAGGTGGAGGAAAAGTCATGTGCCAAAGGGCAGAGAATAAAACCCATGTCATGGTATGCTATAGACTAAGCATTTAAGCCCCCCACTCCCAAATTCTTGTGTTGAAACCTAATTTTCAATGTAATGATATTTGCAAGTAGACCCTTTGGGTGGTGATTTCAGCTTCCCTCTCGTGTATAGCTTAGTGCCCTTGGGAAGACATCCCAAAGAGCTCCCTTGCCCCTTTTGCCATGTGAAGTTACAGTGAGAAGAGGGCTGCCTAGACAGTAGGTCCCCATCAGATATCAAATATGAGGGCATCTTGATCTTGGACTTCCTAACTTCCAGAACTTGGATAAAAAAATGTTTTTGTTGTTTATAAGCCATTGGGATTATGGTGTTCTTTTATAGTAGCCCAAACTATTTAAGTTGGGTACATTCATTGTACATGTAGTACAATGAATTAGACAATTTTCCAAGATCATAGGAGCTTAAGGAGTAGTATAGGAAATGATGTTGAAAGAAGGATTTGAGGAAGTGGTGTGCTGATAAATGTAGAACAACTGGCACTAGGAGTGCAGAGTGGGGACAGAAATCTGTGCTTTGTGACATTGTCTAGTTCTTATCATAGTCAATTTTTTTTTTTTACAGTCCTGGGGATTGAACCCAGGGCCTTGTGCTTGCAAGGTAAGCACTCTACCAGCTGAGCTATATCCCCAGCCCTCATCATGGTCAATTTGAAGTTACAAATGTAACATCAGAGAACACAGTTGAGAGATGTGCACAGTCAGCTCTTGTGAGATGGTGCAAACCACTTCGAATGTGTCCCTGGTTGCTGTCATTTTATGAAGACTTTTTATGAGGGCCACTCACAATTTCAGTACCTAAAATTAGGTGTTCTTTTTTTCTAACACAAATTCTTGCTCTACTCATGAGTGGATGCTTTAGGACTTCTCTGTGATGTGGTCACTTTCAACTACTCTTGTGATTAATTCATGGTTTCATTATGAAAACTAATAAGTCAATAGTTACTTCCGAACTTTCCATTTAGATAAGGTCCCCATCAAATTTTGCATTATTTAAAATCAAGAGCAAATTCCTAGGGTAAGAATTAACTTAAACCCAAAGCAAATGTTTTTTGCATATCTGAATAAAAGGATTTAAGAACCACTCTGATGAGAAAAATAAATACTTTAGCCAAGAAAGGGCTGTTTTTAAGAATTATTGAAAGAATACCAGCATTTATATTATTAAACTTTAATGGCTTTCAATAATTGTTCTACTCAGTAATGGCCATTAGTTCTTATAATGGTTTTTGACATAGGGACAATTCACATAGAATTGTTTTATTCAGAATACTGATAAGTTGGCATTGAAATTTTTTCAGGGCAGCCTGTGATTTCTCTTGAAACTATTAGTAGACTTACAATGTCTATATAAGAGAAGAAACTCACTACATGAGATGTGAACTTGTCCATGCTACAATTTGATCCATGTCAGCAGAGGTTTAGAAGATGATCTTATTAGTACTGCTTTCAAATCTCATTATAGACCACTACCACTCAGATTGTGCTTAATTTATTTGGGGGAATTGTTTGGAACCTAAAATAGATTTTTCCTTAGTTAGGGGTAGCTTCCAAGAGAAGACATTATGGACTGAATTGTATTTCCAAAAAAGAGATGTTGAAGTCCTCACCTCTGGTTCCTATGAGTGTGTCCTTATTTGGAAATAGATTTCTTTCAAATGTAATTAAAATGAGTTCATTCAGTATGATTGCTGTTCTTATATGAAGAAACACAAACAGTGAGACACAAACAGGGAGAATGCTATATGACAATGGAGGCAGAGATTGGAGTCATGCTGCCATAAACCTAGGAACACATAGAACGTCTGGAACATGGAAAAAGCACAGACAGATCCTTCCCAGAGGCATCAGAGTGAGTGCAGTCCTACCAACATGATAATATTGGACTTCTCACCTCCAGAATTATGACAAAATAAAATTTCTGCTGCTCTAAGTCACTATATTTGTGGCATTTTGTTACATCAGCCCTTAGGAAACTAATATAGAGAGCCACGTCTATCTATTAATGAACTTAAAGTTTAGATCTGTGGTTACCATATTATCCCAATATTTAGGAGAGAATTAGCCAGATGGCTACCTTTCCTGGCACTGTAAACTGTCATGAATATAATTTCAACTTGACTGGCTATTTCTTCCTATTTATTGTCTAGTCAGAGCACCAGAGACTGGGATGGCGTTATACCTTTCAGAGTTTGTAACTTCTAATTGGATTTTTCCATCCTATTAACTACAATCTCTTATTAACATGTGACCAATGATTCAATTAAATATGGTCACTTTACTTCCTTATAAAACATCTGGAACCCCAAGTCTTTCTGTTTGTTTGTTTTCTGAAGTAAATTTGAACTGTTTGGGATTTCTAAGGGCTATGGTTTCCAACTACACTATTCCTCTTTCCTAACAACTGCTTAAACAGGGATTCCTGCTGTGCACTTTGCTATCTTTCTTTTTTTCTTGGCCAGATCCCAAACTTTCCTTGACCTCATTTCTTTCCTTTCACTCCTTTTCTATGCATACCTATATTCTTAAGTTATTTTTGTATCGCTCCTTCTACACATCAGGACAGAGAACACACCAAATGACTCAACCTCTGATCATGACCCTCTCCACCTCCTCTACCCTGCAGGTGTGTCTGGATTCACCACATTAATCACTCCTATTGAGTTGGTTCTTTTCTTCTGAAGAGAATTGAAAATACTCACAGTAATTTCTAAATAAGATCTAAGATATTTTATGAACAGAGAAAACTGAGAATTCACCCTACTAACATCCAGTTATATGACAACACAATTATCAGGCTATTTTGACATTTTCATAATAATGATATACACATAGTTATTCCATTTATTTGCATGTAATGTCTGCCCACACTAAATGGGCTTAATAATTCTTTAGAAATATTCCTTTCTCCTGTGAAATTAATTCTTGGTCTCTCTTAGAAACAAAGAAAAGTCATTAAGAAAAGGAAATCAGAGAATTTGGCACGAGAAAATATGCAATTTGTACTTTTCACATAAATAGAAAAGGAATGTTGAATTATTTTTCCAAAAAGAGTTTGCTTTTGTTAGGTATTGCTGTGTTTTGTACAGTCTATTAGAAATCTCCCTTAATTCAAAGCAATTTTTGAGTAATTAAATAAAAATTGACCCAATATAGCCAAAATAACTATTGGGGTTTACATTGTAATTTTCTAAAGTGGAAGTCAAGAATTCATAATAGCTCATCATGTTTCCCTGAAGTGCCATTTAAACTACATATCACCTTTAACTACATGCACATGGTACTCCTCTGCACTCTTTCAAAACAAATATGCCATTTTAGAGTTCCGGATATTTTCTCATTCTGGGCCTTCATCCTGGAATACTTTTCTCCCACTACAGAAACAATACTCATTCCTCAAAGCTTCTGCCTATATTAACATTGTCACCATAACTAAAGAAGGAAACACGGACACACTCAGTGTTTATTGGGGTCTTAGCCCATACCAAATAATACACTAGATATATTCATAATAAATCATTTCATTAGGTCCCTCAAAGGCCCATGATTTATTTCCCAACTTTACACAAGAAGAAATTGAGTCTCAAATAGGTTAGGTTACATGGCAAATTCATGGGAGAACTAATATTCCACCATGTACAATTATGTCCAACCCTAAAGGCTTGTGTATTTTCTGCTCTTCATATTGTTGCATCTAAAGCCCCATTCTGACACTATAAGAAGATATTTTGTCCTCTGTAATGTTAAGTGAATTGAAATAATTCATTGTTGAGTACCTACTCCTTGATCTAGGCACTGGTAAGATAACATCAAGATAAATTTTGTTTATCACCATCAGCTACAAGATAGAGGAAGCAGGTTATTCACCTAGTGGACCTTGACTCCACAGCTAGGGTGGCTAGCTGCTCCGTTTCACTGGGGCATTTCAGTTTTAGCACTGAAAAATCCCAAGAAACTACTCGTCTCAAGAAACTACTCAGCTCAGGGCAAATTGGAATAGTTGATAACCCTAACTTCACCTTCATCATAGAAAGACCTTGCAATGTTTTCCATGCCCATAACTCAATTTATTAAACATGAAGGTTGGACTCAAACATCAACATTTCAAAACAGGGCTAGAGATAGGACATTGCTTTAAAATAGTAGTTCTTTCTGGACCACTAGTTTTGGCATCAACTGAATATTGGTTAGAAATGTAAGTACAGTACTACCTCAGACCTACTAAATCAGATATTCTGGAAGTGAGGCCCAGCAATCTATGTTTCAATAAGTCTTCAATGTGATTCTGATATATACTCTAGTTTGAGATTATGTACTCTGAAGAAATGACAAAGATATACTTGCCCCTTAACAGTATCTCAAATGCAGTTTCCTTCAGACTCTATTGTGACCAGTCTGTGGTTATACTGCCACTTCCCTTTCTCTTTTCCTACATGCTCTTGGACTCTATTTTTGCACTTATTGCCCTCTACCTTGACTAGGAGTAATAATGACATTGTCAAATGCTTATAACTTAGGAAAATCTTCACATATATCATTGTATTTCCAATGCTATTTTTCTTTTCCCCTCCTGAAATATTCTTAAATAGAGGTGAGTGGAAGCACATCCCTCCAGAGGTGTTGCCTGAAACAGCCCACTATAGAAATAGAACGTGTCTACTGAACCTCATGGTTTACCATAAATATCCATGTGAGTTTAAACTTCTCACTGTAGTCATATTTATTTTATTATAAAAATGGTTTCCTCCAATTTTTGAGGAAATGTGAGTATCTGAGAAGACATTTGTCCCTGGTTTTTTCTTCTTTGACTTTTTTTCTTCATGTCTAGACATGAATGCAAAGTATAAGAGTAATTACTCCCAGTTAATCCTCACAATAACCCTGTGAAGTATTAGACTCTACCCTTACTTTGACAAGACAGAGGCTATGACATGTCATGCAATATGCCCAGGTCATATAGAAGAAGGGTGCCCAACTAAGGCTTGCCTGAATAAAGGTTTGCTCTCTCCATTAGGTCATGTACTCATTTCACATTTTAGACTATAAACTCTTGGACTACAATAATACTACTTTCTAATCTCTACCATAATACTTCATATAATGCCATATATATTTATAGACATGTATCTGTTTACACATGTACATGCATGTGATATACCTCTCTCTCACACATACATTCTCTCTCCATATATACATATGTGTGTGTGTATAAACATATATATATAATATGTGTATTATATATATATGTACATATGTATTGGTACTATTATGTAGTACCGATTCAAAAAGTTGAATATTTTCATTCCTCTACACTGAAAATCATGGCTGTGTTTAAGGTCCACAGATAATGGTCAAAATACAAAATAAAGTCACAGAAATTATTATGGGTTTTGACAATATGCAGTTAAGGGCCTATGAATGTCAGAATTCACCCCTGGCCCCCAGCCATGCTCCTCTCATAGAACAAAACACATGTGCTAAGTTCAATGTTAAAGGAAAGTAAATTACCAATGCAATATGACTCTAGCTTCTATCAAAATCACAATAAGAAAATCTGAGCACATAGTCAGGCCCAAACTAAAATCCTAAGCTTTCACTATACTCCAGTGCAGCTAGGAGAGGGCAGAGAACAACAGCCAGGGTGATAAAGGGCAGAAAGCTGTCACCCACTTTATAACTTTAGATATAAAGAAGGATGATTTAGAAAAAAAAGAATGAGTCATGTATCTCAACTTTTAATATAGTGACCCTGCTAATAGATAGTTTAATTCATTGTCCAAGAATTTAAGTGAAAATTAATATTAACTGAGGAAAGTATATGGGGGTAAGAGTGGAGGTTGGGAATTTTCCCAACCACTCAACTCCAACTCTCATTTGGAAAACTGATTTTAAAAATAAATATTTTAAAATATATTTAGGTAGGTAGCCCAGCACAAAATAATACCTAGCAAAGTGTTTTCATTGGAATAAAGAGTCCCATTATCCACTAAGTTTGGGAAACATTGATACATAGTTGTTATGGCAAGATCTCAGTAAATCACCAACTGAATCTTAAGGCCGAGATGGAACCATCTTTATTCACCAGCTGGCAGGACAGAGGGGCAGGCTGCAAGTCTACACCCTTTGACCCACTCCAAGGGTTAGAGTAAACCTTTTATACCATAAGTAAAGCATGTCAGTACATTAATCACAAATGGCTGTTGCTATGACAATCAGAGAATGGTTACTAACATTTAAACAAATGTTAGGGTACACTGACCAACAAAAATGGAACCCAGAAGGAGAACAATGTTACATTGTATAAGAATAACCATTTTGTGTTTCCAAACATGTCATGCTAAATAACTGATGATGGGTACAGAGGTGGGGCGTTCCCATGGGAGAAGCATTTCTTACATAACTTGGAGTCTCAGGGTAAAATGGAGTCTGTTTGGTCATTGCCCATATAGCCTGGCCTATAACATAGTTTCTTAACTGAATGTCCTTCTCAGAGCCCTTAAAATTTTATGAACATCAAGGAGCTAAAAAAATAAACACATCAAAAGTTATAATATCCAACACTTTCAAAACTTGTTTGGTCAGCAGACATTTTCTCCACTGAAAACAGTCTACTGAATGCATTGCGGGGATACCGATATAGGGGAAAAAACTCATGGGATGTGATCAAAGACACATCAAAATAAACCCACTTTATATAAAACTTCAATATTTAGTAGCTGTGTGAACATGATCAACTTATGTGATACTTTAATGTTTCTTTTTTCTCATGTGAGAGGAAAAAATAATTATCCTAACCATGCAAATTTGTGAGATTCATATGAGTTCACAGATACAAATTGTCTCGGGGAGTGCTTGGTTTATATAAGTTGTTCATTAAATGACACTTCCTTCCCCACTTTTGTTTATTTTCACATATAGTTGCTTTGGTAAATGTTTATATATACCAAATCAGGGGTGGATTCAGTCAATAAAGTAAAAAATAATCAGTCAAACCTGTTATGATATGAGTAAGAGAGCTAATTGAATGATGGAGTAATCAGTTGTTTGTAAAGTTACGATGTTGCACGCACCCCTTTTTAAGTAATTGCCATGGATTTGGAAGAACTTTAAAAGTAGGAACTCAGAAAGGTAGAAAGTGACCTAATGAAAGACTTAGCTTTTATTTTTCACATGGCAATGCTTATGGGTATGTTAGGAAGACTTTTCATGTATATACATATTTTGATCTGCTATGGTATGTCCTGGAGCTAGACACTGACAATTTATAATTTGTAAGAAATTATTACTTCAAAGCTAGTATGAGCTCAATCAATGCAGGGTTTGCATTAAATAGGTAATTTTGGTTAACTGTTAGAAGCAGAGGTCATATCTAATTCTAGGTAGCACTGTCTAATTTGGACCATGTTTATATTTGAAAGCAGCCACTACTTTATTTCTCTAGTCATTAGTACTTTCTTCTTCAAAGAATGAAAAGCCAAGATTATACTAAAGAATCTCAAAGGCTTTTGTTTTGGATTCAACATTTCATCCTGAATGAGTGAAAGATCTACCCTCAGTAACTTAGGAAGACTGTTAAAAAAAAAAAAAAAAAATATATATATATATATATATATATTTATATTATATATGGATATATGGGCTGGGGATGTAGCTTGAAGATAAAGCATGCCTAGTTTCAATCCTCAGTACGAAAAAAAAAATCAGATTTTCTAAGTTGAAGCTCAGAAGGACTAGCCATATTTAGGGACACCTCTGTGATGCAATACATGGAGTTTAGCAGGATAATCTGAGCACATGGCTGAGCTGCATCAGCATCACCTAGAGACTTGCTAGAGATACACATATTAGTGAAACTTAATACAAACACACGAAATCTATAATTCTATGGGTGGGGATGGGAGATCAACACTCTATGTTTTAACTGGACTTTTGATTCTTTTGTGTGCTAAAACTGGAGAAAAGCTGATTTAAATATTTTGCCTGTGTGTGTGTGTGTGTGTGTGTGTGTGTACATGGACTCACAAAGAATCAGGTTCTTTCTAAAGAAGTCCCTTAACTATAATAGGAGAGACAGGAAGGGCCCGGGAATGCTGATGAAAGAAAGTTGTGTTGGACTGAACCACAAAGACTGAATTGTACTACTGAACTTGTAGACTGAACTTGTAGACTGAACTACAAGTCTGCGAGTCAGTATAGAAAGAACATCTAATTCAGGACTCTCTAAACAATTGGACAGTATGAGGTCAAGTGTAAATGTGACTGCCATATCAAACAGCAGTTTTAAAATGGGACATGTGTACATTTAAGAAATCATCATCAAAATCAAGATACAGAACTGATCCACAACCACAAGGAAATTTCCTCATGTTAAAATACATATTGTGGATGCAAGTCCTTTGTTAGATATGTTTGCTAATATTTTCTTCCAGTCTGTAACTTGTCTTTTAATCTTCTCAACAGGGTCTTTCATGGAACAGTTTTTAAATAAAGCCTGGTGGGTAATTTTTTAAATTTGAGGGACCATAATTTTTGTATCACATACAATAATCTTTATCTTAACCCTTGATTATAAATATTTTCTCCTATCTTGTCATCTAAAAATTTTAGTCTTGTGTTATATATACATTGAGATAAATAATCCATTCTATGTTAATTTTATATGTTGTTAGATAGAAGTTAATCTTTGCTTACAAATTTTCTGTACCTAGAAGTTTGAATATACTTAATATATGCATGGGTTTTGAGTAAAGCAAAGATGACAGGAAAAACTGTAGAAGAATGAACTAGGTAAGCATGACCAAAAGGAAAAGTTTCTTTAAAAATTAATAATGCTAGATGCTGTCCCTTGACCTTGGACCAGAATCATGAACCAAAATAAAGGTATTTTCTTTATAACTTAGAAGAATTAATAATGCCAGGAGTTGTCTCTGTAAGTTAGCAATGATGAATATTTTGCAGGTAATGTCCATGAGACCCAGAACAATAGTGTATTATGCTTATACTGAAGCTTTCTTTTGTCAACACAGGGCTGACTTCATGGGCATACAGTCAGTGCCAGCACATAGGGCCCATGCTCAGAAAGGGCTTCATGGTTGGGGTTAGTGCTCTGAAGTCAAGAGTCTGAAAGCCTTAATTTTTGTCTTTGACTGTGTTTCATAAATGAACTTTGCCAGGACAATCCAGCATGCTCCATGTCCTAAAACCACATTTTACCAATGGTTGTATTGCTGCACCTGTACAAGGCAGGTTCTTATTTGTTCCCTCCTCCACCCTGTCCAGGGGCTTAGGCACGGGAGGGTTAGATAAAGTACACATTCCCTTTCTATCAAGTCAAAGGGAAGGACCCAGGATAACTATGAAGATCTAAACTTGTCCCATTCTTCTACAGTTTTTCCTGTCATAAATACCATGACCAAGTTACCATATCATTAAGGAGTAAGGAAAAAGAACATTGCAATGGTAGGTTGAAAAACATCAAAATAAAGAAAACTATTTTTTCCTACTTTTTGAACAACTGGCAACATTTATTTTGGTTCATGGTTTCAGTCCTTGGTAACTTGGCCCCACAGTTTTGGGCCTGTAGTAAGGCCAAACATCATGGAAGGGAGCACATGGTAGTACAGATACTCATGTTTATTCTGTATTAGGCCTTTACTAAATATGTAGTTGGTCCTGTGTCAACTTATCAACTTGTTTATTTAATTGTATTTTATAGAAATTCTTAAAACACCAAAATTTCAATGAGTAAAGCAAAAACCTTTTATGTCCACAACAAGCTTGAATGAAATCGCCAGCTAAAAAAATTCTACATTTAATGCAGCAGATTAAATTTGAGTATTCTCCATTCATTTCAATATCACCCTAAAAAGATATATAAGAGAAATAGCAGCACAAAGTCCACATTCAAAAATGATGAAATATTTAAAATATCAAAACACAAAACAAAAGAAAATACTGCCCAAATTAGTGAGGATCAAAGAATTCATGCAGGAAGATGCAGACAGAGTAAGCCCAGGAATGCAAGTGTCAGAAGGAAATGCAGGGCACATTTCTCTTTTAAATGTGCTACACGTTAAGGTATAAAATCTACCCACAATCTTATTTGCAAAACTGGAATGGATTCAAAGGTTAGCAATGTGATTACTCTAGACTATATTTGGCTCTGGGAAGTAGAAATGGGAATAAATGAGAAATCAAACAGGCAAAGTCTTGCAGACAAAAAGAACTCAGGATAATAATGGACAGAGGTCAGAATACAATGTTAGATGACTTTCGGTATAAACTGTGGGAAGAAGTAAAAGTAAAAGGAATTCATAAACACATGAGCAAGCATGCACGCGCACGCACACACACACACACACACACTGAGGACAAACCTTCCTAATATGGGGGAAAAACTTTCTCTTATATACAAAAAAATGAAATTTATTTCTTACATTTTTGGAAAATGGGAAGATCAGGGCATGGACAGGTTCAATGCCTGATTAGGACCTGTTCCTCATACAAGGGACCTTCTCACTATTTCCTCACATGGCAAGAAGGATGGAGGAACACTGTATCCTTACTTGGAAGAAGAGAAGGGATAAGAAGCTCTCTGAAGCCTCTTTTATAAGGGTATTAATCCTATTCTAAAGGGTCCACTTCTCCAATCTTTTGAAAACTTCTCTTATAAACCTATTCCAAAGGCTTCTGATCATATCATCAGGTGTAGTCACAACAATGAACCCACTTATGGTACCAATTTTCTGTGCTAGTTGCTTTTGTTACTGTGATAAAATATCTGAGAAAAGTCCACTTAAAAGGAAAAAACATTTATTTTGCTTCATGGTTTCAGTCCTTGTTAACTTGGCCCCACAGTTTTGGGACTGTAATAAGGTGAAACATCATGGTAGAGTACTGACAGAGAAAAAAGTATGGAAATCCCAACTTTCCCCTCAAGGGCATGCTCCTAGGAACCTACAAAATGATCTGGACTTCTAAATATTCCACCACCTCCCAACAGACAAAGCCTTCGACAAATGGCCTTTTGGGTGATTTAAGATGCAAACTATAACCCTTATATGGATGAAAAATCAATTGGGCATAGTGGTGCATGTGCGTAATCCCAGCTGCTCAGGAGGCTGAGGCAGGAGAATCACAAGATCAAAGTCAGCCTCAGCAACTTAGTGAGACCCTCAGCAACTTAGTGAGACCCTATCTCAAAGTACAAAAAATAAAAAGGGCTGGGCATGTGGCTCAGTGGTTAAGCACCTCTGGTTTCAATCCTTGGTACCGAAAAAAAAAAAATAGTGTTAGTTATTGTTTAAAAGTCTCATTTAATCTCCATGTTGTCCTTTCTATTGGTTGTTGGAATGACATTGCAACATGTTGATTATCTCCTCCAGAGTGAATGATTCAAAGATAGCAAACCTGAAGGGACAATTCCTTCTATGACCTAGTCTTGGAAGTTAGACACAGTTGCTTCTCCCAAATCTTACTAAAAGTAAGAGAGTAAGTCTGTTTCACAATCAAGGGAAATAGAATTATATAGATTCAACCTCTGGAAGGGAGATATGCCAAAGATGAGGTCATAATTTTAAAATGCCATGATATGCAAAGTTTGCACTACTGTAAAAGATAATCATAAAAATAAAATAAAGAATAATGGGTACAGCTTTTCAGAAAATAAACCTGAATCTACCAATTAAAAAAGCATACTACAACTCAGGGAAAATGAAACAGAAAAGTTAACATTTTAATACATCATTAATAATTTAATGGATTATAATTATTCCTTGAGCAATAAGAATTCATCTGACTCTTAAGGGGAAAAGCATAATGCTAACCTTGGTTTTATTCACAAGATAGTGAAATTAAACAGAAAGTATTCCTTGGGAAGGAAATTTGGTATATGTATCTTATAACCAGACAATTTTTATATTAAGATTAAAAAGCAGAAAAAAAACAACTTTGAACACATAAGAATTAGAGAAAATAGATCTCAGAAATTACACTTGAGGAAACTATACCTCCAGGCAAATAAAAAATAAATCAACACAATATGGCACTAAGAGGAGCAGTGATCATTGACTATATTTAATCAATGCAGTAGATAGAAAAGAGACTGCACATTTTATAAATCACACACCCACACACTCAGTTCATTACATACGAAACAACAAGAGAAGTAGAGAAATGTTGAAGATCCAGGTAGCATTCCAATTTCCTCATTTTCATAGTAAAGAGAAATCTAAGAGATTACTAACATTTTCAATAAAGTTGAAGAGATTCAAGTATGTTAGAAGGTACTAAAAACACTATAATATTATACGACCAAATTAAAAAACTGGTTATTAATATGGAGAAAAAGTGAAAATTCATCATTTTGTCATGGTTCATGGTTCATGGGAAATTTAGTATGAAAAATTAAAATTAAAAGAGAAATAATAGGCATTGCCCAAAACAGTAGAAGAATAATTGTAGGAAATACATACTATACCTTTGGAGATAACTGCTAGAAGAAATCATAGATAAAAACACACATATAAATCAAATCAAATAATATGATAGTGGTAAGTGCTTTGAAAGTATAAATGACAGAAAATGTGGCAACTTAGAGTTGTCTTGATAATAAATGTAAATATAAGCTAAACTCAAATATCTTTAAAAGACACTGAGAATCTAGAATAGAATTCAAACTAAAACATATTTGCTGTAAGAAGGCACACATAAAACAGTGATTTTGCATTGAAAAATATAAGCAAACACAAAATAGGCAAATGAGAAAGGAAGGAAGGAAGGAAGGAAGGAAGGAAGGAAGGAAGGAAGGAAGGAAGATAGATGGCGGAGCAATTTCCATAATTTTAATAGCATGCTAGGTAAAATTCAGGACAAATACTTTGTGAAAGTGTGATATGAGAAAAAGAAGAGTGATTTTTATTTACATAGGATGCAAACACAATGAATTTAATAAAATTGTGCATATCCCTCTCTGTGTGTGTATGTGTGTGTGTGTGTATATCCCTCTGTGTGTGTGTGTGTGTGTGTGTGTATATCCCTCTGTGTGTGTGTGTGTGTGTGTATACATAACATTAAATGACATTGGAAAAAGTAGTGAAAGTATAGAAAAAGTAAAAAAGTAAAAATTCATTAGAAATCATAGCTTTAAGTTATCTCTTACTCAAGGAAAGATCAGATAGACAAGAGGAGAGTTTTAATAGCATAATTAATGAGAAATGTTCCATGCAAAAAACTCTGAATGTATACTCTATAAAGTGAAACAACAACATATTTTCAAATGCTCATGCATCATTTGTAAAATCATACTATATATTAGTCAAAATAGCAAAACTTTATAAACTTTAAAATTTTATAAAAATTTTTAAAAATTACAAAATTTTAAATATTATGCAGCAAATATCTCCTATTTAATGGTTATTAAAACCTTTAAAATACTCCTAGTTCAAGTTAGAAAACAGCATTAAAATTGAAAATATCTGTAGTTCAATAATATTGAAAATACTATATAAAATATATGTAGAATTATACCTGAAGAGTGCTCAGGGGAAAATTCAGGGCCTCGCATATGAATCAAAAGAAAGAGGTGGCTTTCCAGTTTCTGATTAACATTGCCATGGTTAATCTGGATTGCCAACTTGATTGGTTTAATGCCTAAGATGAAGAGACTTCTAGGTGTGTTGACGAGGGTGTTTCCATAGATGACTGGCATGTGGGACCACAACTGAAGGATGGCACAGTCCAATAGGCTGGGAGCCTGATTGAAACAAAAGAGAATAAGGAGGAAGCTGATGCAGGCAAAGTCTATGCCATTCTTGAGCCAGTGCTTAGATTGCTGCCATGATGCCTGAGGACATCAGACTCCAGTTCCTTCACTTCTCCAAAGCAGACTCTCACTCACCATCAATTTTCCAGGGAATTTCCAGACCTCCAGTCCCAACATTGGTCCTTCTTCTTTTGAGGCTCCAGTTTCTTACATTAAGGAGCCAGTTATTCCAGCTCTCCAGTCTTCTGGGGACCCTTTGTCTCACGGAGACTCCCACATTATAGTGAGTTTTGCCTCCAGGAACTCTACCAGATCTTCACAGTGAAGATGGGCAGAAATTCTTCTTCTGCTGGCAGGAGAAGAAGAAATGTAACCATTTTGAAATACCACTCAGAGCACTTTGTTCCTAATAAGGCCTGTCTTCAAGAGAAACTATTTTGTCAGAGTCTAACCAATTGGGATTTCAGAGCATAGCTGCTCTGGAAGAATGAAAATCCCCTAACTTCACCATATTCTAGTTTTCACATGAAGAAGGGGAATGCTAAATTCAAGCCCATGTAATCTTCCTATCACCCTTAAGGGGAACTGAGACATTCTTTTGAAAGTCACAACCCAGAGACACAGGTTTTCTATAACACTGAGCCTTAATCATGAGCCTACATAACGTTTTTCCTCTCTTACAACTTACTGCCATACCAGTAAAGCTCCCAAATCATAACAAGAGAACAAAACTGAGAAAACTCCTTGTCTCAGGCCTTACTTAAAAAGTCTCTAGGGGAACTCAAAGACAACAGGGGAATCAGAAACCAGAGCAAGCAGAGGATATTTTAGTCCCTGACAACTACAGCTAAAGGAAACAGCAAACACAGCCTAACCCCTAGTCAGATAAATATAAATCCTCACTCTAAAACTTATTTACCTCAACTCCTTTTTCCTAATACATCATGCTTTGCTTTTCAACCAAAATTCCAAGGCTTACTAAAACACCAAAGACACAGCTTGAAGAGCCATACCTAGTACTGGAACAAGATTCAGATACAGCAAATACAATGGAATTATTAGACCAGGAGTTTAAAATGACTGTGATGCTGTCTTAGTCAGCTGTTTTGCTGCTGTGACTAAAAGGATCTGACCAGAACAATTTTAGGAGGAAAAGTTTATTTGAGGGCTCACAGTTTCAGAGGTCTTAGTCCATAGAAGGCTGGCTCCATTCCTCAGGGCTCGAGGTGAGGCTGAACATCATGGAGGAAGAGTGTGGCAGAGGGAAGTGGCTCACATGGTGATCAGGAAGCAGAGAGAGAGAGACTCCACTCTCCAGATATAAATATAAACCCCATAGCCACGCCCCCAATGAACCACTTCCTCCAGTCACACCCCACCTGCCTCCAGTTACCACTCAGTTAATCCCACTGGAGATTAATGCACTGATTAGGTTAAGACTCTCACAACCCAATCATTTCTCCTTTGAACCTTTCTGCACTGTCTTCCATGTGAGCATCAGGGGACACCTCACATCCAAACATAACAGATGCATATACTGAGGGGTCTCAAGGAAAAAGTAGATAATGTGTAGGTACAGATAGGAAATATAAGTAGATGGGAACTCTAAGAATAAAAAAGAAATTCTAGAAATTAAAAAAATCACTTTAAGAAGAAATTATGAATGATTTTAATGGACTCATTAAGAGTCTAAATATGACCTAGGAAAGAATTAATGAACTTGAAAATGTATCAATAGAAGCTTCCAAGACTACAATGTAAAGAGAAAACAGAATGAAAGGGAAGAAACACAATATCCAGGAACAATGGGACAATTACAAAAGGAATAAAATAAAAGTAAGAAGGGAGATAGACAATAAGAATTTACATAAATGGAGACAAATAGAAGCCAAAATTAAATCTAAGACTAGCGGTCCTTATAAGTAAGCCAGTAAAACAACAACAAAAAATACTTAAAAATTTTTATAAAGGATAAAAAGTACAAACATTTAAAATAAAGACTAATAATTGGAAAAAACATAATAAGAAATAAATCAAAATAATCAAGTGACTGCTTTTCTAAATCCCCATAGAAATAAATGCGAATATAAATTTAAAACAGATATCCTAAGAGCTAGAAAATCTAAAACTATCACATATCATAGAATAAATTAAAGTGTCAAATAATAAATCTCCCAAAATCTCATGAGGTATTGATTGATTCACAGGTGAATCTTGCTAAACCTTTAAGGAATAGATGACTATAGCACTGTGTATTATAGTTCCAGAGATTAGGTAATGAAGAAAGTTTCCAAGTGGTTTTCAGGAACATTCCTTTACTTGATACCACCACCAAATTAGCCTAACAAGCATTGCACAAAAAGAAACCATTGTGCCTCCAGATAATTTTACAACTTGACTAACAACTTGATTTCTACCTCCCTCTGAGACCCTGTATAGAGGCCCTAGCTAAGTTGTACCTAGATTCCTAACCAACAGATACTGTGAGTTAATAATGTGTATTATTATAAGCCATCAAGTTAAAATGAATGTTTTACATAGAAATTGATAACACAACCCAAAGATAGGACCTGGGGAAACACTGGAAGCTTAATTGTCACATTAAAGAGAAATAAAAACACTGTCCCATATTACAACTTTTATTGAACACTGGCCTGTAGGCAAAAGAAACTAAAATTATACAAAATTTAGAATACATAACATTTGGAAAGGAGCATTGGAAATGGTAAATATATGAGTACATGACAAAGGATTGCTTGTTTTAATTTCTTCAATATAACTAATATTATTGAAAAACATTAATACTTTTGTAGGCTTTCTAACATATCCATGTGAAATATATATGAAAAATACAACATAAATAATGTTGAGATGAATGTGATCCTGTAGACTCAGTAATTGTCCACATTTTAGGTAATACATTAAAATGTGAAAACTAAGAAATCTGAAAAGAATTAAGGACATATATTTCAAACCCTGGAGCAAACACTAATGAGCAAAAGAGAAAGATAATGAATATTAAAAAACTATTATATAAAGTTAAAAACTTAATAAAAAATTTAAAATTCAAAGAATCCAAGACTCTGCCAGATGGAAAAACAGAAGATCCTCCCAAAAAAAGAAAGAGAGAAAAGAACAGTAAAAAGTAAAAGGCAATTAAGGCACAGTTCACCTAACAGAATTGAAAAAAATACTTACCTATGTGTTATGTGCAAGAATTGAACCTTAAATACAAAGATATCAAAAACAAATGATTGCAAAAAAGACATGACTTGCAAAATATGTGCATATAGGATGCCTAGAGTGGCTATGTTAGTATCAGATAAAGGAAACTTTAAGAGAAAGATTATTACCAAATATCAAGAGGAAGACTTGATAAGAGTACGAATGTTAATTTATCAAGAAGACATATGTGTTCATCTAATAGCAGTGATTGAAAATATATGAAGCACAATTGAAAATGCAAAGAATATTCTCATAATCATGCTTGGAGAGTTTAGTATCCTCTCTTCAAAAATTGACAAAGCAACCAAACAAAATATTTGTAAAGCCATAAAAGTGTTGAACAACATCAACTTTCATATCTTAGATTGTTTTTAATAATACAACAAATATCTGAAGAATACTCATTATTTTCAAGTATACATATGTTCCTCAATATAGACCATCTATTTGTTCATAAGTCTCAGAAAATTTGAAGTTCTCTAACTACACAATACATACAATTAGAAATTAATAACTTAATATTAGTAGCACAATATTTAGTATCTGGATAAGAATATCACAATGATATCCAAAAAATTCTAGATATTTGGAAATTTGAGAGTTTATTTCTAATTAATTAAATGGTTACACCACAACACTTCAAGAAGAAAAGGATTCCAATAGACACAAAAATAGAAATAGATTAGAAAGAATGGAAGTGAATGATTTTAAGGTATCCTCAGATTTTGCTTTGCAATATTTTCTTGATTTACTGCTGATGATTTATACAAATTGAATTGGAGGATAAAGTCTCTCTCAGCTTTGGCCTGGCCTATAGAATTGAACTCTAAGACTCTCCAAAATTTAGCCCTTGCCTATCTTTCCAGCTTCATCTTTTTATGTTTGTGATACAGCAATAACTAACGTATTTTAGCTTTCTAAATGTGACATCCTAGCTCTTTTCTCCGTGCCTTATTCAGGCCATGTCCTCTTCCTAGGATATCTTGCCTGGCTCTTATTTCTTCTAAATCCTTTCAATCATTCCAACTTGGTTTCCCCTTCATAATGCCTATCTAACTTAAGCATTAGGCAAGAAATACCTCCTATACAGTACCCAACATCCCAAGTTCCCTCCTATTCTACACTACATGGTATAATAATAATAATTTTTAAATAGACAGAAAAGGACAAAAGGAAAAACACATACTTCAGTTTCCTTATCCTCATGACCACCATTTTAGTGGACCATACCAGCTGCTGAGAATAAGGGAAATGGATTCTTCATAAGTACAGATTCACAATCTAATTTTTGGTGGGGGCACCCTTCTTTCCTGCATGCATGATCAAATTTTTGTTGCCTACCACTCCCGTATAGCCTTCTTAAATTTTTTTCTTTTATCAATTCTTTTTAGTTATATATAACATTAGGATCCATTTTGACATAATCATGAAAGCATGGAATTTGCACTAATTCAATTCTCAGTGTTTTCTCCCTCCTTCCTCCCCCCCTACTTTACTGATTTCTCTGTAATTTATTTATATATGTTTTGCTTAGTGTCTTGTGGAAATACATGTTCAGTTACATTCATTCCACTGTCCTTCCCTTTTTCTGTCCCTTCTTCCTCTCTCCTTCCCCTTAACTTTGTTATGACTTCATCACAATATTGCAGTTGTCCATCCACATGTCTACTTCCTTCAACAGACTAAGTTCTTCAAGTGAAGAGGCCTGACATTCATCTCTGTGACTCCAATACCAAGAACATACCCAGGGCTGAGTCAGTGATTGGTGGGAGTCAACTTTTCTCACTCACAAGAATCTATTTTCTGCAATGAGAAATCAGAGGAAAGGGGCAGAAGGGTGAATTGCTGATCATTTTCCCCATCTCCCGTGAAGCCCAAATCCAATTTCTGGTGCCCTGAAGGCACAGCAAATTCTTTTAAATTAGCATATTATTGACTTTCTTTTATCATGATTATTTCATCTAGTTTAATATATTTTAATTATTTGTTGGTGAGATCTACATCTTGAGGTAGTTTTCTTATTATGTTCAACACAAGCTTAAAAGTCTAATATATAGGAGAGACTGAGGGTGTTTGTATCCGTTATATGTAACTAATGTAATAAAAATAACTAATGTAATTTCAAGTTACCTTCAGAGATGAGTTTAGATCAAAGATAACTGGTAAATGGGATTTTTTATATGAAGCTTGTTGATAAGGGCTTTCCATGTATTATCTATCCCTGTATTTTTTACAGAATTATGATGTTCTGTCAGAGTTACCTTTTGTTCTAAGTAGGACACCAATGCAGAATAAACCAATAGCTATCATTTGAAGATATGTTTTTTCATATGATTTTCAGAATCATTTGTTTGACTTAAACCTATAATATTGACTCCATATTATTGAATTCAACAATCTAGAATCAACTTTGGCTGTTCAAATATGCTATATCTGCATGTTCAATTAAGAACATATCCTTATCCAAAGAGAAAGTTTTGTGTCTTCCAAGGAATTGGAACCAAAATATCCTGTTCCAGAATAACTTTTACTCCAGACTCTGATTTCATGTACAAGGAAAAATTGCCACACTTTAAATTGTGGCTTTGATTTTTAATTCCTCAAATTTTTTTCCTTTTTTTTGAAAGGTTTCTAAAATACACGCTTCCAAAAAAAATCAGCAGAATGAAATGGAAAGTATATTATCCCTCTGGCAACTTGGATCTATTCTGAAAAGAAGAATTGAATATAGAAAAATAACACTACTTGGGGGGCCATTTCTCTACTCTGTATTTGTCAAAGTCCTGTGTATCCTCAAATTGTTTGGGAGAACACTGCTTTTATTTGGGAAAATAACTAGATGACTTAATATGGGAGAGATAAACCCACCTCAACTCCACTTTGCCCCCAGTTCCCACCTATTTTAGGGAACTTGGAGAATGGACTAATGAGATCCAAGAGCTGAAACATCTAAGCTAATAAAATGTGAGATACTGTTGATATTCTGCAGCAAACTAGAAATGATAGAGTGAAACTGCAATTTTAAAGAGAAGACATAGGGACAAAAAAGGCTTAGCATGATAGTAAGACTGGGGTCCTGAGAACAAACCAAACCAGTGCAAAATTCCTTGCTATCAAAATGGCGATGGAACAGAAATGCACAATACCAGCTTTTAAGTCAACTTCTTTGCTGTTCTGTCTCTACTGTTACTGATCAATCTCTAGTATACTACAAATCTGTACCTTGAAAGAGAGGTCTTGGGGATAAATCAAGGAAAGAAAGTTAAGTTTAGTGTTGACAGAAACAAAAAATACAGGATGCTCAGTTGAACCTAAAGTTCAAATTAAAATTGAAATTCAGATTTAATAGATTTCTTTTAAGCTGCTAAATCTTATAACCCTACTTAGATTATAGGTCGAGGTCAAGGTAATGTAGAGGAAAGGGAATGGCCACAAGGAACAAGATATGTAAGTCAGAGAATTCAGTAGAAGCAAGAAAACATAGTAAAAGGTAATTAGGAGATATGTAACCTTCTGAGATGTTAGGGGTGGGGTGAAGTCTTGTTTTTCCTCTATAAAGAAATATTCAAGGGAAAGATAACCCCATGGGGTTAGAGAATTTGGAGATACCTTTCCAGCAGAAATCTAGGTTAAAATTAATTTAATTTTGTATATATTATTATAAGTCTGTCTCTCATGCTAGAAGGATTTCCCAGAGAGATGATGTTATTTAGTCAGCTTTTTCACTACTTTGAACAAAAGACCTGACAAGGACAAATTTAGATGAGGAAAGGTTTATTTTGGGGCTCACAGTTTCAGAGGCATCAGTTCATAGAAGATTGGGTCCATTGCCCTGGGCTGAGGGGAGGGTAAGACATCATGGTGGAAGACTGTGGTGGAGGAAAGAAGCTCAGGGCATTGTATCAGGAAGCAGAGAGAGACTCCCCTAAACATGGACAAAATATACACCACAAAGGCATGCTCCCAATGACCCACCTCCTCCAGTCACACCCTACCAGCCTACAGTTACCATCCAGTTAATCCACATCAGGGGATTAGTTCACTAATTAGATTAAAGTTTTCATAATCCAATCCTTTCACATAGAAGCTTTCTCGCATTGTTTCACTCATGAACTTTTGGGGGATACCTCATACCTAAACTATAACAAATGAGTTTCCCATATTTGCAAGAGGAACTATTTGTGGTCATGACATGAACAAGAGTTGAGGCAATTAAGAATACCACCATTTACTTTGCACTTCTATTCCTTTTTAATTTAATTGTACTTGTGTAGCATTTAATTTTTTCTGTTTTGCAATTTTTTATTGGTTCTTTTTAGTTTTACAAAGCATTAGGACTCATTTTGACACAATTAAGAAAGCATGGAATATAGTTTGCTTCAATTCAGTCCCCAGTATTTTCTCTTTGACTCTCCCCTCCCTCCTCTTCTTCCCTTCCTTCTACTCTACTGATCTTTCTGCTATTTATAGTTTTCTTTTGTTGTTGTTAGTGTCCTGTGGATATACATGATGGTGATGATGAGATTCACCGTGGTGTTGTTAAGCCAAAGTTCTGCAGCCAGAATATAGATATCTGTGTTTCCCCAATGGATTCAAGCTTGTGAAGATGGGAGAGACTCAAAATTGTTTCTGGATAGGAATCCAGTAGCTGCAGGAGTGGCAAGTCTGCCAGGAGTGTAAGTGAGCACAGCAAGGTACCACTTCTGATGTATCAAAAGGAGTTTGATTGACTTTATTTGCAGAATCATTTGCAAACAGGTGTGTAGATGTGTAGCTCTTGTTTCAACATCTGGCTACAGATAGATATTCCCCTCCAGGTCATTTTATTTATTTTCTCCACAAATCTTTTGCCCTTCTGTTTACTCCTTTTGCCCTTTCTGGGCAAATGGGAAATTACTTTAATGATCTGCTTCGAAATTATGCAATTTATCAATCTAAAACTTTATTATCATTCTTTCTTCAATGTAACTTGTGTACTGCTTTGCTGAGGCCAGGATTGGACTTAATGTGCTGCAAGGCTTATAGAAAGGCATACATTGCCTAGGTAGTAAGTTTAACCTTCTGCCCAGTATGCTGTCCTTGTAAGACTCATCTGTTTTCCTTACATTTTGCGAAGAAATGACATGCTATGAAAGAATTGGAGAAGGTCCTAGGATGCCTGACTTACAATTGAAAATATTTAGTATACAGTATAATTATTGCTGTGATAGACATGTGCTTTCATTTCTATGAATGAAAAAAAGGACACTAAAGTTAGTTTACACAAAGTAGTGTAAAGAAAGTGTCCCAGAGGAAAGGATGCCTGCATCAGATCATGAAGCTGCCTTCAGGAGGAGGACTGAATGAGGAAAAGAAGAAAGAAAGAAAGTAAGAAAGAAAGAAAGAAAGAAAGAAAGAAAGAAAGAAAGAAAGAAAGAGAGAGAGAGAGAAAGAAAGAAAGAAAGAAAGAAAGAAAGAAAGAAAGAAAGAAAGAAAGAAAGAAAGAAAAAGAAAGAAAGAAAAGGAAAGGAAAGGAAAGAGAAAAGAAAAGAAAAGAAAAGAAAAGAAAGAAGGAAGGAAGGAAGGAAGGAAGGAAGGAAGGAAGGAAGGAAGGAAGGAAAGAGGAGGGGCTTCCAGAGAGAGTGCAGTAAATCAGTGGAACAGACAGAGCAATGAAATAACAAGTGTGTTTTTTAGAGAACTGCTAATTTAGTATGATGAGCAGTTAAGATCATGAAGGGGGAGTTGTGCAAAGGAATGATGTAGATAATAACTATGTAGAGGTGGTGTTGATTGAAGTAAGGAATAGAAAAAAAATAGCTTGAGGTATAAAAGTCTGCATTGAGAAATAAGAGCCTGAATAGCTTTTTCTGCCATTGTTCTTGTTATATGAAGGTATCTATTTGGACAGAAACAATGAGAACAGTTCATTTAGCTATTTCAGACCAAAAAAAAGGGGGCAAAAGTGCTTCCCTTTTCCTTCTCAGCATCACAATCAGTTTAATCTTAGATGATCTGACCTCTCATATCAGTCTTCAGTGTTCCATGTTTTTGACTGACCTAGCCAAAGTTAGAGTTCACACATTCAAATAAAAAACAGTACCTAACTAGTATCTATAATGAGAAGGACTCCTCCATATTGCAGACCTCCTGTGAGTCGCAGGTGACCAGCAATGTATGTCACGTGTCACAGGGCATGGCACTTAGAAACATAGCTAAATGTCTCACACATTAAAATAACAATGGGCCAATCTAAGATGCTGTCATCAGTATTTAAAGGCTCATAAATTTAATTATATTAAGCTGCAAAGCTTCCGTAAACAGTTTTAACTCATGATAATCTGAAATAGCTTAATATATGATGTATGCTATTGAGGAAGTGGGTATCATCTTAATAAATCCTTCTAGATACAGAGTTCTCCATTGCATGAAAATCATTAAACCCAACATTTCAGAGACTAATTATGAAAATTAACTTTTCAATTTGCTTCTTACCACAATTACTCAACCATTGTGTATTATTTCTTTGGAGTTTTTTTTTCTCTATGTAAAATTATCTTGCTTATCACCAGAAAGAGGGAGAACAAGAAGTCTCAAAGGGTCAGGAAACTAACAACATAAAGCATCCATGTCTGTTACATATCATGTCAGTATAGAGAATTGTGGATGAGGGGAAGATGATGCTTATATGCATAGAAAGCTCACAAAGATTTCTAAAAAAATTACTTATAGAAATAACTACATATCATAAGATATACCCCTCAAAGTCAACTTGTTCAATATAGATTATAGTTTTAAAAAGCTCATAATAAAAAATAAAAGGATGAAAGGTGATTTTGCAATTACCCCCTTTCAACCTCGCATTCAATGCAGCATCCATGAACAGTAAGTTCCTATGATAGTCATGTACAATAGATGTCATTATTCCATTTTTCACACGACAGGACTGAGTGCCCAAGAGTAATTTACATATCTTTCCCACTGAAAAACTGAGAATTCGATCTTGAAATCAAAATCTGTCTGATCCAGGCACCCACATTCTTTCCATGGCATCTGACTCTCAGCCAATTCCAGATCCCTGTTCTCTACCATTGGTCCAGGTCTCAGGATGAAATGATACATTCGACCAATGCCCTATAAAAATACCATTTCCCTATCTAACGCACCCATGGTATTATCAACAAAGAAGTGCAGCTAGTTTGTGTGAATTATATTTAGTCCAGGATGATTTTTAATGGCCATTATTTTCCCTAAGTGCTTTCTAAAAATAATAACATATAATTATTTTTCTTATATAAAAATACATAGCACTGTATACAAGGCACTGTGCTAAACATTTCATATTAATCTTCACCATAATATCATGAGATAGGTACTATTATTATCATCATTTTAGAAATGAGGCAACTGAGCACTGAGAGAATGAATCACATGGTTACATGCCCAGGCTCCCACAACTAGTCTATGGGAAAGCAGGGATCAGAACCCAGAAAGTATGAAGAATGTATGCTCTTCACTTCTGTATTATATTTCTTATACTTAACTACATGTTGAAAATTCATTCTGTAATCTTGCCAAGGATTGCTCTCAAATTTATTGATATCTATGTTCTGTATTCCATCATTTTTCTCTTTTTGATAAATGGAGCAATGCTTTCCATTCCCAGTCTGCTGATTATTCTTTAATTCTCTATAGCTTCTCAAGGGTCAAAATTGGCTATTTATTTTGACTTCTATAATTCATCTGTGTATAGAGCCTTTAATTATTTTAAAGAGTTTGGATATTGTTTCAGAAACTCCTTACTTCCTCATATCTGTGTTAATTCACTCTAGATTGAAGATTATGCTCTTTAACGTAGCTAAGAAGCTTAGCTCTTTTTTCCCATTTCCATATGCCCTTTCCACATATAGAGAATAACCACCTTTCTGTCTGCACATAGCAAAGTTAGAACAGAATTTTAGGATTACGAGAAAGAAGAGCATGAGTTTCCATGGATTTCAAGTAGTATTACAGTCAGAGATTCAGACATGTCTGAATCCTGCTCTGGCATGACCTTCCTCCATCTGGGGAAATGTCTGTGCATGTGCACGTGTACACACGTGCACACACCTGCAACAATGAACAACCAGGCATTCCCTCATCATTAGCTTCACAAGTCCCTGAAATACCTGACTGTCCTAACCAGCAGGAGACATTAGACCAGATATTCTCTGCAAAAATATCAGTGAGGACCTCTGGTGCCTCCAAAATCCAAATCCAAATATTTCTCTGTCACATAGGACAAGACACAGAAGAAACGTTAATCAGTTTAGCAGATCATAAAAATGTTCCCTGTGAAACAATTGTACGGATAAACAAGGAAGAAGACCAGAGTGGAGATGCAGTGAATGGAGCAAAGATTTCCTCTCCCATAGAATAATTTTCTGCATGAGTTAATTAAACCATTTCCTAAGTTGGATCTGTGACTCTTAAATCCAATCTCCATGCTAATACCAGAAGTATTTGTTTCAAAGCACATCAGATTATAACTCCTTTTCACCAGAAACTTCCATGGCACTCCTTCCACTCTAGAGTTTTATGGGTATGAGAAAACACAGCAGCAGCCACAATGGTGATAGGAATAACTGCAACAGCTCCTTGACCTCTGGATTGTAGTTATTATGGTAAAACTAATAGACCAGGGACTAATAAACTTCAATTTTTATTCTTCTAGTTCTTACTATAATTTTATGAGCATGTAGGTCTCTGAATTCAACATATTCCTGCTTTGAATGCCTAGAATGGTTTCTGTGTCCTCCACTAATTTCCTGACTTATACATAAATGGATACATATGATTTAATTCCCCAATTCTTGCACATGCCCACTCCTCCTCCTTCATTCTCCATTCTGTTCCTCTACTCTTCTACCACAATGAATCCTGCCTTTGTATGTAATCGTCATGCACTAATTAAATTAATAGTAATAGAAGAGAGATCAATAGAGTAGAACAAACAGATCAGGGTGAGGGAGGAGAGAAAAGAAAAGGAAGGTACTAGGGAATAAGACTGATCAACTTATGTGCATCTGTGAATATGGCATAATGAGTCTGACTATTATGTACAATTATAATGTTCCGATAAAAATGAATATATATGAAAATTAGATAGAAGAAATTTCAATGGAAACTAAAGTTCTCTGTCCCAAACTACTCTATTCTTAGACCTACTTTGGAGGCAATCACACTATTGTACATTTAATTCTCATTTTTGCCTCCATAACACTAATACCTTGATTTGTCAATTTGAAAAAATTAGGACTATATTCATTCATATAATCTGCAACATTTTATCCCTCCTTCCAAATGTTGGTAGTTTAATAGTATTAATTAGCTTTCTAACCTCATATTTAAAAAACCCTCCATTTCTGTCCTATCACATTTAACAGTGGTTCTTGATGCCACATAATGTAAAATTGGAATGATATTCTCCTCCACTCTTTTCTCATCTTTTGTCTGCAAAGACTTTCATGTTCATACTTAGCACTATCGTGGACTAAAACTTCTTAGAGTTAGTCTTCTTAAAGTTATTTTAATCTTTTTTCTCTTTAACATGTATTAATTGTCACATACAAATGGATTTCAGTATATTTCCATACATGCTTACAGTTTACACTGATCGAATCCAAGCTACCTTTATCTACCCTTTTCCCCACATTCTTCCCAACCTCTGTTAATCACTATTCTTAGAGTTTTTGATGTGTTTGTCCTTGGTTCTGTGCTTCTCCTTGCATTTTCTGCATAAGTCCTTTTTAAATTAGAGATCTTCATGTGAAGCTTCATTTGTTTTGTTTAATGCCTTCTCTTTTGCTTATTCAGTGGAATAATTTGTCATTGCACAGCCTAAATTACATTTCTTCAGCCTTCTTTCATTACTTTAGCTTTATTCCCTTTTAGAGTTTCAGATCATTGAATTATAACTACATTTCCTATGACTTTTCTAATCTGAAAGTCAAGGGTAAACACTACCTTTATCCTCTATCCACCCACCCCCCATCTTTAGGAGACAAGAGGGAGCCCCGAAGATGATATTCTGAGGATCAAACCATCTCTCCTCTGGTTTTCTCTTATCTCTTATTTCAGGGGAAAGTCCTGCAACTCTGTGCTGCAGAGAAGACTGGCTCTACACTAGCTTCCAAATTGTCACTTAAAAGAGTTCAAAAAAATAAAGAGTATGTTCCTCCTTCATGCTGTCATTAAGACACACTCTTCTACTTCCACTATTCTGCTTCTAGACTGGCAGGACCAATCTTAGTATGCCCATCATTTATTGGTGTCACTTGCCATAAGCAGTCAGTTCTCCTAGGGCCTCCTTCATTCCCTCAATTCTAACCCTTATATTCCTCAGTGCATGTCCTTTGCTGACACCATTACCTGCCCATGTGAGTTCTGAAGACACACTATTGTGCATAGTGAACCCTGTGGTTTGTCCTCAGTGAAAATTCTCTCTTATTTCTAACCTCTTCTCTGCAAATTCTCTTAAGCTTCTGGGCTTTAAAGACAAGCAGGCTCTCCCTGAGGGTGTCACTGCACCTGTAGCCTTCCTCCCTGGTGACTGTGCTCTCACACACACCTATAAATTAGGAAGCCAGTTTCCCTTGCCACATCAAGATCAGTATTCCTTTACATCCCCCAAACCTCTGAATTTTGAATACCAACTTACCAGAGTATACCACCGCTTCTCTTCCTTATGATGGATACCCACTAATTTCCTAGGATTCTTTTTCCATTATCTATAGAAGAGTTGAGTTGTTGGTTCCTGGACATTTTCTCCATCACTAGTTCTGCTACAATTATTTAAGATTCTGATGTCCATATATATTTTCATCCTAATAAATTATTCAATGTGTGACTTTCTTTCTTCCTAACTCACACATCACTCTTTCCTCACTCCTGTTTTAGGCAGTAATTCCGTGGTAGTACAGTTTATATTCTCATTATTAATCAACATGATTCCTCAATAATACCAGTGTCAGGCATCCTTCTCTTTATCCAATACTTTCCAACTTTCAAGATTATTCTCATTAAAGTTCCCTAACTTCAATGATTGCATCACCTTACCCATCAATAATTAACCCATTGATATCAACACCTTTTTACTGCCTGCTGTCAACCCATTGATGGCTTCACTTTCCTCCTTACCTGTTTTAAATTCCATGGTCCACTGTTATGATCACTGGATTATAGAGAACTACAACTTAGTCTTCTCTTGCTGCATTGCGTTTAAATGGCAAAATCATGATTGTGATCCAGATCACCAACTACTCTGTCAAAATATGTAGAGTACAATATAGCTTGGGGAAAAAAATGCACTCCTATGCTTATTTGCCTCTCTTTAAAGTTGTCACTAATTACTTCAAAGAGACCTTTGCATACTACATTGGACTCATATAATTTTGCTACTCCATTCATTCATTTCCTCAATCTCCAAGACAAACCATTTATACTTACTCTTCAATACTCTTCAATCACATCTACCTACTAAGCTACTTCTGAGTGTGTGTGTGTGTATGTATGTATATATATGTATGCATACATATATATAATAGAGAATATATATGTACATATTACATATAATATGTACATATATACATAGAATATACATATATAAAAAAGAATGGGGAAAAGAATTAAAGGTAATGATAAAGTAAGCAAAATGTGGAGATATTTGGACGGAGTAGCAAATACATACATATATATATATTTTTTCCCCCATTCTTTTTTGAACTTATTCTGTTTGGGTTTTTATCCTCATCAATCCACTGAAGAAACTCTTGACAAGATCACTGAGTGTCATGGTTTGGTTATCAGGTGTCCCCCAAAAGCTTATGTGTAAGACAAACCAGAAACTTTCAAAGATGAAGTAATTGTGATAGTTGTAACTAATCAGTGGATTAACCAACTGATATGGATTGACTGGGTGGTGACTGTAGACATGTGGTATGTGGCTGGAGGAAGTGGGTCACTAGAGGTATGCCTTTGGGGTTTATATACTGTCTCTGATGAGCTAAACTGTTTCCTGGCTGCCTTACCCTGAGCTGCTTTATTCTGCCATGCCCTTCTGCCATGATGTTCTACTTCATGTTGGGCCCAGAGCTATGGATATGGACATCTATAGACAGAGATCTCTGATATTGTGGATCAAAATAAATGTTTCCTCCTCTACTTTGTTCTTGTCAGATCTTTTGGTTAGAGCAATGCAAAAACTGACAGAAACACTAAGAATGTGCATATTGCTAAATTTAAAGGTTAATTGTCAGTTATTAACATACTTGATCCATCAGAAGCACTTGTTAAAGATGATGAAATTTCTACTCCTTAAAACAATTATTTTGTTGGTATTTAGGGCTGACATTATCTTGGTTTTATTTCTACATCTTCGTCATGGTCTAGAAATATCCCCCCCAAAATTCATGTTTTGAAAACATGTTCCTCAATGCAGCAAGGTTCAGAGATAGGGATTTTACGCAGTGATTAGGGCTGTAACCTCATCAATGGATTATGGATTAATAGTTTAAATGAACTACTGGGTGGTAACTGTAGTCAAGTAGGTGAAGCTGAAGGAAGGAGGTCACAGGGAAGGAGGTCACAGGGGACATGCCTTTGGGGACTATATGTTGTCCCGGGCCTCCTCTGATCTCACATGTGCATGCATGCGCCGCCCCCCCATCTCTTTCCTTCCTGAATATTGTGACCTGGGGAACTTTCTTCTGCCACACCCTTCTGCAATGATGTTCTGTGTCACTTCAGGTCCAGAGCAATGAAGTCAGTCACCCATGGACTAGACCTCTGAATCTATGAGTCCCTAATAAACTTTTCTTCTATGTTATTCTTTTCAGGTATTTTGATCACAATTTCAAAAAGCTGACTAACACAATCTCCAAACAAATCTTCATTCTATTCATTTGCCTACTAAATTGGTGAATAAAAATGCTTTATGTTTATGGTGTACAACATGACATTTTGTTTTTGTTTTTTTTCCCCTTAACTCCAGTCTTTTATTTATTTATTTATTTTATTATTTGCTTATTGATTCATTGAGCACAAATGGAGTACAGCTATTGTTTCTCTGGTTGTACACAAAATAGAGTCACACCATCTGTGCATTCATACATGTACACAGGGCAATGATGTCTGTCACACATTCTGTTAATATTCTTACCCCCCACCCCCGACCCCACCCCTCCCTTCCCTCTATGCTATCTATCCTTCCTCCATTCTTGCCACACTCCCCCACCCCCTGCATTATGCATCATCATTTATTTATCAGAGAGACCATTCAGCCTTTGGCTTTTTGGGATTGGCTGATCTCACTTAGCATAACAGTCTCCAACATCATCCATTTACCTACAAATGCCATAATTTTATTCTTCTTTATGGCTGAGTAATATTCCATTGTGTATATATACCACAGTTTCTTTAGCCATTCATCTATTGAAGGGCATCTAGGTTGGTTCCACAATCTAGCTATTGTGAATTGAGCAGCTATGAACATTGATGTGGCTGCATCACTGTAGTAATCTGATTTTAAGTCCTTTGGGTATAGGCCAAGGAGTGGGACAGCTGGGTCAAATGGTGGATCCATTCCAAGTTTTCTAAGGAATCTCCACACTGCTCTCCAGAGTGGCTGCACCATCTTGCATTCCCACCAGCAATGTATGAGTATACCCTTTTCCCCAGATCCCATCCTTGCCAACACCTGTTGTTGCCTGTATTCTTAATAAAAGACATTCTAATTGGGGTAAGATAAAATCTTAAGGTGGTTTTGATTTGCACTTCTCTTATAACAAGGGATGTTGAACATTTTTTCATAAATCTGTTGATTGCTTGTAGATCTTCCTCTGTAAATTGTCTGTTCATTTCCTTGGCCCATTTATTGATTGGGTTATTAGTGTTCTTGGTGTAAAGATTTTTGAGTACTTTGTAGATTCTGGAGACTAGTGCTCTATCTGAAGTGTGTGTAGCAAAGATTTTCTCCCTCTCTGAAGGCTCTCTCTTCACATTGCTGATTGTTTCCTTTGCTGAGAAAAACCTTTTAGTTTGACTCTATCCCAATCATTGATTCGTGCTTTTATTTCTTGCGCTTTGGGAGTCATGTTAAGGAAATCTGGTCCTAGGCCAACATGATGAAGATTTGGACCTATTTTCTCTTCTATTAGGTGCAGAGTCTCTGGCCTGATTTCTAGGTCCTTGATCCACTTTGAGTTGAGTTTTGTACAGGGTGAGAGATATGGGTTTAGTTTCATTTTGCTGCATATGGATTTCCAATTTTCCCAGCACCATTTGTTGAAGAGGCCGTCTTTTCTCCACTGTATGTTTTTGGCTCCTTTGTCAAGTATGAGATACCTGTATTTATGTGGGTTTGTTTCTGTGTCCTCTATTCTGTACCATTGATCTACCTGTCTATTTTGGTGCCGATACCATGCTGTTTTCGTTACTATTGCTCTGTAGTATAGTTGAAGATCTGGTATTGTGATACCCCCTGCTTTGCTCTTCTTGCTAAGGATAGCTTTAGCTATTCTGGGTCTCTTATTCCTTCAAATGAATTTCATGATTGCTTGCTCTATTTCTATAAGGTCCATCATTGGGATTTTAATTGGAACTGCAATGAATTTGTATAGCACTTTTGGAAATATGGCCATTTTGACAATATTAATTCTGCCTATCCAAGAACATGGGAGATCTTTCCATCTTCTCAGATGCTCTTTAACTTCTTTCTTTAGTGTTCTGTAGTTCTCATTGTAGAGGTCTTTCACTTCTTTTGTTAGATTGATTCTCAAGTATTTTATTTTATTTGAGGTTATTGTGAATGTGGTAGTTTTCTTAATTTCTCTCTCAGAGGATGCATCACTTACGAATAAAAATGCATGAGATTTATGAGCATTAATTTTATATCCTGCTACTTTACTGAATTCATTTATGAGTTTCAGAAGGTTTCTGGTGGAATTCATGGGGTCTTCTAAATAGAGAATCATGTCATCAGCAAATAGGGATAGTTCGTATTCCTCTAATTTCTTTGGTCTGTCTAATTGCTCTAGCTAGAGTTTCAAGAACAATGTTGAATAGTAGTGGCGAAAGAGGGCATCCCTGCCTTGTTCCAGTTTTCAGGGGGAATGCTTTCAATTTTTCTCCATTTAGAATGATGTTAGCTGTGGGCTTAGCATAGATAGTCTTTACAATATTAAGGAATGTCCCCACTATCCCTATTTTTTCTAGTGCTTTGAGCATGAAAGGGTGCTGTATTTTATCAAATGCTTTCTCTGCGTCTATTGAAATAATCATGTGGTTCTTGACTTTAAGTCTGTTGAAATGGTGAATTACATTTATTGATTTCCGGATGTCGAACCAACCTTGCATCCCTGGGATGAAACCCACTTGATCATGGTGCACTATCTTTTTAATATGCTTTTGTATGCGATTTGCTAAAATTTTGTTAGGAATTTTTGCATCTATATTCATTAGAGATATGGGTCTGAAATTTTCTTTCCTCGACGTGTCCTTCTCTGGTTTTGGTATCAGGGTGATATTAGCTTCATAGAATGAGTTTGGAAGGGTTCTCTCCTCCTCTATTTCATGAAAAACTTTGAGGAGTATTGGAATGAGCTCTTCTTTGAAGGTCTTGTAGAACTCGGCTGTGAATCCATCTGGTCCTGAACTTTTCTTTGTTGGTAGGCTTTTGATGACTTCTATTTCATTGCTTGAAATTGATCTATTTAAGTTGTGCATGTCCTCCAGATTCAGTTTGGGTGGCTCATATGCCTCTAGGGACCTGTTGATGTCTTCCATGTTTTCTATTTTGTTGGAGTATAAATTTTCAAAGTAGCTTCTTATTATGTTTTGTATTTCAATTGTGTCTGTTGTAATATTTCCATTCCCATCACAAATTTTAGTAATTTGGAGTTTCTCTCTCCTTCTCTTCATTAGCATGGCTAAGGGTTTATCAATTTTGTTTATTTTTTCAAAGAACCAACTTTTTGTTTTGTCAATTTTTTGAATTGTTTCTTTTGTTTCATTTTCATTGATTTCAGCTCTGATTTTGATTATTTCCTGTCTTCTACAACTTTTGGTGATGATCTCTTCCTCTTTTTCTAAGGCTTTGAGCTGTAATGTGAGGTCATTGATTTGGTGACTTTTCATTCTTTTATTAAATGCACTCCATGCAATGAATTTTCCTCTTAGCACTGCTTTCATAGTATCCCAGATATTTTGATAGGTTTTATCTTTGTTCTCATTGACCTCTAAGAATCTTTTAATTTCCCCCTTAATGTCTTCTGTTATCCATGCATCATTCAATAGCATATTATTTATTCTCCAGGTCTTGGAGTAGTTTCTGTTTTTAACTTTTTCATTGATATCTAATTTCATTCCATTATGATCGGATAGTATACAAGGTAGTATGTCTATGTTTTTGTATTTGCTAAGAGTAGCTTTGTGGCATAACATATGGTCTATTTTAGAGAAGGAACCATGAGCTGCTGAGAAGAAAGTGTATTCGCTTTTTGATGGATGGAATATTCTATTTATGTCTGTTAAGTCCAAATTAGCGATTGTGTCATTGAGTCCTATGTTCCTTTGTTCAATTTTTGCTTGGAAGATCTGTCCAATGGTGAGAGAGGAGTGTTAAAGTCCCCCAGTATTATTGTGTTTTGGTCTATTTGGTTCCTGAAATTGAGAAGGGTCTGATTGACATACATGGATGCACCATTGTTTGGTGCATAAATATTTATGATTGTTATGTCTTGCTGATTTATGCTTCCTTTAAGCAGTATGAAATGTCCTTCTTTATCCCTTCTGACTAACTTTGGCTTGAAGTCTGCTTTATCTGAAATGAGGATGGAAACTCCTGCTTTTTTACTCAGTCCATGTGCATGGTATGTTTTTTCCCAACCTTTCACCTTTAATCTGTGGGCATGTTTTTCAATGAGATGAGTCTCTTGAAGGCAGCATATTGTTGGTCTTTCTTTTTAATCCAATCTGCCAGTCTATGTCTTTTGATTGATGAGTTTAGGCCATTTACATTCAGGGCTATTATTGAGATATGACTTGTATTTCCTGCCATTTTAGCTTTTTTGGTGGTTTTAGCTTAACTTTATTTCTCCTTTGTTTGACTCTTTCTTTAGGGTAATTCCTCCCCATGTTGTCTGCGATTGTTGTTTTTCATTTCTTCCTCTTAGAATATTTCGTTGAGTTTGTTCTATAGGGCAGGCTTTCTCTTTGTGAATTCTTTAAGTTTTTGTTTATCATGGAAGGATTTTATTTCGTCATCAAATCTGAAGGTAAGTTTTGCTGGGTATGAGATTCTTGGTTGGCATCCATTTTCTTTCAGAGCTTGAAATATGTTGTTCCAGGCCCTTCTTGCTTTTAGGGTCTGGGCTGAGAAATCTGCTGATATCCGTATTGGTTTCCCCCTGCAGGTAATCTGATGTTTTTCTCTCGCCGCCTTTAAAATTCTATCTTTGTTTTGTATGTTAGGTACTTTCATTATAATGTGCCTTGGTGTGGATCTGTTGTAATTCTGTGTGTTTGGTGCCCTGTAAGCCTCTTGTAATTGATTTTCCATCTCATTCATCATATTTGGGAAATTTTCTGATATTATTTCATTGAACAGATTATTCATACCCTTGGTTTGTATCTCTGTGCCTTCCTCAATCCCAATAACTCTTAAATTTGGTCTTTTCATGATGTCCCATATTTCTTGCAGGTTTCATTCATGACTCCTAACCATCTTCTCTGTTTGTTCGACTTTGTTTTCAAGGTTAAATATTTTGTCTTCATTGTCTGAGGTTCTGTCTTCCAAGTGATCTATTCTGTTAATTATGCTTTCTATTGAGTTTTTCACTTGGTTTATTGTTTCCTTCATTTCCTTGTTTCCTTCAAGGATTTCTGTTTGTTTTTTTCTCAGAACTTCTATCTCTTTATTGAAACGATTTTTTGCTTCCTGCAATTGCTCTATTAGCTGATTATTCATAGCCTGAATCTGCTCTCTCGTCACATCATTCTCTTCTAGGATCATTTTAATTATGAACATTCTGAACTCCATTTCTGTCATTCCTTCTACCATGCTGTCTTTGGGTTCTCTTGATAAATCATCTAGATTTGTTTGGGACACTTTCTTCCCATGTTTTCTCATGATGCTCATGTATCTTCCCCTCTAGTAATGCGAATCAGAGGGATTGCAATTTTCCTGTAAAGACTTAGAGTGTCCCTGCAGGTTTCCAGTAACTCACCTGATGTTTGAGAGGTGCTTGATCAAGCCGTGATCCAAGAAAGCTGCTGTTCCACTTCCTCCAGTTTGGGAATGATCAATGCTTCTGTCAGAGGCAGCCGCCGGAGCCAGAGACTCCAGCCCCTCCAGGCCAGACCGCCCAGGGGACATTGCGCAGTGGCCGGGAAGACTGGAGCTCGGCTCTGCGGGCTCAGGAAGTCCCAGATGGTCACTCTCTGCCAGGGAAGCCGCAAAATGGCGCCAAAGGGTCCAAACTCACCGCCGGGGCCAGAGACTCCAGCCCCTCCAGGCCAGACCACCCAGGAGATGCCGCACAGTGTTGGGGAAGACCAGAGCTCGGCTCTGCGGGCTCAGGAAGTCCGATATTTTGATATATAGTATGAAATAATGTCATCTGCAAACAGAAAACTTCTTCCTCTTTAATTTGGCTACATTGTTTCCCCCCCCCCTTTGGCTTATTGCTCTGGATAGAACTTCCATTACTATATTGAATGGAAGAGATAAATATGAGCATCCTTATCTTCTTCCTGATCTTAGAGAAAAAGCTTTTAGTATCTTGCTTATGAGTATGAGGTTCATTGTGAGCTTGTCATGTAGGACCTTTATTATGCCAAGATACATTTCCTCTACACCTAATATGTTGAGAGTTTACTTCTTTTAATCATTGAAGGATGTTGTATTCTGCCAGCTACCTTCAATGGATCAGAGATAATCACATGATTGTTTTTCTTCATTCTGTTAATACAGCATTTCATATATATTGATTTGTATATGTCAAAACATCCTTATACTCCAGGAATAAATATCACTTGATCATGATGCATGATCCTGTTAATGTACTGCTGAATTCAGTTTCCTAGTATGTTGGTGAGGAATTTTATAGTTACGTTCATCAGAGACATTGAACTATAATCACTTTGTCTTACAGGATACTTGTCTGGCTTCAGTGTAATGCTATCCTCACAAAATGAGTTGGAAGTCTTCCTTCCCCTTCAATTGTTGGGAAGAGTTTGAAAAGAACTGTTAATTCTTTAAATGTTTGATAGAATTCACCACTGAAGCTCTGAGGTCTTAGAATTCTTTTTTCTTCGGAGGTAATGTTTACTAAGATGATCTTCTTACTCATTATTGGTCTGTTGAGACTTTTTATTTCCTCATGATTCAGTCTCAGTAGGCTGTTTCTAGAAATCTGTTCTGTTATCCAAATTGTTGGCTTATAATTGTTCCTAGTAGTTCCTTATATTCCTGTGTGTTTCTATTGTAAAGTGTTGAGTCCTTTTTCATTTCTGTCTTTTTTAGTTCTTTCTTTTTTTCTATTCATTTAGCAAAAGGTTTGCCAGCTCTATATTTTTCAGTTCTAATTAAGATATCAACTCTTAATTTCATTAATCTTTCCTATTATTTTTCAAACCTTTTTTTCATTTATTTCTGTCTTCATCTTTATTACTCTCTTTTTCCTTCTAACTTTGAAAATAGTTTGTTCTTTTCCTGGTTTTTTGAGGTGTAAAGTGTGGTTGTTTATTTGAGAAGTTTCTATTTTCTTCATGTAGAAGTTTATCACAGTAACTTTCCTTTTAGAATTGCTTTTACTTTATATCATAAGTTGCATTTCCATTTTCATTTATCCAAAGACATATTTTTAATTTACTTTTACCTTTGCCTTTGAATCATTGGTTTTTCAGGAGTGTGTTGATTAATTTCCACATACTAGTGAATTTTCCAACTTTACTCCTGTTATTAATTTCTATTTTCATACCATGTAGTTGGAAAAAGTCCTTGGTATGATTTTAATATTCTTTATTTTTGTGGAATCATTGTATAAAATATGATCTACTTTCAAGAATGTTCTGTGTGTACTTGAAATAATGTATATTCTGCTGTTTTGGGGTGGAACGTCCTACATCTATCTGTTAGATCCATTTGGCCTAAAATGATGTTAAGATCTGCTGTTTCCTTACTGATTTGCTCTGTGGGTGATCTATCCATTGTTGAAAATGAGATGTTCAAGTTTCCTATTATTATTATTACATTGTCTATTTCTCTCATCTCTGTTAATATTTTCCCTATATACTTATGTGTTATAATGTTGAGTACATATATTTAAGTTCTAAAACATTCTCTTGAAGAATTAAGTTGTTTATCATTAGAGAACACATTTATTTGTCTTTAATTTACAGTTTATTATTTAACATCCATTTTGTCTGATATAACTACAACCACCCCTGTTCTGTTTGAGTTACTATTTGTGTGGCATTTATTTTTCCATTCCTTCATTTTCAGTCAAAGTGAGTTAAAGTGAGTCTCTTGAAGGCAATATATAATTGATTTTTGTTTTAATCCAACCACTTTTGATTTGAAGATTTATTCCATTATTCATAGGTAATTATCAATTACTATTTTCATTTAGTTATTGTTTTCTGATTGTTTCACAGTTCATTTGTTCCTTCATTCCTCCCTTGCCATCTTCTTTTATGATATGAAATATTTAATGGTATACTTTAATTCCTTTATCTTTTATGTATCTACTGGTTTATTTTTCCATTTACCATGTAGCCTACATGAAATATTTTGTAATTATAGCAGCATATTGTAAGTGTTAACAAATTAACTTTGCACACAAAAAGCCTATACTTCTTGCATTTAGAATGTACTTTCTAAAATTTGGAGCCATTTGAGAATAAATTACACCATGATGCTTAATTTTTGAGTATATCAAAACATGCATCTCCTAAGAACTATGACATTCCATATAATCACAATATCTTTGTTATGCCCAAGACATTTAGCATAATACAGTAATACTTTTCTAATAAAATTGGGATAATAAAATTTTTTAAAAAGCCTATACTTCTCTTTTTCTTGCATTTGATGTTATTGATGTCACAATTTACATATTGTATCTATTATGTATCCATTAACAAACTGCTATAACTGTGATTATTTTTTCTTAGTTTTTCTTTTAACTTTTATACTAGAGCAAAATTCACTGACATTTATAGTATTAAAGTTCTCTGAATTTGAGTATACATTTACCTTTACCAGTAATTTTTATATTTCTTACATTTCCATGTGGTTACTTAGGGTTCTTTAATTTAAATTTAAAGAACTCCTTTAGCATTTCTTTTAAAGCAGGTTTACCAGTGATAAACTCCCTCAGCTTTTGTTTGGGGAGGTCTTTATTTTTTCTTCATTTCTGAAGGACAGTCTTGCCAAATATATCATATGTGCTTTGCAGATTTGTTTCTAGTACTTTGAATATCATTTTCCTTTCCTGATCCACAAGATTTGTGCTGAGAAATACATTCCCAGTCTGATGGTTTTTCCCTTGTATGTGATAAGTTGCCATATTCCAGTTTTCAAAATTTTTCTCTTTGCCTTTGACTTTTGACAAATTAATTATAATATGAATTGGTGAAAATTTCTTTATGTTTAATCAATCTGGAGTTCTTTGAGTTTCATATGTCCAGTGTTCATTTCCAGATTTAGGAAATATTTTCTCAGATTTTTAAAAAGTCCTTTGTTCCTTTCTCTTTCTCTGTTCTTTTGGAATTAAATAATGCATGTATTGGTTCCTTTAATTGTGTCCTGTAAGTCCTGTGATTTTCTTCCCTCTTCTTTTTTTGTACCTTTTTGTTTCCTTCCTCTGGGTAATTTCAAAGGATATGTTTGTGAGTTCACAGATTCTTTCTTCTGTTTGATTGAGTATGGTATTGAAGTTCTCCCTTGAAGTTTTCTGTTTGGTCATGTTCTTCAGTTCTTGAACTTCTTTCACTTTCTATGGCTTCTATACCTTTGTTGAATTTCTTGTGTTTTTTTTTATACTGCTTTCCTGATACTTTTAGTTATCTGTGTTCCCTTGTCACTGAGTTTTTTATACATGATTATTTTGAGTTCTTTGGTAATTTATGGTTCTTCATTTTTTTTTTAGAGTTCGTTACTGGTATTTTATTTTGCTTGTTTGGTGGTATTATGTTTCCTCAATTATTCATGATCCCCATGGTCTTAAATTGGTGTTTTCACATTTAAAAAAGTAATTCTTTTAGTCTATATGGACTTGCTTTGGTAAAGAAGTCCTTTATTAGTCAGTCTGCCCAGAGATTTGGGGGAAGGGGAGCATGTGATGAGTTCCAAGGATAAACAGTATTACAGATTACATATGGGCTTACCTGATGCCTAGGTTAGGTGGACCTGGTACTTGCATCTACAGAGTTCAGTCTTGCGCCTGGTTCTATATGTTCCAAAAACCATAGTATTTGATATGGAGAGTAAAATCACTGGAAAACATGAATCTTGGATTTGTATGGTTGGATCAGGTGTCTGGGTCTGTAGGTATAGGTTGGGAGCTTGGATTCACAGAAGTGGGCCTGGATCCTGTATCCAAAAGGGAAAGTCTGGATTTGTGGTCATGAGTGCTGACTGATGCTAGCATCCACTAGGGTGAATCCAGAGTCTGGACATGGATCCTACATGCATGGAGGCAAGCCTAATACTATGTCCATGGCAGTTGATGTAGCAAGGCAGTGGGCCTGGCACCTCAGTTTAGTAGGATGGAACTTATGCTGTATTTGTGGGGGCTGACCTGATTCTGGTGTCCACTGGGAGAGGTTGGGGTATTGGATCCACTGGGTGAATCACATGCCTGGGACTAGGGTCAGGCCTAGAGTCTGGATCTTCTCTCATGATCCAAAAGACTAGGTCTGTAAGAGTAACTTAACAATAGGGTGAGGGTTGAATCAACTTCATGTCTGTAGAGGCAGTTTTGGTTCTGGGTCCATGGGGGCTATCCTGGAGCCTGGAAACTATATGGTTTGACTTGGTCCTGGATTCTCTCAGGATAGACCTGGGAACTGGGTGTTCTGGTAACTGTGGGGATGACTGGGTGCTAGGGTACTTCTACAGTCTGTGTGCCTGGAGCCAAGGCAGGCCTGGAGCCTGGATCTATGGGTTCAAATCAGGAGCTGGTGTGAACCTGGAACCTGTCTGTAAAGGTTGGTCTGGAGTTTGTGGCTTTAAGGACTGTCCTAACACTGTGGTGAATCTTGAACCTGGGTATACAGGAATGAGCCTGGAGGTTGGGGCTGCAGATGACAAATTGATACTGGAGTAAGTCAATAAAAGAAAAATATTGAAGAAAATAATTTCTCTCTCACATTCCACTCTAACACCTAGAACAGTGCCTGCTATATGGCATGGGATAAATTAATATTTGTTAAATAAATATATGTGTATATTAAAAAAAATAATTGCATAAAAATCTAAATAATGGAAGGAGGCTAATAATTAATATTTTGTATAAATTCTGAGAAACTAAAGAGTATAGAATCATATCAACAAAGAAAATAGAGTGGAATAAAGTAGAAGCAACATATGCAACTAGGAAATTTTCTAGAGGTAAGATTTTTAAAAATAATCAACTCTCAATAGAAGTTCAGAAAATCATCAAGCTTAGAGTAAACAAGAATATAGTACAGATATTATCCATGGGAATAAAAATAGGGGATATAAATTAAATGACTGCTAAATGAACTGCATGACAAGGAATTGTTTTAATTGTAGATGGACAAAATACCTTTATTTTATTTATTTCTATGTGGTGCTGAGGATTAAACCCAGTGCCTCACACATCCTAGGCAAGTGCTCTACCAATGAGCCATAACTCCAACCCATGACAAGCAAGCAATTTTAAAGTTTACTACCAAGAACATTAGAACAGTGAAGAAATTGCTAAAAACAAAATTTAGGACAAAGGTCTGGCCCTATCAAATAAAAAATACTATAAAGCTATGGTAATTAAATGGTAAGGAGCTAGCAAATCCAAATACTTTTCTGTATACTGAATCTCTAAATATTTTGCGATCTTAATTGAAATGTGACACTCAGAACTTTATTGTTTAAATCCTCTCATAATTTATGTGATGTTCATTTGTTATATATCTCTAATCTAGAAAGTGAAGTTAATATCCTCCTGTTTCTCTTTCCTACTTAGAGATGATGCCTTTAAAAATCTCATAAAAAAGCTTCATTACTTAGTTTACACCATATAATTCTGTCTACTTCTCCAAGCCACTAACTAGTATTATTATTTGTGATCTTCCCACTCATTCCCCTAAGTAATCAAAGACTTTGGCACTTTTCTGGCCACTTCACTTCTGCCACTTTTTTACTTTCAAAAATCATGAATATAAATTACTAAAATTCAGGTTTCTAGATTCTTCTACTTCACTTGATAACTGTAGTCCATCATAACTTCTGTTCCTGTTTCCTTCTGTATATGACTTGAGTTGTGAGGTCCTTCATCCAAAGTAATGTTCTCATCAATACCATACATTTCCTTGCCTCTCTGCCCTTTCAATACATACACATATAATAAAAAATACATATACATATAGATTTTAAAAAAAGGAAAGAGCCCAGTTATCTGCTTTATATATAACCTCACCCAAGAAGCTCAAAATTATTGAATAAAGTCCAAGAACACAGTATATTGGCTCCACTTTAAAATAAAAACACAGACATTGAAAGGGCTTACAATATTAGCGATAATCCAATTTTGATTGTTAACTCATGCTCCCTTGATATACAGCAACTATAATAAAATTCCACTGTTATCAAGCATCCAGTGTTCTACCTCCTCTCTTACACCAAATTCATGACCTTTCTTCTAACATCACAAAGGGGAGAGAGAGAGAGAAAGAAAGAGAAGTGACACACTGTACGGTTCATGTTTTATAGCAACACTCTTGACTTGAGCGTTGGATCTCATCCCTAAATCATAAAAACTAACGTTGTTGACAATCCTGTTTCACTAATCTAATTAACCATTCCCTGTTGGTCAAGGATTTTTATTATGTCACTCTTGAAATTAGATAAAAGCCATCCCATTGTTTGAAAAAATATAAATTTATAATTTCACATTTCTCTCATACTACCCTTTCTCCTTCACGGTGAAACTTTTCAAAAGGGTGTCTATAAACATTTTCAATTCCTCACTCTCTACCCAGTCCTCAAGCACTCCATCTAGATTTTGTTACAAATAATCCATAACAAAAAGCCCTTACAAAGGTCAAAAGTGGCATTTGCTATTAAACTCAATGAATATCTTTCATTTGTTCTTTGATAATCACTTAGAAAACTGTTTTTTTCCTTGACATTCACAATGCCAATGTTTTTAATTTTACTTTATTCTCTTAGACTTTCAATTGTCTCTTTGAAAAGCTCATCCTTTTCCACCTGATCATCAAGCTTTGAAGATTTCAAGTCCTTTTCTATTATCTAATTTATCTCTCTAAGAAATTTGATACATAGCTATGTTTTTCAATTATTACCTATTTGAAGACCCCTTATAGATTTCTATGACTACATAGCCTCTTCTATGAACTCCAGACATGAATTTTCAACTTCCTGTTTATTATTTCTATTTAGATGTCTAATAGATCTCAAAGTCAACATAGTTCGAACCAAAGACATGGTCTGCAACTCCAAACTTGGTCATTTTCTACTTTCTTTTTTTTGGAACCAGGAACCCAGGGGCACTCAACCACTGAGTCACATTCTCAATGCTTTTTATATTTTATTTAGAGACAGGGTGTCTAACTTGCTTAGGGTCTAAGTTGCTGAGGCTGGCTTTGAGCTTGGGATCCTCCTGCCTCAGCCTCCTGAGTCGCTGGGATTACAGGTGTGCACCACCTTTCACAGCTTTCTTTCACTTTCTTCATCTCAATGATTGCCAAGTCTAAAACCTAGGGATCATTCTCAACTTCATGCCCCATTTCAATCTACTACATAGAACGTTCACTTTAACAACTAATTTTCCCTTCAGTTAATCCTCTTCTCTGACACTTCCCTCTCACCGTAATAATATAAATCAGCATTATCTTTAGCCTGACAGGCTGCAGTGGCTCCCTAACTAGTAATTCCCTCATAATCTCTTCTCTATGTTGTGATCAGAATATTTTTTACAACACAAATCTGCAATATATTTCACTGATTAAAACGCTCCAATGACTTATTATTATGTTGAAATAAAGAAAATCCTCAACATGATTAAAAGGCCCTGTGTGATTGAGTTATATATCTCTATATCTACATTGGTGGTCATGTCTTCTTCTCTTTGACTAAGTTCCAGCCACACTGGCTTTCTTTCTGTTCTTCAAATGCCTATGCTGCCTTTCACCATAGAATATTTGCACACACGACTTCCTGGCTAGAATGCTTCTTTTTCCATCATCTTGGTTAATACGTACTCGTGCTTCCTCAGCCCGATAATGGTCTTTGAAAAGATTCCTTAACACCTCTCCATTATATTGTCTCTATATACTATGTAACCCTCCTTATCGAACTTACCACAGTTGCAGCAGTTATAGTCTCAGATTTACTTCTATTTATTTATTTATTTAGTGGAAAATAATGGTTGCTTCAGGTGTTGTTTTTGAAGGCTAACTTCACTATGGACAGACTCCATAGGTAGATTTGCTACCAAAGTATCTCTGCTGCCTCCAAGGTCATGCAATTAATATTTGTGATACAGATGAATGAGATCACTAGAACAGACCAAAGAAAACATAAATGGACTAATGAATGTTACAGAATGTCATAGATTTTAAGAGTGCTGTTTCAAATCAATGATATAAATCTATAATCAAAGAAACAGAAAATTTGTTTTTAATCTTATACCATTCATATAATAATTCCATATAGATTAAAATATTTTATCCAAAAAGACCTATAAATATACTAGAATACAAAGATTTTTAAACTGTTATGTGGGAATTTCCCAATCAAGAAATGACAACATTAGAAATAATAAGGAAAAGAAACTCATTTATGAAGACATTATAAACCTCTGTTTGAAAAAAAATGTGTAATCCAAGGGGATGAAAAACATCAGAGTAAGAGAGTATATTTGAAACCTCTATAACAAAGGATTAATAACAATATATAAATATCATTTATAAATCAATGAGGAAACAAGTCATTAAACATGAACAAAAATTATCAAAAGAAAATATAAAAGTGCCTAGTAATAATTTGGTGAATGACTGAATACATTTCAAATGAAAACAACTATAGATAAATCTTCTTAGCTTTTGAATTTGCCAAAAAAATGCATCGGAAATTGTAGAGAAATTGAATGCTTTCATGGGATTTTATGTTAATGTAAATTTGGATAGCTTTTAGAGGTTAATTTGGCAGTATTCAAAAATATTTTCACTATGTATAACAAGTTTATTCTAAAATAACTACACTTAAAATATTCACAAAATTGAGCAAGATTATACCCATGAGGATCATTGGTTTTATAATAAAATCTAGGAATATTCCAAGTTTCAATCATAAGAAGAACAATTAAGTAAAATTTTAATATCCATAATAAGGAAAATGAATAAGATTTCAGTAATTTTAGCTGCACAAACATGGAAAAGGTGTTCACAATATATTAAGATTTTTGAAGCAAGTTGTGCACATATTCTATGAACTCACAATTTTAACTAAAAAAGAACCAGGGTGGGGGTTCCTCTAGTCTATCTTCAGAGTCCTCCTCACATCTCCACACTTTGACTTCCCTGGGGGTGCCCACAGGGACTCAGACCCTGCTGCACGTTGCCTGGCCTCCCAGGCCTTCCTTTGAAATCTTGGTGGAAGCCTCCAAGACCCCCTAACTCCAGCATCCTGCATTTCTGCAGAACCAGCACCACGTGGTTGACACCAAGGTCTGTCACCATCTTGAGCAGTAGCCAATCCTCCAGGGACCCTGGCTGGAGTTGTCTGTGAGAGCCTAGGCAGCTGAATATGTTGAAAAAACTTTCTAGGCTGCCCTGTGCAAGCAGGGTGCCCCACTCTTCTTTCTCAAAGGAATTTTTACTTTTACTCCCTTGAGCTGAGATGGGTATGATCTGGCCAGTTCCTGAGATGCCCTCAAGCCATCTTTCCTATTATCTCTGGGCAAAGTCTTTAGCATTTCTTTAGTGGCAATAATGTCTTTAACAACTGCAACTTCCTTGGCCCCAGTTTTACTTAGGGTCTTTCAAGTCCAAGTTTTTCAGATCTTTCTGTTCTGCTTTCTGCTCCTGATTATCACAATAAATTTGTCTAAAAGCTGCTAGCAATACCCATTCCACTGCCTGAATACTATGCTGTCTAGAAATTTCTTCTGCCAGATTAAGAAGTCTATCACTTTTTAAATTAGCTTCACAGAAAGTCTCAGGACACGGGCACAAAGCAGACAACTTCTTAGCCAGAACATAACAAAAATGGCCTCTAGTCAATTTCCCAGAGTCCTTCTCTGAAACCTCATGAGCCCTGACTTTACTGCACACAGTCATATTCTATTGGCATTCTGATTTTCTGAGCTCATACCAGAATCACTATTAAGCTTCATTTACAATAATCTAAAACGTTTCAAGAATACATCACTAAACTTTACAAAATTCCTCCCACCATTTCCAAAATGCTCCAAAAGCTTCTGAATCACACAGTCATGTTAGTCACAGCAACACCTCCACTTCTCAGTACCATTTCTGCTTTAGTCAGCTTTCTCACTGTTATGGCTAAAAGACCTGAGAAGAACAATTTTAAGGAGGAAAAGTTTGTTTGGGGGCTCACGGTTTCAGAAGTATCAGTCCAGATACAGCTAGGTTCATTTCTCGAGGCTCAGGGTGAGGCAGGACATCATGGTGGAGGACTGTTATGCAGGGAAGCAACTCAAGACATCACACCAGGAAGCAGAGACAAAATCACTCACCAGATACAAAATGTATACCCCAGAGGCATGTCCCCAATGCCCACCCACTACCCACCTTCAGTAACCACTCAGTTAATCCCACCAAGGCATTATTTCACTGACTGAGTTAAGGCTCTCATAACCCAATTGTTTATCCTCCAAACCTCTTGCATTGTCTCACACGTGAGCTTTTGGGGGGACACCTCATTTCTAAACCATAGCAAAAACCTTACAGAAGCATAATTATACCATATTGTTAACAATAGTAACCTCCAGGAGATGGGATTATAAAGTGCTTGTCCAGTACATGTGAGGCACTGAGTTCAATCCTCAGCACCACATAAAAAATAAATAAATAAATAAATAAATAAATAAAATAAAGATATCATGTCCATCTACAATTAAAATATTTTTTAAAAATAGTAGCTTCCAATTATGAAGTTTTACTACAACAGCATGAGGTGTGGAAGTTGGGGAGCGTTCTCATTTTCATAAATTTTTGTAGTTCTTCATAATTATATGCATCATTTTAGTAGTTTGGAAAAACTAAATAAAAATGGAAGAATAAAAGATAAAGTGGTAAAAAATTAATCACATTACTCATATTTTTTACTCTTATATACTCTCTCTATTCATGCATATTCCAACAAATTTCCAAGTCATTTGATCTCATAGATAGTACCATGTCAGAGTGGAAATATAAAATCTGAAAATTTTGAATACCCAATGACATGTCTTAAACATCCATTGCACATTGCTGTTTCAATTATGTGACAGCTAAACTGTAAATTGATGACTTTAAGGGCCAATGGCTAATATACAAATTCAAGTAATAGCATAACTTGGTAAATTCAATCATATAAGTTCACAGGATGGGGGATGAGAGAAAAACAAGTCAAAAGTCTTATATCATGCTCAAAGTACTCTAATTTGTATTAAGGCAAGATTTTTAAGTATTTTTGCTGGATAAGTTTTTAACTCTGATGACTAAGCTCAGGGTATCTATTTTATATTATTATCATCAACTGATCTCTTAAAACTACTTTGGTGTGAGGGCAGTTATGTAACTTAATGGACTACACTTTTAACAGATGAAAACATCACAAATATTTCTCCTTTCCTGAAATTTCAGGATTGTAAATGTTCAGTTTTGACAATAATCAGTCAAACACTGATCTTAGCATGCAGTCTACTACGATGCCTTTTTAGGATGTAAAATGCAGAGTTTAAGCAGATTTTTTCACTTTCCTATAATTCTATTTGCTCAAAAACCAAATGCAAATAAAATCTGGAGTGCTATATTTATAGTTCCCAAATATAAATGACAACTTCAATTTGATTAAAACAGGAGTACATGCAGTATTAAAAGCTTTTTCTCCCCATGGCACCTAGTGCCAATTTCTTTCTTTCCATAAAAAATCACCCTATTTACTGTGGCATATATAAAATATTCAGTTTTTCTGATTTATCCTATGTTGTGTCTTCTGAAAGATGCCTAAAATGTAGACAGGGAGTCGGGATGCAGATTTCTTACTGTGCTCTGAGTGTATCTACTGTGTAAAGCATGAAGGTCCAGTGCTGTTCATGCAGGGGTGACAGATTGTCACTGGACTCAGCCTCAGCAGGTGGTGGACCAGAGGCAGGTTAATGTTCTATACTATTTCTCCAACCAGTCATGTTGACTGACATCAAGGCCCATTAGAGTCACATCCTCAAAGATTTGGTTTATAATAGACAATCTACTCAGTGTTGAGTTACTTAAGAGAATTGAATCTTTGGCATTTGCCCTTATAATGAACATGGAAGGAGCAACGGTGATTGCTTAGATTTATCCTAGCTAATGTAGACAAGAAAGTCCAGATATAAGAATATTATGATCAGTTTGGATTTAATGATTCATCAGTATGTATATCTGCTACTGTTATAGCTTTTCAGAGATTGGGATCAGCAATAGTGGATGATGAAATATCATATCAGAGCTTGTCTTCTATTTCCTTTGTGGAAGAGCTATAACATTTCAAGTAGATAGTGGATTTTCAGCAAAATAGAATAGAACAATCATGTTGATTCTTAGTGTTTTTATCATAGCTGCATTTTTCCCTCCTCCTCTACCATGCCTTAAGCACAAACAAATCTGACCTTCCCCCGAATACGCCTCCATGATGCTCTAAAACCCCGCCATTGCTCATGATAAAACTCCCCAGAATCCATCCATGATCATCCCTCATTCCCATGTACGTTCATCAAAGTATACCCTTCTATAAATCATTTTCAAATGTGATTTGTTTTCCTTTTAAATTCAACTTATGTTGATTTTGGTCCCCTGTTATTTGACAAAGATCTTTATTTTTATGCCTTCATGAAGATGATTTTACTTATATAAAACACTTATGTTAACTTTTTACATAGACTTTTCTAACCCTTCTTTGACAAAGAACTCAAGAGCAGGACAAAATTCTTATTAATTTTTTCTTATTCATAATTTTAGCCAGTTAAAATTTAGAACTAGGTTTGACACTAGAGTATCAATAAATGTTTATTGAATAAAATAATACAAAACAATGACTATTAAAGACATTGAATAGTTTCAGCTAAAGGTATTTGTATACTGTACTTGTCCTACAAATTATAGATACTTTGTAAGACCTCTAAAACCATGTTCAATAATAGCAAAAGATTGATAAGTAAAAAAAAGAAAACTCTAACTTCAATTCAACTACGAATTTACTACTCCTTTAATATATAAAATGTGAAGAATATCTGCCAAAGAAATGGAATCAGGCCAATTTAAGGTAGAAAACAAAGACAGATAAATATACTTATGATCTAAGGCTGGACAGAGAATTCACTATGAAAAATGCTAAGTAGATCAGCCAATCCCAAAAACCCAAAGGCCGAATGGTCTCTCGGATAAATGAATGACGATGCATAATGGGGGGGAAGGGAGGCAAGAATGGAGGAAGGATAGATAGCATAGAGGGAAGGGAGGGGTGGGGGCGGGGTGGGGGGTAAGAATAATAACAGAATGTGTGACAGACACCATTGCCCTGTGTACATGCATGAACACACAGATGGTGTGACTCTACTTTGTGTACAACCAGAGAAACAATAGCTGTACTCCATTTGTGTTTAATGGATCAATAAGTAAATAAAAAAATAAATAAATAAAAATAAATTAATTAATTAAAAAAAATATATAACCCGTCCCTGAAAAGTCTTATCTTTAATTAATGACATGGAATTATGAAGCCCAGAGGTAAAGATAGACCCAATAAGAGACAGAATATATGTTGACTATTCATTCCAAATTATATAAGGAAAGAGAGAGAGATTAAAAGAGAAACCAAATGATTAATTTGCAATATATGCCTGTATGAAAATATGGTGAATCCCACTAATCAGTACAAAATTATGTGTCAATAATTATAACTAAAAAACAACATGCAAAAGTAGCAATGAGTGTTTTTATGTTTAATAAAATTTTAAGTAAATCAATGAAAAATTTAAAAATAAAGAGAACCCATGTGGGAGTTCTAGCTTAAATGTTGCCAAATTTGCAGATAAGGACTGGAGGTAATAAAAGTTGGAGGAAATAGTGGGAAAATGAAATGAGATATGTAACTGCTGACCAATGTTAATTGAGCAGAAAGAAAGGAACAAATATCTAAATAAAGAATAATGATGATACAGGTGGTGAGAATCAATCAGGGGTGAATCCCATTTCCCCAAATGTTGAAGAGTGAACATCCAAGACATGCTGAGGCAAGCATAGAATGCAAGTTTTATTTAAAGGATAGAAAAGAGTTAGACTCATCCACAGAGAAGGGGCCCCAAAACTGAGTGTCCAAGGAAATGGGGTGTCCTGCTCCTTTTATACTTTTTTAGAATTCCTTTGTTCTTATGGCCTCTCCTCCCCCATTCTATATATTAACTAGTGACCAGAAGGTGGGCCAAAGTTGGAGTGATCCTGGGCGGGAAAGGAGGGGAGCAGCCCAGGAAGTATTAATTAACAACTCCTACAAATCCCTGCAAGGAGGAAGAATTCCCTGGAGGCAGGTCACCTTGGCAACAGGTGGAGGAGGAGGAAGTGTCCTAAAGGTATTAACATTTTATTTCCTCCTGAATCAGCTCCCATCTTTCTGATCCAACCATTTATTACCTACACTGACTGTCTTTTGTCCCCCAGTTTCAATGAGATAAAGAGAAAACCAAAATCATGAGGGATGTTTATTTTAACAGAACAAATAACAACAACAGCAGAAAGTAGATGAAATATATCCCTAGGAGGGAGAAATATTAATATACAAATTCTCTGAGATCACATTGCTTAAGTAAAGATACCTCATACCACAGGTCACTCTCCTCATTTCCCCTACACTGGTTTAAGTAGTTCAAGAAGAATTCACATCAACATAGAAGGAATTATAAGCAGATAGGATCATCAGACCTATCAATAGAGACCTTCTGCAGGAGGAACAAAGTCTTATCAGAACAAAACAATAATGAATACACAACAGAGGAAGGAATGCTAGCCTCTTAAACAGCTTTATCTCAACTCAACATTCCATTTGCATTGTTGTATATTTCTTACATTTATTATGGTAAACTTGTAAAACATGTTGTGTAGGTTTACTATTCCCCAATCCTCTGCTCCTATTCACCTTCAATCCTGAATTAGACATTATCCCTACCATGCCTCTGAAACTTCAACTTACCCAAGTCAAAAAAGTAGTTTATTTTGTTAATTACAATGATCATATTTCATAGCATTGACCTATCAGAAACATTTCAACCAGTTGACTACTCCTTGTGCATTGAAGTTTATTTTTCTCTGGGCTTCCAGGATACTTGGATGCAACATTTGAGTCTACATGCTCTTTCTTCCTCATTTCCTTGACTTCTAAATGTTGCAGTGCCCCAGGTGACTTAGTCCAGGCTTCTTGAACAAAATTACATAGGCTGGTGGCATTTATTTCTATCAGACTGGAGATTAGAAGTCTGAGATCATGGTACTAGGGAGGGCCCTCTGCCAGATTGCAGAAGTCCTCCTTCATTATATCCTCACATGGAAGACTGTCTTTCCAGTCTATTCTTGTAAGAACCCACAGTGGAGAAAGGACAGTCTTTCAATAAATGTCACTGGGATAATTAGATATGCATACACAAATAATGAATAATGAAGCTAGACCTCTATCTCTCACCAGTTACAGAAATCAACTCAAAGTTGACTAAAGACTTAATGTAAAACCTGAAACCATGAAACTACAAGAAGAAAACATAGGGAAATTCTTTATCACATTGGAACAAGCAAGTAGTTTTTGGAAAAAACTGCAAGAACTCTAAAAAAGAAAGCAAAAATAGATGAACAGAATTACATCAAACTAACAAGCTTCTGCATGGCAAAGGAAACAATCATCACAGTGAAGAGATGAATCTAAAGAATGAAAGAAAATATTTGCAAACTATTCATCTCACAGAGGGTTAAAAGTCAGAATTATAAGGAACTTAAAAACTCAGTAGCAAAACAAACAAAAAGCAAAACAACAAAAAACAGCAAAAAATACCTGATTATAAGTGGAAAATAGACCTAAATAAACATTTCTCAAAACAAGACATAAAAATAAGCAACAAGTTTATGAAAAAGATTTAATGTCACTAATCATGAAATGTGAACCAAAACCAAATAAGATATCATTACATTCCAGTAAGAATTGTTCTTATCCAGAGGACAAACAAGACAACAAGTGTTGGTGAGGACGTATAAAAAGGCAACTCTTGCATGTTCCTGGGAGTGGGGACAATGAAATTAGTACAGCCATTGTGGAAAAAGGTACAGGCTTCCTCAAAAAAATGAGAATAGAACAATCATATTATTCAGCAATTCTACAACTGTGTATTTATCCAAAGGAAATTATGTCATTATGTCAAAGAGACATCTGCACTCCCATGTTCTTTGTAGCACTATTCACAACAGTGATGACGTGGAATCAACCTATGTTGATTCAACTGATGAATGGAAACTATGGTACTGATACACAATGGAATATTATTTAGCTCTAATAAAGAATGAAATCCTGTTAATTGTGACATGAATGGAACTGGAGAAGACTATGTGTATTGAATTAAGTCAGACATAGAAGGACAAGTACTGCATGATCTCACTTGTGTTGGAATCTAAAAATTCCATAGAAACTGAGATAAGCTGGTGGTTACCAGAGGCAAGAGACAATAGGGAGGAGATGGATGGGGAAAAGTTATCTATGGATATTGAAGTTACTGTTGAGAAGGAGCAAGATGCTCTGAGCTACTATTGTACAGTAGGGTGATTATAGAAAACATGTATTGTGCATGTAAATAAGCTAGAAGAAGAGATTTTGCAAGTTTTCACCACAAAGAGATGATATATGTTTGAGGAAATATGTTTAATTTGATGTGAATAGTATGCAATAATTACATATACAAGCATTACATGGCATCTCATTAATATGTACAATTTTTATGTTGTTATGTATTAGCTAAAAAAGAAAAAAGAAAAGGAGAGAGCTGATATTTTAGCTTTGTGGTAGAGCACTTGTCTGACATGTGCAAGAATCTGGTTTTGATTCCCAAAACCACAAAAAAGAAGTAAATTGGTGTAATCTACATGAAGAGCTTGTTGTCCTGACACTTTATGCACAAATAACACAGCATCCATATTGATAGACTAAACTCTCAAGGATAAAATGGGAAGAAATGGAAATATATTCGTTAAAGAGACTTTAACTCATGTGTTTTAGCTCACAACAAATCAAATAAGCAGAAAAGCAATACTGCAGAGAATTTTGCTAAATAGTTAATAAGGTTAAATTTATGTATATAATCATGTACTCTGTAATTAGACAATAACTTTCTTTCAAGTACTTGCATACCCCATATTAAAACACAGATAAACCTTGACTGAGTTTCCAAAATAGAAAATAGGCACATCAGATTATTTAAGCATAGATCAATAAAACCAGAAAGGTATGAGAAACGAAAATAAGCAGTCAAAACACACTGATGTAAAAATAAAGAGCCACAACACACAAAAATTATTTGCTGCATAATTCTATGGTCTATAGGAAATTAAAATAGCAGGATATCTGGAATATGGAGATAAAGGAAAAATCATGGATCACAGGATTTGACCAAAGCTGTCTCAGAAGTTACCATGTTATACAAAGTTACACTATTTACAATGAAAATAAGTAGATCAAATTAAATTCAGTTCAATAACAGAAAAAAGAAATGAACCAAAACAATATAAAATTAGTGATCAATTACAAAAAATCAAATATTAATGATTATGAACACTAAAACAACAACAGAACAGTTAAAAGCTTGTAAGAATTGTATGAAAAATTGAAAAGATATAGAAATCACTAGCTAATATAATCAGCAAAGCATTGAGAAATTACAAATACAAAAATTACAAATTACATGGAGACAGTAATTTCAGATCCTAATAATGTTTAACTATAGAGGAATGATTTGCACAAATTTTATTCAAATCAACTTAAAATTTGGATTAAATAACTTCTAAATCAAAATATAAGTCAAAATATAAATTACCAAAATTGATTTACAATGACAAATAAGACCATAGCAATTTAGTAATCAGTAACTATGGAAGAAACTGGAAATATTTTTCAAAGAGCCAATTTTCCCCTAGATTTCTCACCAATATAATTTTACAGATGACTTTTAGAAAACAGAAAACACAGATAATTTCAGTACTATTAAATTATACCAATCCTCAGTACTATTAGGATTGGTACAGAATACAGAAAAAAAATTCAAGTTTCCATGATGTTTTCACTAACGTTATTATCACACAGATAGCACAATTTTACAATCACAGCTCAAGGACAACTATAAAACGATGTCCCTGTGTATTGTCCATGCTAAAAGCTTAAACAAAATATTGGATAGAACTTCCAGTAGCATATTTAAGAGAATGATATCAACCTTTTTTAACCTCGGTTTTCTCATAAACAATGGAGAATTCCACTTACAGGGATTTCGTGAGAACCAAATTTTAGCTTAATCTATGTAAAAGGCTTGGAGAACATAGTGAATAAATGCAAAAATAGATAAATACAAGGTAGAGAGAGAAAGGTAGATAGATGACAGCTAGAGATAGATAAACATGGGTAGAGAAACAGATGCTCCATGACTTACTATGGGGTTATATTCCCATAAACTTCTTTTAAGTTGAAAACATAGTAAATTGAAAATTCATTTAATGAACCTAACCTACTAAATATCACAGCTTAGCAACAAAGTACACCATAGAATACCAGTTGTTTATCCCCCTCATCATATGACTGACTGGGACCTGTGGTTTGCTTGTGGCTGCCCAGCACCAGAAAAGCACAGTAATGCACATTACTAGTCTGGGAAAAGATCCAACTCCAAATCTGAAGGACAATTTCTGGTGAATATGTATAGATTTACACCATCATAAAGTTGAAAAACTCCTAAGTCAGACCACCATAAGTAAGGAGCCATGTATAAATTTATTCAGGTTTATAGTTTAGATTTATAATTAAGTTCAGGTATGTGCCTGTCCCAATATGTTGAATGCCTGTGTTCATTTGCTTCTATTCCTAAAAGGTGTTGCTGTCCAAAGACCATAGATCATACTGTCAAAAAATTTTAATGAAAATAAGAGCATTATTTGTATTTCTTAGGAACTGTGCTAAGGTCACAGTTCCCAGAAATACTTTTTCAAATCATTTTGCCTTCCTTCTCTTATCCATTTCCCTCATATTTAAAAGTTCCTTTCATGATTATGTCCTCAGAAAACCCTGAAACATAAACAAAGCACATGGGACCTTAAGCTTTCCTCCTCATCACTATCTCACCTCAAAACTTCAGTGTGTCTCAATCAGTTGCACTTAAAGCTCCTTCTTTTCCCCTCTAGGCCCTCTGACTAAGTCTCTCTGTTCACATTCTTAGATCTAAATTACCAAAGCCCAAAGAATCCCCTTGACAGATATGTTCTTTCTCAGGAAAAGCAAGAAAACCTAGGGATAGAACTCAAATCTTCTTAAATAACAGAAGAGATCAAATTCTGAGGAAAAAACACTAGTAACAAACAAGTTGTAGCAGTGCTTAATGTATTGTATCATTATATACGCAATATGTGAATGCGCACGCACACACACACACACAAATGCACACAAATCTGTACATATTATACTAGAGCTAAACATCATCCCATATCAATACAAACAGAATCACTGCAGTATTTTAAAGATATGTAGTATTTCATTGTTTGATTGATCATTTAGTTAATTATTCCACTATTAATGGGTATTTTAGCTCTTTATAGTCTTTTCTTTTGAAAATATTCCAATAAATATTTTTTAAATTTGTGAAAAAAAAATATATACATACATATCCTCTGGCTTTAACTCAGTCTTTAAGAAATACAAATAAAGCACATTTTCATTAAGTCATTTATAATGCTATATATGTGTGTGTGTGTGTCTATAGAAACACATATAAATAACCACTTCTAGGAATTTTATAAATATATCATATATGAATATAGGGAATATATATACACACATATAGAGGGGATATATATGGAATTATATATATAATTATATGTATATATGGAATTAATATATATGTCTATATACACATATACAAATATGTGTATTTATATGTATGTATCCCCTAGATGTTAAATTGCTGTTTCAAACAATACATAAATTTAAAATGCTGATGATGTTGAACTGATTTACCATTGCCCAGAAAGTGCACCAAAGGTGCCCATTTCTGCCTACCTTCACCCATTTTAAATATTTTTCAAATGTAAGTGATGAATATTGTTTTGTAGTTTTTAAAATTCACAGTAACTCAACCATGATTGAAGTTGTACATATATTTTTTGTTTCTGTTGTTCATTAGTGTTTTTCTGTGATTATTCAAACTTGTCATCTGTTTTGCTATTGCGTTGTATTTTTATTGTCAATATATAAAATCTCTATGCTTTAAGAAATGTAATACTTTGTCACATATGAGGAAAATTTTTTTTCCACTTTGTCATTTGCCTTTTGACATTTTTTTTTTTTTTTTGGAACCAGGGATTGAACTCAGGTGCACTTGGTCACTGAGCCACATCCCCAGCCCTATTTTGTTTTTTTTGTTTTTGTTTTTGTTTTCGTTTTTGTTTTTTTCAGTACTGGGGATTGAACCCAAATCCTTATGCTTCCGAGGCAAGCCTATTTTGTATTTTATTTAGAGACAGGGGCTCACTGAGTTGCTTAGGGCCTCGCTGAGTTACTGAGGCTGGCTTTGAACTCACGATTCTCCTGCCTCAGTCTCCCAAGTTGCTGGGATTACAGGCATGCGCCACCACACCGGGCCACCTTTTGACATTTTGAACCTAAATTTGAAAGCTTCGTAATACAATTAAGTGATTTATAATGTGTTTTAGATTTTGCATTGCTCTCAGAAATTTGTACCCACACAATGATTATTTCTATTTAAATCTGGTTTTTGTCTAGCTATCTTTTCCTTTTTATTTTTCTGGCAATATTTTCCTAATTGGCTAGCAACTGTCATTTTTATTTTTTTCAAAGTTGGTTTTTAAAAATCCCATCTTTCTCTCATAAGTTTGAAATTCTAAATGTATCATGTAGCCTCACAGATGTATGCATCTATTTCTTTTCTTTTTTGTTTTTTTGGTGGTAGGGGCTAGCAGGGATTAAACTTGGAGACACTCAACCACTGAGCCACGTCCCCAGCCCTATTTTGTGTTTTATTTAGAGACAGGGTCTCATTGGGTTACTTAGCACCTCACTGAGTTGCTTAGGGCCTAAGTTGCTGTGGCTGGCTTTGAACTTGCAATCCTCCTGTCTCAGCCTGCCAAGCCAGTGAGATTACAGGAGTGTGCTGCTGTGCCCAGCTGCATCTATCTCTTGATCTTTTGTTCTATTGCTTCTCCTTGCATCATCTCAAAGTTCTGTTAATCACTACAACTTCATAAGAAATATGCTTATACACCCCTCATTAATATTTTTCATAATTTTCTAGATGTTCTACTTTTTCTCCACTTCCATTTTTTTCAGAAACTCAACAAAACTACTTATAGCCACTGTCTTGATTTCCTCTCTTCCAATACATTCCAACACACAGTAGTTTGATATCTGTAAAATTTATTTCACAAGCAGATCTCTTCTCTGAGTCCCAGCATTGTACTACATACAATAAAATGACATAATTTGTGTGTGGTCCAAATGGGATAGGATAAAAGTAACTTATATATGAGTGTAAGACTAACCATTGTTTCCTCAGAACTTACCACTGACCTGTATCTTCATTCTCTACCTTACCTTCTACAATGCACAATACCTCAACTTAGGCACTCTGTCTTGTGCCACACTGCATATTTATTCCACGAGGATATTTCACAAGGTATGGAATAAGATTAGCTCTTAAGCTTATGAAATCATTGTCTTGTAATGAGTAGGAATTCAAAAAATCAAGTGGTACAGATACACACTTTCCCCTTGGTGCTTGCTCCACCAGAGCTGAAGATGACAGCTGTCTCACTTCCCTATGAGCCATCAAATCACTTTAATCCATGAAAGAATTCTGATATGAAAACCAAATCCTGTGTGGGGAGAGGGAGTAGAAATCAGTGTATTTTGCAAGTGTGACACCATTTCCTTAGAATGCTGCTAGGGATACTTCAGGGTGGGAAGAATTAGTATGCTTCCCAGGCTTTCCTGGAGTCACTCATCATAGGATCAAATTGCCTGTCTATATGAGACTGTCAGCCATAAGAACTGTGTCAGTGATTTTAAAGACAAAAAGTGAGGGTCTGAAGTTGTTCTATTCTTAATGGATGGGGTATAGATGTAATCAATGACATGAGTGAAAGTCATGTCTGTGTAGGGAGCATAGTGTCCTACTTATAAATGTAGAACTTCATTAGGGCACCCACCCACTGCTATCTAACTTTCCCTTTGAAAAAGCTTTCTGCCATTTGTCATAATCAGGCCTGTAAGTCTGATTTTGGCAAGCCTAAGCTATCTGCAAAGTAGATGAAACTTCAGAAGCAAAAAGTCAATCAAGACAACCCCATACTTTCAAGGAAGATTTAAATCACCTATTATACCTCCCACATTTTGGAGATAAAAAATAATGGCAGCTTAGAATGACAATGCTTTGTGCCTACTATCCCACCATAGTTCTGTGTCAAATGAAACACATGTATTTTATAATAAACAAAAAGTGAGGGTGTAACAAAGAAGAGGTTCCACCTGGGTAATACCCAATAAGGACACTACTTTAAGAAAAATGTTTCACATGTAAAGCATCAGGATATGTTCTGATTTAAAAGGGAAGCCAGGATAGAATTGTAAAGTAAGGATCTACAAAATTCTGATCTTCCATGAAAGTAGTATAAATAATGAAAATACTTATAAAAACTATCAAAACCAACTCTTTCAGAAATACAGACATTAACCATCATTGTTTAAAACCAGCAACTGAACAGCTGTTATATGATAAAGCATGAGTTGGAACTCTCCACAATATTCAGTCTTCAAAGAATTAGGTGCAAGTGTGTACGCTTTAGGTTGTTTGTCAAAAACAATCAACAGCAATGCTTTAATACTGCGGCCTCATGAAGTTGTGATATCAATGAGGATAAACAAGGGATTAGTCGAAAGTTAATATAAATGCCTGAGGAAGAAAATGTCTATAGGAAGCTTTGAAAAACTCCATGTTTTTCTGAGAAGCTAAAAGGCAGCACTGTGTGAATGCCCAGAGAATGCCTAGAAAGACTCAAAGTATACACTTCTGACTAATTTTAGAGTTCTACAAAGTAGAAAGTGAATGCTAAAGCAGATTTTTCAATTGCCTGCTGAGAGTTGAATGCACGTTTAAACCTATAGAGAACCTGCAAAAAACATGGGGGAAATATTGGTACAAGTTTTTAAGTAAATCTTTGTTCAATCATTATCTATCTTCTCCATCTACTTAGATTATCAGAGAACCAGACTGAAAGTATGAGGAAGATGCTAGTTTAGCATCAGAGATATGTAGTCAACGAGAGGCTCAGACCAGGATCTGTGTGTATAGATCCTATTTTTGATATACAGCATTTCATTTTAAAAATCTTTAAAGATGTCCTTATATTACTATGACATATTTTTCTTATCAATCAGGTTAATGCCAGGGGTCATTAGATAATAATATTGTAAATACATCTCTGGAGGGCAATCTAAACAATGGCTGACACCAAGGGAGGACTAAATGTCCCTGTCAGTTGCAAGATTCTGCTAAAGTTCCATTTATCACAAGAATCAGTATGGAAGTCAAGGCACTACCAACCAAAGAGAAAAAAGCAGGTGAGTAAACACATAGAATGTGACTTCATGGGCATGCAGAGCCCCAGAAGTGGTTTCTCTTAAATTGGTCTATTATTTATTCCAGAGAACAATTACCATTAACTGCCTAATGTTGTTCAGTTTTCTAAAATGAAGGGAATTTTTCACAATATTAACTTACTTCTCTGTGAGGAGAAAGAAACTTCATAGAAATTTTTAGAAAACAGATCCCTGCTTTAAAACTTAAGAGAAAAAAAAAACACTGAAAAAAGTAATTATCACTTATATGCAATTCATTAAATTAATCCATTTACATTTTCATCTCATTCATTCTCTGTCTCTCTCTCTCTCTCTCAAACACACACACACACACACACACACGTAATTAACTAATCTTTCAGCACTAGATAAGATTAGTAGAAAGCTATTTTGTGTGCTAGCAGTCCCACGCTTGCTTATGGAATATTCTTCCCCAAATCCAATGCATCTCCATTTTAATCAGGTGGTTCTAGTGAAGTGTTTAATGTTTTTATATCCCTTTATCCTCAGTCATGGTTGATTAGTTTTTCAGAGCTGATGAAATGGGGGCAAATCTTAGTACTCTAACTCTACAATTGCATGACACTATCCAGAGGCAGGCACATGATTGAAGCCTAGCCAAATAGAATCCTAAATTGAATTTTTTTTTTAACTGAAATGGAGCAAAGAGATGCAGTCCAATTTGGAGTATGACATAGAAATATGATGCATAAGAAATGCTCATGGACATGTTTTCCATAGTGTGGAGAAAATAAGGTTGAGTTAATAAAATAAACACACAGAGAGAACTAGAAAGGAGAGACAGAGAGTCCACATGCCATTGGAGTTCTTTGTTCCAGTTATCCTTGAGGCCATTTGCACCACTGCCATTTTCATGGTAACATAAACATTAGAGTCAATCCTCCTGATTGCTTCAGCTGGTTTGAATTAAATTTCTGTCACTTGCAACTAAAAGATACTTGACTTACATGGAAGGAAATTTAATCATAACCAAACTGAACAGAGGGAAAGGAACACATTAGGTAAAAAGGAACTTAGAAAGAAGATAATATGTTATGTGGATTTTGAGGGATCCATAGGCTATTACCTGTCAGAAAAGCAGTATTATATTATAGTCAGAATAATATCAAAGTCCATAAAAGAATTCAACTATATATCAGGGGAGAAAAATGGCCTATAGTCTTGAGTTTAGGAATTGATTAATAAAGTAAATATATATATATATAATTTTATATATACATATAAAAATATATATGTATATACAACCTTTTCAAAGATTGTATGACTATACATATATAGTCATACAATCTTTGAAAAGGATAGCAAGAATATACAGTGATGAAAGAACTGTCTCTTCAGCAAAGGTATTGAACTACAAAAGGAATGTGGACTGCTACCTTATACCATGCACAAACATCAACCTAAAATGGATTATAGATGTAATCATGAAAACAGAAACTATGGAACTCCTAGAAGAAAGCATAAAGAAAAATCATCTTGACATTGATCTTCATAATAATTTCTTGGTATGACACCAAAGGCATAGGTAACAAAAGGAAAAACACACAAGTAGTGCTACATTAAAATAAAAAAATCTGCAAGGCAGATGAGACATTAAATAGAATCTGGGTAATCCATATGTAGAAAAGTTAAAGTAGACCCTTCTCTCTTACCCTGCAAAAAATCAACTCAAAATGGACCAAAAGCCTTGGAATTAGACCAGAAACTATGCAACTCCTAGAGGGAAATGTAGGGTCAACACTCCAGCTTTTAGGCATAGTCAAGCACTTTCTCAATAGGACTGCTAAAGCACAGGAAATAATGCCAAGTGTGAATAAATGGGATGGCATCAAATTAAAATTTTCTGCACATCAAAGGAAACAGGGATGTGAAGAGAGAGACTACAAAATGGGAGAAAATCTTTGCTACCTATTTTTCTGACACAGGATTAATATCTAGAATACATAAAGAACTCAAGAAACTTTAGAGCAAAATGTCAAATAACCCCATTAATCCAATTAATAAATAGCAAATGAATTAAACAGACACATCTCAAAAGAAGAAATTCAAATTGCCAACAAATACATTAAAATATGTTCAATATCATTAGCTATTAGGGAAATGCAAATCTAAACTACACTGAGATTTCATCTCATACCAGTCAGAATGGTAGTCATCAAAAATATAAATAATAATAAATATTTGAGAGGATGTTGGCAGGACTATAAATTAGTACAACCACTATGGATATCAATATGGAGGCTCCTCAAAAACTAGGTATGGAACCACCATATAACCCAGCTGGACTACTTCTTGGTATTTACCCTGAAGAATTAAAGTCATCTTATAACAGTGATACATGCAAAGTCATGTTAATAGCAACACAATTCACAAAGTATGGAACCAAACTAGATGTCCATCAATGAGTAGTAAATGGATAAAGAAAATATAATATATATATGTAATATAAGTATATATATATATGTGGATTTTATTTAGCCATAAAGAAAAATAAAATTATGTCATTTGTAGGAAAGTGGATCAAACTGAAGACCATCATGATAAGCAAAATAAGTCAAACTCAGAAAGTCAAGGATGATATATTTTCTCTCATATGAGGAAGCTACAGAAAAAAAAAAAAGGAAAAGAAGGGTGGGGTGGATCTCCTAAAAAAGAAAGGGAGATCAGTATCAGTAAAGGAGAAGGGACCAAGGGATGGAAGACAGGGAGGGAAGGGCAAGTGCTGGGGAGTGATATTGGCCAAATCATATTGTTATATTATGGGTATGTATAAAAATGTAACAATAAATCCCATCATTATGTATAAGTACAATGCACCAATAAAAAAGGTGGAAAAAATGAGCAACTTAGTGAGGCCTGAAGCAACTTGGCGAGACCCTGTCTCTAAATAAAATAGAAAAAAAGGCTGGGGATGTTGCTCAGTGGTTAAGCACCCCTGGGTGGTTCAATCCCCTGTACCAAGAAAAAAAAAAAAGAACCAAGACTTACATTCATAAAATTTTCATTAAATTTATATGAATAAAACCTATAAATATTTTAAAATATAGAATCAAAAGACAACTTATGGAATGGAATATTTTCATGCTGTGTCTCTGACAAGTGAGCAACTTCCAAAATATATAATAAACATCTAGAACTCAGTAGCAAAATGATAATAAATATACAGGCAATAATAACCACTAAAATGGGCAAAGGACATAGAGACATTTCTTCTAAGTAAATCTTCAAATGACCACCAAGCATAAGAAAAGATGCTAAATGCTGTAAGTTATCTGAGAAATTCAAATAAAATCTCCAATAATATATCACCAAAAAAACCTTTTGAAGATGGGTATTCTATAAAGGACAAAAGATAAATTTTGGCAAGGATATGGGGAAAATAGTTATACACTGCTATAGAGAAAGTTAAATGTTGTAACCGTATGCAGACTCCTCAAAATATTAAAAATTGTATTGCCATATATGATTTAGTAATCCTATTTCTGTTTACATATTCAAAATAATTGAAATCAGGATCTCCAAGAGGTATCTGCACTTTCATGGTTTATTGCAGCATTATTCACATTAGCCAAGATAAGGAAGCAAACCAAGTGTCTGCTCACAAATAAATGAATAAAGATAAAGTGGTATGTACATGCAATGGAATATGAATCAGACTTATAAAAAAGGAAACTGAATTTGTGACAATAGGGATTAACTTGGAGAACATTAGACTGAGTGACATAAGTCAATTACAGGTCAAATTCTGAATGATTCCACTTGTATGTGATCTCTATAATAGCTGAATATAGAAACAGTAGTTGTTTCTACAAGCTGGAAGGGAGGATAAATTATGTGTCATTTGTTAATGTTTACAAAGTTTCAGTTATGCTATATGAATAATATCTAGGGATCTCCTGTACAACACAAAACCTATAGTTGACAATATTGTATGGTACATTTGAATTTTTTAAGAGGTAAATTGCACATTAAGCATTCTTATTACAAGCACAAAAAATAAACCCACCCTCATTATGAAGGAACATGAAACTTTGGGATATGATGACTATGTCTGTAATCTCGACTGTGATGATGGTATTATGGGTATCTGCATATGTCCAAGGTCTTCAAATTGTACATATTATTCGGTTCTTTCTATATCAATTATAATTCAATGAAGTTGCTTATAAATAAATAAGTAACAAATTAAATGGCAAAAAAGAGTTAAAAGATATCATTGTTCTCTAGACATGGGAGAGAAGAGATCACCCAAGGAGAGAGTGAAATATGAAAAGGAGAAGCTTTGGACAGAACACCAAAAAACAATGCATTGAATGATGAGTTTGCTGGTAAAGGAGCAAGGAAGAAAAATTTTAAATAGTAGGTAAATCAAAAGATAATCTTTTCAGAAGCCAAGGAAGAAAAGAGTACTAATTCTGCTACAGGTGAGTGGATTAATATTAGAGATAAATGACAAATGCAGGCAGATATTAAAAAGGCTGTTGTGTCAGCAAAAAATAATGACAATGGCTGCAAGTATGTAGTGGTCAGGAGATGCTAGATAAATATTATAGGAGCTAATATTGTGAGTACACTGCTGTACAACATAATGATGTTTAAATAAACAATGGACTAGGTATTTCAGCATGGGCCCCACAGGATTGTAATGGAGCTGAAAAATTCCTATCATATAGTGATGGAGTAGAACAATGCATCGCTCACATGTGTGTGGGTATGCTGATATAAACAAATCTACTCTGATGCCAGTCATAAAATACATCATGCATACAGTTTGTACAGTATCTAATACTTGATAATGATAATAAATAGCATGTTACTTGTTCATACGTTTACTATATTTTTGTCATAATTTTTAAATGTACTCCTTCTACCTATTAAATCTTTTTATAGTGAAACTATATGCCTTGTTATATAAACGGCATCTCATATATCTCATATTTACCGTGGGTTATGGTTTGGATGTAAGATGTCCCACAAAAGCCAACATGTAAGACATGCAAGAAGGTTTGGAGGACAAATGATTGGGTTATGAGAGCCTTAACCCAATCACTTAATTAATCCCCTGATGGGATTAACTGAGTAGTAACTGAAGTGGTGGGGTGTAGCTGGAGGAGGTGGGTAGTGGGGCATGGCTATGGGGTATAAATTTTATCTGGTGACTGGAGTATCTCTGCTTTCTGATCACCATGTGAGCTGCTTCTCTTCACCATCCTCTTCCACCATGATGTTCTGCCTCACCTTAGCCCCAAAGAGTGGAGCCTGCTGTCTCCAAATGAAACTCTTTCTCCTCTACAATTGTACTGGTTGGGTCTTTTAGGCATAGAGGTGAAAAAGCTGACTAAAACACCATGTATCCAGAATGTGTCATTTTCTATTGTACTTGATTTAACCTCACACTGTTTTGTTCATCATGGCCCTAGGAACAATATGTTATACCACATATATGTGTACCATAATACCTTAATGTGTAGTAGGCTATACTATACCATCTAAGTGTAAATACACTCTATGATGTTTGCACAGTGATAAATTCAAACAACAACATATTTCTCAAAACAGAGCCCCCATCATTAAGCAGTGCACATCTGTATTTAATAATTAATGGATGTTAAACATCAGAAAGATGAAATCATGGAAGCTGCTCAGATTTCTGGCTAGGATTATTGAGTGAATGATTAGTGCCATTCAGATAGAGGTTCCATGTAATGAAGGCAGGGATGAATTAAGTTTTGATCATATTTATTTTTAAATGCCTACCTGTCATTCAAAGGTATAAGTCAAGTAGACAGTTGAATATGTAATTTTGGAGTTCAGAGAAAATAATTGTTACAGATATGATATTGTGATTTGACAGCTTATAATTGAATTCAGGGAGTGCAGGGCAAAATCACATGTGAAAAGGGACAAGGTGAGATCCCTACAGATCTCCAATTTTTAATGGCCCACTGGAAAACTAGTCTACAAAAGAGAATAAGAAAAAATAGTTAGAGAAGTGAGGTAAGAGCCAGAAATATGTACCTTTCAGTGGCCAAAAGAGTGTTCATGAAAGAGTAGTCAAATCTGTCAAACATAATAGATCTGTCTAGTAAAAGAATGACCAAAACTATTAATTAGATAAATATGTAGACCATTGGTAACCACAGAGTAAATCATTTTGTGGGAAAAATAATGATGGAGGAGGAGGAAGAGAAATTTAGATCATTTGCATATCTTAGTGCAAATAATACTAAAATTAATTCATACTGCCACCAAAAATGTGTAGTTTCATTTTCTCCATGTTTGCAGGCATTTTTTGTCTTTTGATAATAACCATTTCTTCTTGGATTGAAGTGATATCACTTTGTGGTTTAGGTTTTCATTTCTCTGATGACTAGTGATGGTGAGCATTTTTTATATACCTTTTGGTCATTTCTACATCTTATTTTTGAAAAGATTCGGATCTTTTGCCCAGTAACTAAATCAGATACAGAAAAACAAATACCATATAATTTTGCTTATGTGTGAAATATAAAATTAAAATTCATATAAATGGAAAGTAAAATGGTGTTACCAAGGGTTGGGGTAAAGGTTAGAGATGAGATATTGAGAAAAGGGTACAAAGTTCAAGTTCTGAAAGATGAATAAGATCCAAAGTCTAGCATACTGCATAGTGACTATTGTTAATATTACTGCATTGAATATTTGAAATTTTCTAAGAGGAGGTTTTAAATGTTTTTACCATACACACACACATAAAAGGTTACTATGTGAAGTGATAGATATGTTAATTGGTTTCAGTGTAGTAATCATTTCACAAAATATATGTATATCAAAATATCACATTGAACATTTCATATGCAATTTTATTTCAAAGATTAAAATGAAAAATCACAAAGGAATTAAATAGACCATATCTTTGTGAGGCTTTAAAGATAGAAAGTTCAGGTGACTAAATAGAGACACTTGCCCTTAAAAGGAAGAATAAACATGAAGCATTAGTTGAAGAGGAAAATCTTTAGTGAAATTGTATATATCTATTTTGTGATACACCTTCTTATTCACCTTCCTATTGGTGGGAGTGAGGCTAGGACCAGGTTGTGAAATCTCTCCAATATCTTCCTTAGGAGTTTGGGGATTTTTCCTGTAGGTCATGTGGCAACCATTGGGAATGACATGAAAAGATTTATATTATAGTGAGAGTAAGAGGGTCTTTAAGAGTAAAATTATCATAAAGGGACAACTTAGGTGACTATTATAACAGTATAGCTAAGAGATAATAAATGTCTAAAATAAGGCAGCATTAGTGGACTTATAAATAGTAATGAAATGCAATTATAGGGAATAGATGTAAAGATGACCTGTACACAATCCACCATATATACATTAATCCACCATATATACATTAATCCTGAGTGAATGGGTAGATGGTGATGCCACATATGGAAATTGACAACAAGGGAGGGACAAGTTTGTGGTTAGTTATTGTTGAATTTGAATGCCATAAGGAGAAAGAATTTGGTGAAGAATAACTGCAGTTAAGGCATTTCATGGCATAGAAGCTTGATATGAACTCTCAAATCAAGGAACAATTTTGTTTTGAAGCTATATTTATGCTTTTACTTTCCTAGACTGAATATTAATATATATATACACACAGATACACATACATATAGCATGCCATATTTACATATATACACATATACATACATGTACATGCATGTATGGTCATAAAATACACAGTTTTAATAATTGAAAATGCTTCCCGGTAGTAGAAAATTCTGTGCACCAAGAGTTCTACAAAATAGTTGTATGTCAGTAAGATCACAAAGGATACTTCAGAGGAAAAATAATGACCAAACAAACAAGTACATTTAATCCGAACATATCTAAATGATAATTTTTGTTTGCACTAAAAATAAACAACTCTTTGGCTTGGTTGATATATGCTCAAAAATTACTGAAGACAAATAATCATCTCAAGTGTGCAGTACCCTATGTGCATCTTGATAGGCTGGGGTTGCTTGCCTTTGTAGAGCATTGGAATGTGCAAGGCTTTCAAATCAATTTCAAATTGTTTCATTTGGTTGGGAAACTTGTTAACACTTTAAATGAAATTTTGGAAAAATTTGATATCATATTTGTTTATTGAGTCAGAGTGACAGATGAGTCTGTATATGCATTCTATTTGAACTGCCACCTTAAATCAAGGGAAACTAAATTGGAAACTTCATTTTTTGTATGCTTTCTGACCAATTTTGACATCTGGTTCAGACACAATTTAAATTAACCCATTTTCATCAGTGATGTGGTAAATGTAGAACTCTCTTCAGCTTGCAAATAAGATGTTTTTTTCGAGTTTCTCAGTTATTTTTTTTAAAACATTGGCCCTTAACTGTTTGAGGTGGTAAAAAGATTCTGCTATATTTGTAATACATTAGCTCCAGGTAGTAACATATATTATGTAAGAAGAGAAGCCTTTAATAGGGCATATTATGACTGGAAACATAAGTCTAGAGATGCCAAGCAAATTATCTCCATCTGTGACCTTAAGTAAATATTGAACCACTCCAAGACACAAGTTGTTTCTATGCAATGCAAACTTGGTGTTGTTTGGAGATATCAAGACAATTAACTACATTCAGAAACTCTTAACCTTATGTGCCTACCCTGGATTAAGTTATTCTTCTCCATTCTCCCATATCAGTCTGAGTTACTCTTATCGCTGTCCTTACTATGTAATTTTGTCGTTAATACATGATTTCTTTGAACAGGACTTTAGCATGAGGTTTTTACAATATCTTATTTATCTGTCTGTCAACAATGGGTAGTAAAGGGCTTAGAACCATAGTAAGTACTCAATATAACTTTATTATATTCAACTGAAGATTTCTTCTTTTCATTTTAATTACCTTGTGAAGGACTAATGTCTATGCAGCTTGATCAGCAAAAGAGACATACCATTTTCTGTGCTTTTTAAACATCAAACATTCTAAAAGGTCAGTAGAGTTCTCAGGCCATTCAGAACATTGATGCTGAATTACAAAATGTTAATTTAATTTGCAATATAAAGACCCTATTGAGGTTGTTATTCATCCTGACTGATTATATAGCTAAAGCCATACCATGCATAATGAATTTAGTTTCTCATATGAAATCCATGAAAAATAAAAGTGATAGGAAAGGAAGATGTAGGCCCTCTAGCCTCAAGAGAATCAGAAACTCGCTCAAACCTAATCTTAGGGTAGACAAGTTAGCAACTGCATGATGATTATATCTACAAATAGGTATCACTGTATTTCCTTCAGTCAGGAAGAAAATGAAAAAAACTTCAACCTTAAGTATAATCTCTAGAGTTTTGTAAGAGGGAATATAGATCAATGACATAACATGCTGAAATAGGAAAAATGATCAATAATTCAAATTAATTTTAAGTCAAAAATTCAGTAAGAACACATTGTGTATGTGGAGAGTCCTTGGTATTCCATAGGCAAGATAAAGCTAAACACACTCACTTTACCAAGCTCATTATCTGGGGAAATACAACAATTCAGGTCACTGCAGTGTCACACAGACATTCATGGCACTATAGGAACATACACAAATTGGGGAGAAATTCATTTGACATAGCTTGAAGAAAGGATGAAAAAAGAAGCATTTAAACTGGATATTCTCTTGAAAAACAAGTAGCATTTAAAGAAAAGACATGAGAAAGGATAGTAGAAGTATAGCTTGAAAGTGGGAAGAAGCATTTTAGAAACTTGCAAGCTGTTGATTCAAATGGAGCTAAGCATCGTGTAATGGATATACTTGATGCTTGTTATTTTGACTTACCAGAATCTCTTATCGATTTCTGCTAATAATGGCAGCCCCATTATGTTTTGGAATTGATATTCCTCTTTCCATTTATGAAGTTCAGGTGGAATTTAACTAACTCCAGTGGCCAAACAGAAAAACCAACAAAGTACTGGCCAATTATTTCACAGAAGCCCCTTAGCCACAGGTTTGGTTCAGGAATGGGCTGATGACTCCAACTGGTGAAACTAAAATGAATGGCTGGATATGTAAAGAATTTACTAGGAAAAGACATTTGCTTTTCCACTGCCCTTGCATTTGTAAACCTTGAGATTCTGCAGGAATATGGAAGCCAGGAAATGAAGAAAACTCAGGATATACCTCACTTGGAAATAAATCAAGCCAAGATAATATCATTTGGGCTCCTAGTTCAAGTCTCATCCAGAGACATTTTTACATAAGCTAACAATTTCTCCTTTTTTAAATGTCTGTCTGTATCAGATTTTCTGTCACTTGTATCCAAGAAGTCCTATCTAACACTCTTAGGACATGATGAGGAATGAAAAAAGAGAAATCTGGAAAATTATGGTATAGCTTATATCAGAAACTTGCTATGTCTGTTACATTTTTATCCCCCCAACACGTAGGCTGCTTTCTAGAAGATTCAAACACTGTTGAAGGGTGAGTAACCAAAGTATCAAAGATATGAATAGAGGACATCAGTAGTGCATTGGCCTTCTGGTGGGAAACCTCATTTCCACCATCTTTGTAGCAACCAAATAAAAAGAACTCATTCTTCCAGATTCCAAATACCCTAATAGTTAACTTCCAAAAGGAGCAGAATTGGTGCCACAATCACTTAGGATCTGTGCGGAATACAGTTTGCAAGAACAGCTTTGACTATAATTATCTGAGAAAATTGTATAATTTTATATGCATGGATACAAAACTTTGTGACCTCACTAAAAATGTGTTGCCCTCAGTTATGTTAAAAGTATAAAAGATCTTAAAAAGAAAGGTGAGGTTGATGGAAATGATGAAAGTTCCTTTTAGCAGAGGATTGTAGGAGACTTTAAAATGTTAATAACAATAATCTTCACTGATTTTATAACATTTCCGTTATTACCTCTTAAAACATTAACTGGATTCCTACTGTGCTAGATATTTTGCAGATATAGATGAATCTGTTGTCCCAGCCCTCAAGGAACTCAAAGTTCTAGGAGGATAGATAAGATTATCTTTCTTTCTTTATTCAGCCAAACTGCCTGCTCTATGTCAGACACTGCTAGGGACTGTGGATTGATCAAGAGAAAATATCAAAGGCAGAAATTGGGCTGAATCGGGGAGGCTATGTATTGATCAAATGCAAAAAAAAAGCTGGATGAAGCAATAGGTTCATTGGTATGCAGTATCCAAAATACACCAAATTGAATGGTGCCAACAAATGGATTCCACAGTGCTTGGAGTTATTGTTCTCTAATGGACAATGACTCTGACAAAGAGTTTCTTGTTTGTTTTTATCTTCTTACTAGAATTATTATGAATTCAGGAAGGTGCAAGGATAGAATAGACAGGTCCTCTGCACCTGTCACCTAGTTTCTCCAAATAATTACAACTTATATAAGTACATTATCAAAACAATAGCATTGACATTGATTCAATGTGTGAATACAGTTTTATGTCATTTGATCACATATATAGATTGGTGTCACCAATATGCAAGTAAGGCTACAGGACTATTTCATGACCACAAAGATCTCTGTCATGCCACCTCTTTATGGTCACAATTACTGCCCCCCACTCTATCTCTAACCCCTAGCAACCACTAATATATTTAACTTTTTTGTGGTTTATAACAAGGGTTTTCTAATCTTACATTTGATGATGATGACTTCAAATCTAATGGTGTATCTATGTGTCAACAAAACCCTTAAGAACCTAAAGGTCTCCAGATGAGCATATTATCTCTGATTTCTGAATCTGAAGAAAGGTAGCAGGGCATGTGCTTTCTGTGTATGGTTACAACATGATTTAAAAATAGAAAAACAAAAGAGGACTCCAGTGAAGTGTGGATGGTTTATGTTGGTGGTGTTGCTTAAATGTGATTTATCATTATTCAAAATAGCATCATATTATTGGGAAGATGCTTACATATTAAGTTTATTTTTAAAAGAGTTGTGAAATAATGATCTCTTTATGCTTCATTAACTAGCCTCTGGAGAGAGGTTACTTAATCCTCAGTGAAATTGATAGGGATATTTGTTTATTGTGAATCATCATGGGTGGTGACATGGAGATGGGATGGTCAAAGAGTATAGTGTGAAGAGAGGGTACAATCAAAGCCCACTATATGCAGGAACTGTCACAGTGAATCCCATTAATTTGTACAATTAATATAAGTTAATTATAATTTAAAAATCACCACTTTGGTGGACCTCATCAATGCATCAATTATATTTGTTTTTGATACAATATTCCCCATGGTTAGTGATCTGGGTTAAACTGTGTGCATTAAACATGCAGCTTCTTCACAGGCTTTTAGGAAGTTAGAATAAAATTCTGGCCATTTTTCAAGATAAAATGGTTTAATCTTCAGGATACAGTTCTCCTGGGGAAACCCATTGTCTCAGACATCTGCTGAGTAACAAATAGAATCATTTGTGTACATGAAAAGTTGGGCTATAACGTGGAATCTTTCTGTGCCAGAAAGAGCACATGTTAAACATAAAAGAAATCATTATGAACTAGATTAATAGATGTATAGAGAAAGAGTTTGAGAATCTGCCATTGGTAACATTTGGCAACAGGTGCAGGATATTCAAACCCTAATTTCTCATGAATGAGGAATAAGCATCTGCTCAGAATAGCAATGGCAGGGAATACTCATCTCTCTCCTAAATACACTTGCAACAACAGGAACCATGGGACCAGAACCAAGTATCCATTGATGTGCTAGTTAATACTTCACTAACTGCATTGAGCTGCCTTTCTACAGCAAAAGTTCCAATTCTGGTTGGGCATTCTGGTCACCATTGGAGCTTATTTAAATGCTGATTCCTGTTTCACATCCCAAGAGCAATGCATTACAAAATCCAAGAGTTGTGTCCTGAAATATGCCTTGTTGCGAAGACCTTCACTAATTCCACTGTGCAGTCAATAGAAAATATCCAAAACTAAATTTTCCATTGCTCTCCCTGCTTCTCATTTAATGAGCCATCCAACCCATTCCACTTTATATGTATGTCTTATATCCATTTCTTCCTCTCAGGCCTCACTGCTACTGTATTAGAGTTCCAGATATATGAACCTGATCAGAACAATAGTTTAATGAATCTCTCCTTAGCATTGATCTTGTGGTCTTCCATTTTCTCTTCCACAATTCCAAAATACATTAACACACTGCATACCCAATACTCACTAGACAATGTCTCCTCTGCTCCTCATGATAGACATTATTATTTTAGAGACACTGGAAGGGAGAAGGAGGTGTGATGAAGATGCTGGCAGTGGACCATAGTGTGGTATGGGAGAAGAAATGGATCAGATTAGATATTTGGTTTTATGTCTGTTTTCCCAAGGAAATATGTCTTTCATTATAAAATGGGAAGATGTTTGTGTCATATTTATCTCTGACCTTGTCATGACCTTTTAAAAAATGTTTCACTTACCCTGCCCTCTCCATGGACCTCGTTATAAAGTCTAGCTCCTATGCATAATCCAGTATGTGATGTCTGATCTGGCTCTTACCTACCTCGCTTTACGTGTGTTCACTTTTTTTCTGCTTATTCTTCAGCAATGTTGAGATTCCTATGTCCTCATCAACATGCTGTTTTCCATACTCTCCTCTCTGGTACACAGTGTTTCTTCTGCTTGAATAATTCCTATTCTTCCCTAAAGTTTTCAAGTTCCTATGCCATCTCCTCTAAAAAACACCCTAACCATTAGACATCTTTAACCAATTCCTCTTCTGTGTTTCTTCTGTACTTTGCAGACATGTCTAGTAATGAACTTAACTACTAAGTTTTGAATATTCATTGATATGCCTACATTCCAAATTCATGGTCATCTCTTTGAAGTGATAGGCCTGTTTTACTTTTCCCATGTGCTTGAATGGTTTTGAATATATATAATTGCAACCAAATATTTCATAATTTATGTGACTGTTTCCTGGTTTCTGGGATGTTAGGATGATCCCTATATTGTATTTTATAGGAAATACCATGAAGAGCATCTTTATATATAAATATTTTACTATATAAATGTGTAGTTCTTCTGGGAAAATTTGTAGAAATTGGATGCATTAATAAATGTGAGCCATAAAACCTTTTGATGCAAATTGTGAAATAGCTTTAAAAACAAAAAGTAAAATTTGAATTCCCACCAGCATTATTCTGTAGCTCCTTATATTCACAGGTATTCAGAGGCCCAATTCTCTTTTATATTGACATATTCATCCTTCGTAAAATCATGTAGTGTCACATCTTTAAATGTAATTTTAGTACTTATAGTTCATAAATCTGTGGTAAGCCCTGACTGTCTTATAGAACTCCAGACTTATTATCAAACTGCTTATTTGATATCTCCACATTATTCATCAAAAGACATCATCTCAAATTTAATAAAGTCAAAAAGCCTTCCTGATACCCCCATCAATACACTTGCTCTTTCCTAATATTCCTCATCTTAGAAAATGGCAACTCCGCACACAAAGCATTGCAGGACACAGGGATCACATTTGATTTGCTCTTAACTCCTCAGAACCCTACAGTCAATGCTCACTACATACTCTAGATGTTACCTCCACAATCTATTCCAAATTTGTCCACTTATTTCCATCTTCCCTGCTACCACCACAATTTTGGCCATCATCTTCTCTCAGTTGGACTACTACCAATAGCCTCCAATCTGGGCTCCTTGCTTATCTTTCTCCTTACAACAAACAATCCTCCAACCAGAAGCCAGAATAATTATTTTGACAATTCAAATCAAGTGGTAGCACTCCTCTGCTTAATACTCTAAAGAGTTTTCTATGGTACTTTGCATAAATCTGACTTTCACCCAATTTTACAAGCCTACATAATCTGACCATTCCAACTTTCCAATCTCGTTATCTTATCATTGTCCCCAGCAATGCAAAGCTTGCTCCCATTTAGTGTTGTGTAGGACCTATTTCCTCTAGTGGCATCCTCTCTACCTTTAAAAGACTGGACTTGTTACTTAGATTGTCAACTGAATAGCATCTCTTTAGAGGCCTTCCCTAACCACTTAATGTTAAGAAGTTACATAAACATGGTGATTCCCTATTTTAACTTGTTGCATAATATTTATCTCTCTGATCCTTTTCACATTTTCATTTTTTGTCTATTTCCTTTCCACTGAAAGTAATTTCCTTAGAAACATGACTCTTACATGTCATGATTTCTAGTCATTCCTGAAATTTCAAAATATATCTGACTCAGAACAGTTGTCTGATAAATATGTTTTAGTGTGCTTTAAAACAACTTTACCCAATTAGATAAAAGATATTTGTTTTAATATGTATAACTTTGTGTTGTACCAGGACCAAAAATTTTCATTTACTTAGCAGTCATATGCTTATAGTTCTGTCACTATTCTATCCTTATTGCAAAATATCTATTTCATGTCTTTTGCCTTTTCTTTTTTATTAGAACATTACATAGCAGTTGGGTTCATTTTGACCAAATCATACATGGAGCGAAATTTAATTTACTCCATTTTAGTGCCCATTCCCTGACCTTCCCTCCCCTTCTCCCTCCCCCTATTCTCCTTCCTCTGCTCTACTATTCTTCCTTTCAATCATTTATTTCTGATTGGTGCTTTCTACATATTCCTAAAGGTGGAATTCACTGTGGTATATTTCATAAGGCACATAGTGTAATTTGGTTAAATCAATTCCACATTTCCTCCTCTTTCCCGATCCTCCTCCCTCCCTCCCTCTGTATCTCCTTCTTCTACTCCACTAATTTACCCTATATCTATGATATCCAATACCCTTTATTTATTATAGTTACCAGTGTTTTTATTTATGAGACTACTTACCCATATTTCACCTCATAATCATTGCCAACCATAATAACATATATTCACAAGTGTTCCATGTATCCTAATCTTACACCAGTTTAATAATAAATTATTTTAAGTAAAATCAGAAGTATTTTTTCATTTCTATGGTTGTGCATAATGTACATTCACACCATTCATGTAATCATACATGTACATAGGGTAATGATGCCTGTCTCATTCACCATTTTTCATACACCCACACCCTCCCCCTCTCATTTCCCTCTACCATAATCTAAAGATCCTCCATTCCTCTCTCACCTTTCCCTCAACCAGATTCTATATCATCATCCACTTATCAGAAAAAACATTTGGCCTTTGTTTTTTGGGGATTGGTTATATCAGCAGTTTTAAATTTTTTTTTAGTTGTAGATGGACACAATACCTTTATTTTATTGATTTATTTTTATGTGGTACTGTGGATAAAACCCAGTGCCTCACACATGCTAGGCAAGTGCTCTACCACTGAGCTACAACTCCAGCCCTAGAACAGTTCTTTAAAGTAGGAAAAAAAATACTTCACATAATGGTTCCACCACTTTTTACAAAAAAAAATTGGCACAAAATTTGTGACAATTATGTAGTAAAATACAGTAAATGTTAATGGTATGAGCCACTTATCAATACAATGTACATATTTTAGTTTGTTGATAATTTTGTAACTGAAATATTTAATCCTAATTAAGTTAAATATATTGACTTTTTCCCTTGTCACTTATTCTGTATTATATTTAACTTTATACTCCATGTTACATTCAATATTTCCAGAGAATGGATCAATAGTCACTAATACCTTTGTTTAATCGTCTAATTTTTGACATTGTTATTTGAACTTACCTGAAATTAATTTCATTAAAAGGTATAACAACCTACATTTGTGTTAAAATCATGCATTTTGTTAATTATTGAATAGTCATTTTATACTCTATTGATATCTTTCTCATTATCAAGTCATTCACCCACATGCGCATATGTGTACTTGTGGTAATGGTGGTGGTGTTTGTTGGTTCTAGCAGTGGTTGCAGTAGTAATAACAGTGATATTCATGAACTCTGGAGTTAGTAAACTGAATTCAATTGCTAGGTCAACCATTTAATAGTTGTGAGATGTTGGATGTGTTCTCTAAATTCTTAGTGTTTTAGTGTCCTGTGTATAATATGGGAATAATAATGGTACTGGATCAGAATGTTGTATTAAAAGAGAGATCACATTTATGGTAGAACCTGCTATCCCTGAATCGAAATGCACTCTCCCATTCTTTAAGCCCACAGTTAAAATACATTTTCCCAGCTGCCCATCCAGTTGGGATGCCCACCCAACTGTTTGTCTAAGTTATAATCAAGTACAAGAAGTGGAAGTGATATATGAAACTTTCAGATCTGGCCTACATTAACCTTCTTGTTTTTTCTCCCTCTGGCAGATTGTGTTGGTGATAACCATGAGAATCTTGATATACATGTTCATCATGTTTTGAAAAAAAGTCATTTTCAAACCTCTCCTAAATGCCTAAGCAGATTGCAGCAACCATGGAACTCGAGATTTCACATCAGACTATGATTTAAAATGTTTTATACAGCAGAGCACAAACTCAGCTATCAAAATGTTCTAGATATTTTGGGTTTGATATTCATTCATTCATTCACTCATTCAGCAGTACTTGGCCTTGAACTCAGAGGTGCTCTGCCACTAAACTACACATTCCAAGCCCTTTGTATCATATTTTGAAACAGGGTCTCACTAAGTCACTGAGACTGGCCTCACACTTGTAATCCTCCTGCCTCAGCCTTCCAAGTAGCTGAGCCATACCATTCAGCTTTAAGTTTTTAATAAGTTTAAAGTTCTTCCATAGTTATTGATACATTAGTATTTCCCTTATTTTGAACATTTTATTCGTATATTTTATGAGAAAATTATCCATTTATATATATTATATATATACACACACATATATATACACACACATATATATATATATATATATATACACACACACACATACATTTAATACATTTATGTTTGTGTGTGTGTGCTGAGCCACATCCCCAGCTTTTTTATTTTTTATTTTGAGACAAGGTCTTGCTATGTTGTTTAGGTCCTCATTAAGTTGCTGAGGCTGGCCTTGAACTTGCAATCTTCCTGCCTCAGCCTCCAGAGTCGCTGGGATTATCCACCACTGAGTCTGACTATAATTTGTAAGTACATAATCAAATAAAGTAATCTATTTCTGTCTTGATTTTGGGCTTCTATAACAAAATACCATAGCCTGCACAGCTAATAAATGACAGCTATTTGTCTCTCATAGTTCTGGAAGTTGAATGGTCCAAAATCAAGATGCAAACAGATTTTTTAATTTGGTGCCTGGTATTTGGTGCCCAGTTTCCTCATTATATATGGGACATTATTGGTGTGTCCTCACATGGTGGAAAGACTAACGAGCTCTCTGGAGTCTATTATAAAGGTATGAATTTCACTTTTGAGGGTCCTGCCCTCATGACCTTATTATCTCCTGTAGCGCCTACTTGTAATGCCTTTACTATGATGGTTAGGATTTTAAGATATGAATTTTAGGGAGACATAAATATTCAGAACCTAGCATTCTTTGCTCTAACCCTCTCCATTTTCATTTATGTGGCTATATATTTAACAACTCATTTCCACATATTTCATTTCTTTTTTTTCATTATTATAGTTGGCAGAGATTTTACTTCATTTCATCACCATCCACACAAAATCACTAGCTTTGTTTATTCATTTACAGTATTTGAATCATTTCGTTCATTATGTTTTGGTATGTTTTATTTATTCCCTCAAAATATTTGAAATACTGATTGGGGAAAGAAACTTAGATAACTTTTTGCCACCTCTCTATATTGTAAGTTATTGAGAAATACTGCAAGAATAAGAATGTAGATGAAATCACTATATAGCTTAACACCAGAAAAGCAAATAACCCAATCACTAAATGGACAAAAGCACTAAACAGAAACTTCTCAAAAGAACAAACACAAATGACCAGCAAATATATGAAAAAAATGTTCAACATCTCTAGCAATAAGGGAAATGCAAATCAAAACTTTATTGAGATTTAGTCTGACTCCAGTCAGAATGTCAATGACCAAGAATATGAATAATAAATGCTGGTGAGGGTGTAAAGAAAAATGTTCACTTGTACATTGCTGGTTGCACTGAAGACTAGTACAACCACTCTGGAACACAGTATGGAGATTTCTCAAAAAACTAGGGATAGAACCACCATATGACCCTGCTATTCCACTCCTGTGTATTTTCCCAAAATATCCAAAATCAGCATACTACAGTGACGCAGTCACTTCAATGTTTATAGCAGCACAATTCACAATAGCTAAATTATGGAATCAGCCCAGATGCCTGTCAATAGATGAATGGATTAAGATATTGTGAGACGCACACACAAATGGGGTTGTATTCAGTCATAAAAAATGGAATTATGGTATTTGCCAGTAAGTACATGGAAATGGAGAATATCATGCTAAGTGAAATCAGCCAAACTCAAACACAAAGTTGAATGTTTTCTCTCATATGCAGAAGCTAGAGTAAAATAAAGGAAAGGGGGATAGACGGATAGGATAAAATGAAGCACCAAATGCAAATTAATAGAGGAACAAAAGGAAGTTGAGTAGAGTAGAGGAAGGAGAATGGGAGAATGGAGGAAAAGAGGGAAATGGGGGTTCATGAACTGAAATTGATTTCCATGCATGTGTGAGTTTGTCAGGATGAGCCCAACTATTATGTATAATCATAAAGCTCTAGTTAAAAAAAAAGAAAGAAATTATCTAGCAACTTGAATGCTGCTAAAATGTTCTTGGACAATGTACTAGGATATGCGATCTGTTTCCTGATGTGAATTTACATAGTCATAAGCACGTGCAAATGGTGGATAGTGACTGCCTTACTTCAGGATGTGGATTACTTTATGACATGATAGAGGAAAGTGAAGTACAGCATTCTTGAAATAATCAAATCTAGGATGAGAGAGAAGGAGCAGACATGCCCGTGATGCTTGACTTTTCCTTCATTACTGATTAACATGACCTGTTGGAATTTAGGACCTACCTCTTTTCGCCAATCTGACACACACCTCTTCCTCTTGTGAGAAGGAATGGCCTTGGGCCTCAGAGAAATGTCAGAAGGGTCGATTCCAAAACCTCACTCTTCAGGGAAGTACTACGAGCTCTGGAGTCTGACTTAAAGCTGAGTATCTCTTGGAAATTCCATTCGGTGGAAGGTAGCTTCCTTTCCCAAGGGCACATTCACTCTGTAAAACCAGCCCAAATCCAGCATTGGGTGGATGTGGGAATATAATGGTCCAGCTGTCTTGCTTCAATTATGGACAAGTATGGAGGACTGTCCCAGCTCCTTGTGGCATGGTCTGTGGCTGATTACTCTGTCATAATTGCCTTGTAGTTAAACTTTATTGGCCCAATCTTTCTTCCTTTACTACCTTATAAATGTTATTGCAGAGAGTACTTCCCAATAAACTCCCTACATGCAAATCTCTGTTGCAGAATCTGTTTTCTGGGGAACTAAACCTAAGACTGATGCACACAGGAAATACCCAGGAGCATTTTTAATAACACTTGACCCCCACCCCAGAGATTCTGATTTAATTGGTGTAGGGCAAAGCCTAAGCATTTTAAGCACTCCCAAGATAATTCTAATGTGCAGTTAGGAATGAAAACCACTATCTTAACCCATTGAGCTTCATAATGAAGCATATAGAGTGGCCATTCCCCTTGGGAGATTAATCCAGCAGTATATCAGGGAAGTACTGATCCACCCAACCTCTTTGAAGCTGTCCACCCCTGCAGCTCACCACTGAAGCCCTTGATCAGCCACTACTGTTTCATACATTTCCTGGGATAAGCTGTGAAGACAGATCGAATTTTGTCCTCAGAAGACTATAAAATGGGTTAGAATAAGACACTAATAAAATTAACTTCAAGGCTGCACTGTACCCTAGGCAGAGTATTTTATCTTTATTCCAATTTCCATCTCAAATTATGCCCATCTGCATTGTTTAATATAGCTCACCAGAGATTATGCAATTATCCCAAATAATTACAACATGAAAGATGCCCCAAATTTGAACACTCTGAATGAAGCCCCCTCAATTATTACTTTCCCAGGGAGAAATGATACAACAAAAATGAAATCTTCTCAAATTAAAAGTCCAAAAAAAATGAAAGATAACAATATTTGCCCTTCCAAATTTCTTATTCCTGTAGGTCTTAGTCAATAGGGTCCTGTGTAAAGGCCTGTGTAGAGCTGATTTTCTGTCTTCAACATCTATGGCTGATTTTCATTGGAGATGATTAAGTCCTTTAACAACGTCGAAGGTTGAAATTATTCAATTTCCTATCTCTCATGTGTCTCCCTTTTCCAAATCATCATGGTAGCCTTGTATCCAGAAAATTTAGGAATCAATAATATAAATCTAGGTACACAGTTCTTCTGAGCAATTTGTTACATTTCTAGAGCCTGGTACTTTGCATGGTATAAGTAGCCACTATGTGAAGCCAGACAATAGCCTACACAGTTGGTATAAAACAAGTATATATAAAAAAACCCCACAAAAGATAAAAAGTACAATGCAATTATTGTTTAAATTGTTATAAATTTTGAAAACTTAATTACTGGCGCTGTTATTTTCTCATATATTAATTGTCTGAAAAACTTATGTGACTCTGCAAGACTTGAAATATATAACTCACACTTAGAGTGTTTCAGTTTCTTATAAATCAAGCACAACGAGAAAATCAGAAAAATCTTGCAAATAGCGTGGTTATTGATTTTTAGAAGGTGGTTCTAGGTTTCTATATGAATTTAGCCTGCTTCAAGAATTCTCAGCCCCCAAACAAGGATGGTTGTATTGACTAATTCAGAAGTCTATATGCAGTAAATGAAACTAAGTATAAAATGAAAAGGTATAGGATTTCATAAAGACTGCTGTTAGAAGGTAGTCACTGCAATAAAGTAGGTCACAGAATTGTCAAATCATTTTTCTTCTTTGTATCTAGTTGATTCTCTCCTCTGCCTGGCTCAACCACATGCTATCCTCATATTGTTTTATTCTGCTTTTCTTGAGTGTCATCCTTAGACATTATCAGTTGAGGTTCTCCTGGAAAGAGATGGGAAATCTGCTCAAATGTGAAATATTACATACGTATAGTCATTGTTTCATTTTCCCGGTGAACACCCTAAACAATTTTGAATACATGGAGAAGTAACTTGCAATTTTCCCCACCAAGCTAACTTGGTCTCTATTCCTACTTTATTTCTAGAAAGTCAGTTGAATTCCCTGTGGATAACAGAAACTCTAAACATTTTTTCCTTGAGGACTGAATTCTTCTTTTCTTTTTTGGGGTACTGGGAATTAGACCCAGGGGCAACTATCCACTAAGCTACATCCTCAGCCCTTTTTAAAGCTTTTTTTAAAAATTTTGAGACAGGGTCTTGCTAAGTCCTTAGGGTCTCACTAAATTGCTGAATTTGTTCTCAAATTTGCAATCCTCCTGCCTCAGCCTCCCAAGTGGCTGGAATCACAGGCCTGCTTGAGGACTGAATTCTTGATCCCTGTATGATAACTGCTAAGAGTAGATTCCCATGGTTGTGCCTTATCTAAAAATGTGAAACTTCTTGGATAAAACCACTTATAAAGAACCATAATGAGACAATATTCTTTTTGCTGTTTCAACAGGTGAGATTTCACATCCCAGTTCAGATTTGAGGATTGGTTGATTCTTCTATACACCATATGTGCATGTTATCTAACAAAGCACAAATAAACACATTTATTTCCATTTATATATAAAACTATGACTTATTTGTAAATGGTGGAAGAGTTAGAGAGTTTTGATGAGAGAGATTTATGTCCACTGATACAGCTAGTTTATCTTTATTTCAGTCTTAATGACTGTATATTGTCCCATCATACAGAAAAATCACAATTTGTTTTCTATTAATGGACACTGTTCTATTAATGGGCAATTATTTTCAATAAATTGATTCAAAATATTGAGATGAGCGTCCTATTATTTTTGACTATGTATCATTTGGATGACCTTGTTAAAGACCTACAAATATAAATGTAAATCACCATATTGCTTTCTAAAACCTTTGTAAACTTCACATGTCCACTATTAATGGGCAATTTTCTTTACTATTATCCATTTAATTGGTGTGATATGTATCTAATTATGAATCTAATTTTGACATCTTCATCAAAATTTTGTTATTTCTTCATATATTGGTTGTTTGGAATTTTGTATAGTGTCCTTTTTTTGCCCATTTTTCTCTCAAACTGTATGTATTCTACATAGCAATTTGTAAGAGTTCTCTGTATAATATATTGTTACAAATATTTGTTTCCATTTCTTTCAGTTGTGTATGAATTTTGTGGTTTTTTGCAATCATGATATTTAATTTTTCAGTCAACTATGTTTAGTATTTTTTTATAGTTTTTGGGTTTCCAATATTGGTTTAAAATTTTCCATAAATCCCAAATTATACATTTGACAATTTTTTTTTTGGAATCCTGCATGGGTTAATTACATAAGTATTTAATACATTAGAATTTGTTTGGGTAGGTATACAATGGAAATGAGTGGAGATCCATTTCCAAAGATCTTCACTTGGATTTCCAGTTGTGTCTTGAATGTTAATGAAACAATTATTTTTGGAAAAATTGAAGTACCATATAGCATTATTTTAAAATCTCGTATATACTAATATACATCTTTGCATTCTTAGTTTTCATGTTCTATTGTTCTATTTCTTACCAAAATAGTATTTATTTCAATATAAGAACTCTGTTGTGTTCTTGTATCTGTTAAAGCAGTTTGCTTCACTTTTAAAAATATCTTTTTTCTCAGCTATTTTGAGCATGTAAATTCAAGGTCATTTTACATATTTTCCAAAGTAAATCTGTTGGAATCCTAATTAAAATCGCATTAAAGTTATATATTAATTTCATACATTAGCATTTAAAGGTTTTAAATATACAAGAAAATACTGACATACGGAATATTCATAGCTGATTACAATTAAAGAATGAACTAGATCTTTGTGTATATTTTGAACAGGATAAATCCTAAACAAAAATGTTAATTTTGAAAAAGACAAGGATTTCTTTTATGTAAAGTTGCATGACATTTTTTATTGAAAAACATAAAACAAATCTCTGTATCTTTTATAAACAATTACATATATTTTAAAATATGGTTTAGATAAATAGAAAAAATGCACATTGACTCAAGGAAGGGCTTACCTCCACAGAGGGACAGGAGAGTTTCAGTTATATTAAATTTATATGTTGGTTTAAAAAGGTTTAAATCTTATAGCAAAATGTTGACATTTGATCAAAATAAGGAGTGAATACACAAGTTATATTGCTTGCCACAATTTTCTATGAATTTGAAATACCTCATGCTTTACACACTACCCTAATTTTTTCTTCTAATTTTTGAAGTTCAGATATCTCACCAATTCTGGTTGTCTTCCTTTTACTTAACTTGGCTCCTGATGTACCCCTTTGATCATCAGAAAAATCATGCTTTTCTTCAGTTTGGAGATAGTTTTCTTCTATGGATTCTCCATCAATTCTTTTCTCCTTTTTGTCACTCCTGTTATTATACATTAGAACATTTGTCTGTCTTTGGTTTGTCTTTTCACTCATTTCTTTTTTAACATGTTCTACACTTTTTTGCTATATTGCAGAATATCTCCTCCAGTTGATCTTTTACCTTTATTCTAACTGAATTTTGTATTTCAGAAATAATTAATGCAGAAATATTTATATCTGCATTTTGTAGTATCTATGCAATTCTCATCTAGCTTTGTCTTGGTGTTTTTCACCTTTTGGTTTTCCCCATTATATCTGTTCAATTTTGTACTTAATGTTCAGTGTGATTCTCTTCCTCAAAGTTGCTGATTTTCCTTAAATGTGAAATAATTTTTTACTGCACCCTTACCCAACTGAAATGAGTTTCCTCAGCATGTCTGAATATCAAGGAGCTAGGTTCTCATGGGTAGTGTTGTACCAGTAGACAGTAACATGGAAGATTTCTCCCAATAGTAACATATTGGATTAATTCAACTCAGTTGGCAGACTTCCTCAAGATCAGTTCATGTCAACATGGCTTCTTTAAGGGCTGGCAGCAGAGGAATAATTCTCATCTACCATCTTCACGTGATCAGCATGTCCACATCCTGATCCTCATCTAGCATCTTCAGGGTACAACACTTCCTTCAGATTCTCCCAGAGAGGTAGGACTTCTCCCAAGCTGCATATTCCCCACCTTTGTTCTACTCCTCCTCTAAAATAAATAATGAAACAAAAACTGCCTTCTAATGGAACATATCCAACATGAAATTAACAAGGAGTTTAAGAGGTAAACCAAATTTTGTTGAGCTACTTTAGCAAGAAATTTAAAAAGAGTTTAGCAAAGTGTTTAGCATGCAAATTCTTAGTTCATTCTTTATGGAGAGAGGTATTAAAAGCCTAATACAAGAAAGCAATAACTCAAGAGGTAATTTGTGAGAATTTTGACACAAACAGAGCTCTTCTAGGAATGGGGTCTAAAATATGTATCCATGCTGATCTCCCTCCATAGGGAACCCAAGAGAAAATGTAGTAACACTTGGACACCTTGTGGATTTTATCCTTTTGGATTCCCTGAGATGACAACCCTTGATTTGGAGCTAGATATACCAACAGAAGGTAACAGCATCATTCAATTTTCTTCTAAGTGAATGTGAATAAGTGGGAAACAGAACAAGAAAGCAAGATTAAGGTGGATGCTATTTAGTGAGCATAACTGCCAGACAGCCAGACTTGGTTGTGATTACATGTGAGACTCCCTTACTAAGAACTTTCAGAAATAACTGAGATTCATTTTGGGTCAGAAGACTGAGGTCCATGCTCACATATGGGTATATTATTACATCAACATTTATTTGGGTAGCATGACAACAACATTAACCAACACTTACAAGCTGTTTTTTATTTTTACTGTGCCAAGAATTGTGCCAAGTACCCCTTTTAAACTTGTATTAAGTTAGTTAATCATCTCACCCTGTGAAGTTGGTGTTATTATTACTTCCTATTTTATAGGTGAGGATACTAGCACTTAAAAGGATTACATTATGGGCATATGCCACTAATCTTCAAAGCCTGTACAATCTTTATCTCCACATTCTATATTATATGCATTAGGGCCGGGCACTTCACACTAGGCAAATGTGGAAGCCTACAACAATACCTGATTGTAAATAAATAAGCAGTGATAATAATTTTAAAGACACAGACACATCTTCTAAAAGACAAGTCAGTTGAGTAGGGGGAAAGTTGTCAACAATTAATCAAAGGCCACTTCCGGCAGAAGCCAGTCATAGACCACCTACAGGATCAGATTTGTGTAACATCTTTTCAACATAATTGGAAACATCGAAGATACATGGAGGTGAGGACTTACCAAAGATTTTTCTGGCTCCAGATGGTGAAATGAACCATGGATTAAATCGAAGTGTTATCAGTCAAGCACTTAATATGTGCCTCACACTTCACTGAAAATAAGCTGATGAATTTAAACAGGAAGTGAAGAATGACTAGGTTGAGACTGAGACAAAATATGTGAAACAATATGTTTTCAAAAAGCTTTTATGTGGAGCTAGAAAGACAATTTTATAGGAAATGAGGTCATTCCCTTGTTACCTAACTTTGAAGAAAAGTTTCTAAGGAAAATTCTGAAATGTTACAGGATTCGGATCCCTCTGAACTGTCAGAGTCAAATAACTGTTTTTTTTTGTGTGTGTGTGTGCAAAGATCTTTATAAAAATAAGAAAATAAATCTCAAAGATCTCAACACAACTACCAACCATATTAACTGTAATATTTGCCAAACAGAATGAATGGAAACCAATTGATAATCTCTGTATTTTAAGGTTCATGGATAGGATGGTTTACAGAATGTAGACCTGGACATTTTTCTTCTTGAATTCAGATGTGGATAATGTTTTTAAAATGTCACTTTTCAGCAGAAAAAAATTAAGAAAATGGATACTTTCACTGTTCTTCACTTTAAGCAAGCTACACTTCTAATAAGTGACATTTCAAGATTTGTGTATAGAATATTAATATAGTTGGCTGCTTAGTTTATAATAAAATGTGTAGTCTTCCTATAATAGTCATACTATGTACACATCCATAGAAAATGAGAATTTACTATAGATTTCTTGTATTTGGTAAATCATTACAGATAAGCAATAATCCATGTATATGTTCATTCATTCAACAAATATTTATCTTCTGGTATGATTTGGGAGTACGGCAAAAATTAAAACAGGTAATATTCTCTTCCCTTCCTAGCTAACCCTGTAAGAACTGTCACTGAGGAAAATGATCTCTTTTCATTATTATTGAGTGATTTTTCCCTAAGACTTCCTGAGAAAAGAATTGTCATGAATATATACAGAGAACATTTCATTAGTCATAACCAGGAGTTGGAAGACTTTATCTCTAAATATCCAGATAGTAAACATTTTCTTAGGCTTTTAAGGCCCTCTATCTTATGTTAAAACTACTCAAATTTGTCTTTATAGCATGAAAATAGCTATATACAATTTTAGGATAGATGAACATGACTGTGCCCCAATATAACTTACTTACTTTCTTTTCTTTCTTTCTTTCTTTCTTCTTTCTTTCTTTCTTTCTTTCTTTCTTTCTTTCTTTCTTTCTTTTTCTTTCTTTATTTTTTTTACCTTAGAAAATCTTGTGTTCACACAAGTTTTGTTTTGTTTTTTTTACAGACTTCATTTTGATTCACTGTACACATAAGGGGTACAAATTTTCATTTCTATGGTTGTGCATGATGTACATTCATATCATTCTTGTTAATCACACATGTACGCAGGGTAATGATGTCTGTCTCATTCCAACATTTTTCATACCCCCACTCCCTCTCCCTCTCATTTCCCTCTACATAACCTAAAGATCCTCCATTCCTCTCCTACCTCCCACCCCCCAACCAGATTCTATATCATCATCCACTTACCAGGGAAAACATTTGGCCACTGTTTCTTAGGGATTGGCTTATTTCACTTAGCATGATAATCTCCAATTCCATCCTTGACACAGTTATCCCACTTCTTGGTTTATATCCAGAGGACTTAAAATTAGCATACTACAGTAACACAGCCGCATCAATGTTTATAGCAGCTCAATTCACAATAGCTAGATTGTGGAACCAACCTAGATGCCCTTCAACAGATGAATGGATATAGAAGCTGTGGTATATATACACAATGGAATACTACTCAGCCATAAAGAAAAATAATATTATGGCATTTGCAGATAAATGAATGGAATTGGAGATTATTGTGCTAAGTCAAATTAAGGGGTACACTAGATTTGGCTCTTGGACCCTAGTGTGTTGATTCTTGGTTGTGACATTTTTCAGGATAAAATAAGGGGAAATCCTTAATATATTAGAAATGAATGTTCAAATAAAGTAAGTTAATTTTACAGTAAAATTTTATATACATGGATGGCCCAAATAAATTTAAAGACTCTGTATGTGAAATCTATATTTTCAAAGATATAAATGGTATAAATAATTGATGGCAGAAATCTGTTGAATGGTGCTTCCAGGAAAGCTAATAGAAAATCTGTCTTCAGATCAAGATTATATTAGAAGTGACTTTCCCCATCCAATGTGTATAAAAATTGCCTTTAATCACCAGCACCCATAGAACTTTAGTCACATAGAAAACAATGGAATCACTAAAAAGTACCATTGCAGGTTTATGATATTCTGGTTTCAAATACAAAACAGCAGCACCATACTTCCAAAAATGGAATTAAACCTTTTAGAAAATTGATAAAAACTCCAAGTATAAGAAAATTGGTAAGAACTCCAAGTTTAAGAATGAGTCAGCATAGAAGCAACACTAAGAAGTAGACTCTTCTTGAAATTCCTATTATAAACTCTAAGTGGGACAGGAGGAACAAAGCAAACAGACTATGACACACATGAAACCATAACTCTTAGCTACACTTGATTAAGGGTTCTCAGGAATGCCTTACCAGGGAATTACAATAAGAATCCCCCTGGCCTCTTATGCTTCTCATTCCAGAACATGTCATTAGTCACTCCCAACTGATATTCTTGTTATCTCTATAAAATCCTAAGAAAACCCTTTGAGTACATTTAAACCACTTACATTTTCAAGCCCCATCTGATTATTACTGTTAAGAATCTGGAGACTGAGAAAGACAGTATTACCCTACATATATGTATGATTACATGAATCGTGTGAATCTACTTTGTGTACAACCATAGAAATGAAAAGGTGTTTCCCATTTGTGTACAAAAAAAAAAGAATCTGGTAAGAATCAGCTCTAATAAGTTTTCACTAATACAGTATGGAACAACTTCATTATCAAAAAGGAAAATAAGTGCATTGGTTGATATAATCAAATATATAAACATTTTTAGTTTATAAATAACATGAAAAATATATTGGACACTATTGAAGGTGGCAAGATATCTACTTATTATTATGAAAATAAATAAATGTAAATAAGCAAATATGAATCCCTGTGTTTTTAATACAAAATGTATGGTAAGATATACAAATAACTGGAATTATGATATTTCATATGTAAGGGACCCAGATAATAAAGGTGGATGGGATAATCGTATTAAGAAAAACACTCTCACAGTCCAAGATATAATGAAGAAGTGATCATCACCATAGTGGGTAAAGCCATTCCATGAAATATTGATGGGAATCTCATAATAGAGGGACGAGGCTGATATACCTAAAGGCATTGATCAATCTTGACATCAATAAAAACAGGATGATGAGATACCACATATCTTCATGTTATAGTTTGGGTGTGAGAGTGTTTTAGTCAGCTTTTTTGCTGCTGTGACTAAAAGACCTGGCCGAAACAACTGTAGAGGTGGAAAGGTTTATTTAGGAGCTCATGGTTTTAGAGGTCTCAATCCATAGGCAGCAGACTCCATTCCTTGGGGATTGAGGTGAGACTGAACATCATGGTGGGAGAGTGTGGCGAAGGGAAACAGCTGACATGGTGATCAAGAAGCAGAGAGAGGTCTCTCCACTTGCAAGATACAAATATCTGCATCAAAGCCATGCCCCAATGACTCACCTCTTCCAGCCACACCCCACCACTTCTGTTACCTCTCAGTTAATCCCTATCAGGGGATTAATTCACTGATTGGATTAAGACTCTCACAACCCAATCATTTTTTTCTCTGAGCCTTCTTGCATTGTCTTGTACATGAACTTTTGGGGGACACCACATCTAAATCACAACAGAGGTGTTCCCCAAAAGCTCATGTCTAAGACAATGCAAGAAAGTTTCGAGGTGAAATGGTTGGATTATGGGTTGGGGTTGTGGCTCAGTGGTAGCGCGCTCATGTAGCATGCACGAGGCCCTGGGTTCAATCCTCAGCACCACATAAAAATAAAATACAGGTATTGTGTCCATATATATATATATATATATATATATATATATATATATACTAAAAAAAAAGAAAGAAATGATTGGATTTTGTGAGCCTTAACCCAATCAGTGACTTAATCCCCTGACAGGGATTAACTGAGTGGTAACCACAGTTGGACAGGGTGTAGTTGGAGGAAGTGGGCATTGGGGACATGGCTTTGGGGTATATATTTCTATCTGGTGAGTGGAGTCTCTCTCTCTGCTTTCTCATCATCGTGAGAGTCACTTATCCTCCACCACACTCATCTCAAGTCCAGGTACCCATGAGACCTCTGAAACCATGAGTACCAAATAAACTTTTCCCCCTTAAAATTGTTCTTGTCAGGTCTTTTAGTCACAGCAGTGAAAAAGCTGACTAAAATATCTTAAGATTTACTTCAGGATAAAGTATGCAGGACCAAATGGGAAGTATTAGTATGCAAAATATAATTTAACTTGAATCTAATCATGCCTCCAGGTCTAACATGCACTTTGCGGGAAATCCAAACTAAACACAACAAAAGAAGATATCAGCCAAATCTAGAATGTGAACCATTTTACAGGGCAAGATACCTATTTTCATTAACGAATAATTTAACAAAGGGGCACTTAGTGATTATTTAAGAATAAACGATACTTCCGGAATAAATAGGTCAAATGCAAAGCAACTATAGAGATATTTTAAGACAATCAAAGGAATCTAAACATAGGCTGAATTTTAGATATTAAGTACTTATTAAATTGGTTAGATATGATCATGACATAACGGATGTACTAAAAATATCCTTATAAGTTATAGATGCAAACAGAAGTATTAGTAAATAACATGATGAGTTGGATTTAATTTAAAATGCTCTAACAAAAAAATTAAGAAAGATATGATGAAACAACTGAAAAAAATATTGGTAATTGTTGAGTCTGGATGTATTGGATGTATGGGTTAATTATAGTAATATTTATCTCTAATTTGTATATTTTTGACAATTCTCAAGATAAATTGTTAAAAGATGATGGAACTCAGAATGACAAAACCAAGTAAGTTATATTCATTATAGGAAGCTAACAAAATGAAATGAGTTTTGAACTAGATGAGATTATATGCTATACAAGCATACAACCAAGTATGCTATTTTTATTTGAAATTATCCAGTATTTTACTTAATTTCCTCTTCTTTTATTACTCACTAGTTAATAAGCAAGACTTACATATCATGAAATCATTTCCTGCCTCCCTATTATGAAGAAAAGTTTCTGTGTTTCATTTTTGTGTAGACATTCATGTTAATCAAATTATCAATATCTGTTCCAATCTCAAATACTAAATATCATATAAAACAAAGAGTTGTTTGATTACCAAGAAGTCAGAGACAGGTCAATGCAGTTAGAGTGTGTTTGTGCAGACCTAAAGTCAGTTATGCATTCATTACCAAAGCCTAAATATGTAAGAAATGTTAATGATAATTGTAGACAGTGGCATAGTTGAGAGAAGATAGTGATAATATGGAGAGATGCAGTTCAAAAGATCATGAGAAATTATACCAAATGCCAAGCATAGTCTCACTTCATAGGATAGATAGTATGTCCTTGTAGGGAGATAATAGATACATTTTATTTTATTCTTTGGTTCCTTTTGCATTTCTTATTTTTTTCTTCCTTTTTTTTTTTTTTTTTTTTGGTACTGGGGATTGAACCCAGGGGCATTTACCTAATGAGCCACCTCCTCAGCCCTTTTTGTATTTTACTTAGAAACAGGGTCTCTCTGAGTTGCTTAGGGTCTTGCTAAGTTGCTAAGACTGGTTTTGAATTCATGATCCTCCTGCCCCAGCCTCCTGAGTCACTGGGATTACAGGTGTGAGCCACCATGCCCGAAGCATTACTTAATTTCTTTAACAAAAATATGTAATTTTTGAAATCAAAGTTAAATGGAAGAAAAGGAATGCTTGGCTCAAGTCTTCACTGGGGTTTATGCAGGGCCATCTTGGGGACCCTATGTACCATGTACTATATTAAAAAAAAAAAGTTACCTAGTGTCACACTTGCTGCATTGATTAATAAAAGGTGTTGTTGGCGGTCTCCTCTGTCATTGGTGCGCATTCAGTGCTTCTGGGAAGAGTCACTGCATGGGGGTTGAGTTGAGGTTCTTGTGATACATGAGCCTCAGAGGCCAAACTTGAGGGTTTATTTAGGGTTTTCCGTTTGTTCTTTGGATTTTTCTTTTCACTTTGTTTTGGTACTGTTTCTCCATTTACAGCCAAATCAGTTTTAATGATGTTTAAAACTTTTACTGATGACAAAGGGAGGAAAGGAACAGGAAAAAAAAGAAGAAAAGATTTTTACTAAGTAGTAAAATTTAAAACTGAACTATTTAAATGTTGCTGTTTTTACCTGTTTTTGTCCAAAAGTGGAACGTTCCCAGGGAGAAGAGGAAGTTTCCATTGGGTTCCTTAAGTCACCAAAAGCCCCAGTCCAAGATTCAGTACCTCCCCCACCCCCGAATTCTCGCCACGTTCCTTCCCGGTTGGTTGATACCAAGGAAAAGCATCGTTTTCATAGTTAGAGAGGATCGGTTGCTTAAATGAGTTCATGTCAGTGTTGTATTTGTGGTTTTACAATAAAATGATCTTTAGGAAAAAAAATGCAACAATATATAGGATTGTGACACCTCCGTTGCATTCCTGGGGTGTAGCTTGAGTTGATAGATACATGAAATACAAAGAAAAAGTGATCAAGATCAGAAAAAGAATAAGACACTCAGATTTGTAAATGTTCTATTCTTAAGGATTACTAAGGAATAAAACTATGTAACTAAAGGCAACCTTTGTAAAAGGCAATAAGAATTTTGTGTGTTGAGATATTATTATGAATCAGTCCATGTGCAAAGAACATAGGGTCAGAGACCTTTGTCTTTTCTTGAAACTGCACCATCCCTAGGAATTAGAAGAATATCTGGTACATAATTGGTACTTATAAATTGTGGAATGAAAGAAAAACGGAATGAACCTTTTCAGGCTCTCTAATCCTTTGAAATAGGTGATGATAGATTAGATGGATGGTAGAAAGGTTAAGTAGCTCTCATAAGATCATGGCCAGTATAGATGGGAGCCAGAAGTATCTTAGTCTAAAAATTGTGTGCTCTCTATACAAACTCACTGGAAGAATGTGTCTCATAATATTATGTGCAGATGTGTTGCTAGTGAAATTGTGATTTCTCTGTTGGTATCATTGGGAAGCAACCAATATATAAAGCAACCAACAAACACTTTAAAGTCAACTTTATTCTTGCAAATTATAATGCCTTATAAGATTATATGGAAATGAAAAATGTTAGCATTGTGATTGCAAATATAAGAAAAGAATCAATAAAAGATCTGGAAAAATATCTACGTAACATAATTTTGTAGGTATGCTAAATTGTGTCATACAAATTTGAGGACTTGTAAAACCTCAGAGAAAGGAAAAGATATTCCACAGTTTTGAAAGGACTGATCTTTAAAGTCATATTGAAGAACAGAAGCTATACAGTCAGGAAGACCAAGAAGATAACCTGGGTCTATTGTATTATCTTAGGGAATTTTTTCCTCTTCTTTAGACTTTATTCAAATCTACAGAAATGTGTCTAAGTTCAGTAGTCATATATTTATCTGCCGAACCCTACCTCAAACCTTTTGCTATCTGAAAAGGTCTACCCCCGTTTCTAGTAGACAAGGTTACAGAAACAACATCCATACTTTCCTGATATCACCCTATCTTCCTTTGTCATGTGTTTTGGCCCAGATTTGAGCATAAGAACCAAAAATGAGAGGTCATCCTCCATGAATTTTAACTAGAAATAAATCCAGTCTCAGAATGTAAGGAAATTGAAACCCAAATCTGTGCAAAAAGGAGTGATCTAGTCTTCAGCAAGAGAAAGGAATCAAGCAGACACACAAGTGGCAAAGACCAAAGAGAAAGAGAGAGAGTACCTAGTTCTGTAGGATGTCTCAAAATCCATACAGAAAATCCTCCCTCCTTTTCTCATTCATCTAAGAAACAACTTAATTATCTCTACGAAAAGTCTTATCTAGCTAGAACTAGAAAATCTTTAAAATTGTTTGGCTTTCACATTTTAGAATTACACAGGTTTTTATGTTACACTTATGAAGCATTATGCACATAAAACTAATTCAAAGGTGGTTAGAACACAAACCCTATGATGGTAGAGATGAATTCTTTTTTTCCCTCACGTGTCCTAAATGCTTAGCACATTGGGTGCTCACTGTATGCTGCATGAAGTTAAAAGCATATAACAGACCAGTGAGCCATCTATTTCCATATGTCAGTGGAGTCAGATTATAGATAAGTAGAAAGGTGGCCATGAATATAAATGTCATCTAGAAAGAACTAGGCAGCCTATGCTGAACCACCAATATAAAGAAAGTCAGGTTTAAGAAAAATATTTCAAAGGATTCTCATTGATTTTGAGATAAATAGAAAAATCCTTGGAATTGACTATAAAAGCCTGCGTGGACTGGCACCTCACCACATCATCCACAAATCTCTCAGCAAGCTCCCTGTCAAGTCAATGCTTAAGCCACTCAAGCTTTCTTTCATTTTTTTAGAAAAATATGCCAGGTATACTTACACCACAGAGAATTGTATGTGCTGTACCCCTATCCGCAACAGGATTCTGTCCCCACCTCCCTTGATTAACCCTTCAGATTTTAGCTTGATGATCACTCCTTCTGAAATATTTCCCTTGGCATTGTCAGGGTTAAAATAATTTGTTTCTTCATATAATTTTTTTTTTAAATTGATATCAACCTTTCCAACTGAACCGTAGGAGACAGGAGCTGACTCAGTTTTTACTCACTGAAATAGCTTTTGCTTTTAGAACATTATCCAGTGCAGAAGAGTTGCTCAATAATAACTTTCGAATTAATTAGAGAGTAGATGACTAAACACAATTCAGGTAGTCATATCCAAGATTAAGAAATAACTGTAAGATGGAGACGCCAGATGAGAGACAGTGTTAGTAACTGCAGTATTAACTTCTGGATTAGGGTCATGGCTTTGGCAAGTGAGAGTAAGTTCTAAGTACAGGAATGCAATTTGTTAGTTATTTTTAAGTATAAAACTATACAATAGATGTTTGTTATTTAAACATGACAATAGATGTTTGTTATTTAAAATTTCAAACAGATCAGAAGGGTAAGATTAAAAAAAAAATACAAGTTCCCAACTCTAACCCTACAAATTCTATGTCCCCTGTATAGTCACTGTTAACAATTTCCTTTGTTTCGTTCAAGAAAAATGCAAATAGGTACATAAACAAGCACATGTGGTTTGTATTTGTACATATAAATTGTATTACACAAGGTATCTTATTTTACCCCTACATACCCACTCCCACCCTACTCTTTTTAGACAGACTGATCTATATGGATTATATCACTCATGATCTGTTGCCCTCTGGTTTCTAATTGGATTTGACCAATGGTGAGCCCCAACAAGAGATTAGATGGATGAAGGTGAGTTGCATAGGAATAATTATCTCCCCATTCCCTTTTTGCAAGGTTGTTCTGCTCTTGTGTCCCTCCAGTGAAGGAACTGCTCCTCTAGAGACAATCCGCTCTATATGTTTCATTTTCCTTTCAAATCCTGATAACTTCTCCTTTTCCTCATCACTGTGGGCCTCAGAGTGGTAGGAACTCTGCTACTGCTGGATGCAGGTCCCTGCATTATTCCTTGTGATTAACCCATGCTCTAAAAGTATTCATCCAAAATTCATGTTGAACCTTAATCCCTGTTGTGGGGGTATTAAGAGATAGGGCCGCTTGGAAAGGGATTAAGTCAAGACTGCTCTGCTCCCATGAATGGGATTGGGGCCCTTATACAAAAGGTTGAAGAGAGCTCCCTGCCCTTCTACCATATGAGGATGCAGTAACAAGTTGTCATCTGTGGAACAGTCTGACCTCTTATCAGACACTGAATCTGCTCACACCTGGACCTTGATTTCCCAGCCTCCAGAAATATAAGTAATAAATTTATGTTGTTTATAAATTAACTAAGATATTGTTATAATAGTCAGATTGACTGAGTCATTCTATCACCTACTTTGTAAATTATTGCTTTATACATAAACTCTTTATATTATCCTAATTTTGATGAATCAGTATTTCCTGCTGGGGTCTTATTGATATTTTGTTTTATATGACTAGCATATTTAATTTTTCCACTTGCATCAGTTTACTGATTCTACCATGCAAATTTCTCACATTTTGACATCTCTGTAACTGGAATATATTTTATAATTAGTATTCCATCACGATCTAATAATTCTCAATAGTCTTACATCCTTAGTGGTACATTAAAAAGTGACACTTCTTGCAATTGATAAAAAACTATCATATGCCTTTGACCCCGTGCCTATCAATACAAAATGATATAAGCCAGGTCATTGGAGGAAAAAATTATCTGTGAGGGCTTCCAAGATATGAGACAAATACAAACATGGATTCAAGTTTAGTTACCTGGGAGAATCATGGTATCATTGAAAGAATCGGATTCTTAGAACACGGGGAGCTAGTTTACAGAGAAAGTAATAATGAGTTTGCAAAAGTTCACTGTGGATTTGGAGGGAAAACACCTGAGTTTAGATTAGAAGACATCACCAGGAATTGTTACATGATTTTAGAAAAAGCTAGTGTCCTCAGTTTGTTTGTGTCCTGATCTGCTGAGATTAGGTTGCCAGCAAGGTCAAGTTCTTTTAAGAGTCTCTTCTGTCCTGTAGATATCTGCCTTCTTGCTGTGTGGTCCTGTGAACTTTCTTCCTTATATGGACATGGAAAGAGAAGGAAAGGGAGAGGTGAAAGGGAGAGGGAGAGAGAGGGAGCGAGCAAGAGAGCTTTCTCTTCTTATAAGGCCACCAATCCTAATGGATTAGGGCTTTACCTTTATTATTTCATCTAAACCTAATTTCCCAAAAGTTCCATCTCCAAATCATCACATTAGTGTCTAAGGCTTCAAAATATGATTTTTTGGATGGAAACACAATTCAATCCATAGCATTCTGCCCTCATATCCCCAAATCCATGCCTTTGTTGCATGCAAAACACATTTATTCTATCCCAAGAGCTCTGTCTCTTAATTGATTCTAGGATAGATTCTAAAATATAAGAATCATGGAAAACGTCCTGGTAGAGATATTTGGTATCCCGTTATATGTTACTCTGAGGTTCAGAGACTGACCTGGGTTAGAAAAATAGTTCTGCAATTCATGTTATTTTGAGCACTAGGAATGGGTAGGACCAGCCAGGGAGTAAGGTATAACCTGGGACCAAACAGTAAAGAAGGAAATCCTGAAACAGACCAATGATATGCATATTATGCAGAGGAAACCAAACAAGAGTTTAGGGCCCAGTCTCCAATGTAAGAGGAAAACCAGAAGAGTAAGTAGTCACACAATCAAAGACAAAGATTTCTTAAAATGAGGGTAGTCAACAGTATAAGGTATATCCTAAAGAATGGAATCTAAATGTTATGGCCATTGCATAAGTTAACAAGAACATTTCAGAAGAGGGGTAGAAAGTAAGAAAGTTCCGCTGTAACTATGAGGAGCCAGATAGGACCTATTGTTGAAAAAGGGATTTTTTTTTAAGATGAGAAAGACAAATATGTTTAAATACTAGTAAACTTTGCTAGGAGAGAGTCAATGATGCTGAAACATCCACCAACAACAAATGTAAATGGGACTCTTTAGTCCAGGACTAGCAAGACCTGACATCTGTGAGGCACAGAGTAAATGAAGGCATCTGCAAAAACTGTTTCAGCTATCTTCCAACTTCCTTCAACCTCTGGCCTTATTGCATGCCCTTTCAATCTAAAGGGATGGTGCTCTTTCCTGCTTCACAGGAAAGAAAGACTTTTCTAAGTATAACACCTGAGTCAGAAACTAGAAAAGATCTGACTTCAAAATCATTCCAAATGTATGTGTGGAGGAAGTTAATGTGGTAGTTAAAAGGAGAACCTAAAAGGCAAACAGATTTAGTTTAGTACCAGGTGTCTGTCACTTATTACCTGAGCTTGAGCAAATTGTATAATTGCATTTGTTATCTATAGAACTGTGTGTATAGGAGTGCCCACCTCTGGCGATTCTGTATATTTTAAATTAGATGATACAGGTTTTTACCTACAATTACTATTATGAAAGAAAGAAGTGTTATTGAAAAGTGAATAAAGACCAAAATAAGACCTACAGTGGTCAATGCACATAGGAAAAAATATTCCTAGGCAAAAAAAGATTGTGAAAATATTCTTAATAATTCTTAATAATTTTCCCTATGACACTGACAAACCTTCAAAAACAAATAATACTTATAATTGACAAAGGTATGGAGAAATAAATACATACATACGTTGATATTTTTTCATTGGAACATAAATTGATGTACGAATATATGTAACATGTGAAGGGAAATTTAATATGATTTCAATATTTTTAACTCAAGCCCTTTGACCCAGAAATTACACTTCTAAGAATTTATCATAAGAAAATAACCATCTTCAATCAGACAATTCCACACAAGTATAAAAAAATGCTTTTTACCATAAAGTCATTTTTGAAAGAGGAAAAAACACAACCAATCTAATATCCTTCAATTGATTACTTAAACATGCAATAGGATGTTCAGAATATGGAATATTATATAGTCATTATAAATGGTGATTAATACATACATAGATATATGTTTATGATATACTGAAATATAAAAAGCAGGTTACCAATGTGTATGTGTATATCACAAGTTGAGTTTCTCTAAAAATTAAAGCACATTTATCTGTGTGTTTATATCCACATTTTTAAAATCTGCAAGATTTCAATTATTACTAGAATGTGACTCTACATGATGAGATTTTACTTAAAACTTTTCTGAATCTCTTCAATGTGTGTTGTGGTTTGGATATGAGGTGTCCCTATGAGACAATGCAGGAATGTTCAGAGAAGAACACTCAAGAGAAGAACATTCTCATAACAAGATTATGAGAGCTATAACAATAATTTGAAAGGACTACTGTACTGGGTAGTAACTGTAGGCAGGTAGGGTATGACTGGAGGAAGTTGGTCAAAGCAGGTAAGCCTTTGGGGCTATATTTTATCCCTGATGCCTTGCTTGCTCTCTCTGTTTCCTGGATCTCATGAATCAAGCAGCTTTCCTCCACCATGCCTTTCTGCCATGATGTTCTGCCTCACCTCACACCCAGAGCAATGGAGTCATCCAACCATGAACTGAGACCTCTGAAACTGTGAACCCCAAACAAACTTTTCCTCCCTTAAATTGTCCTTGACAGTCTTTGCTGATTTTTTCCTCTTTGTTCCTCATTTGTCTGCTTCTCATATCATACACACACATACACATATAAGCACACACTAAAGATATTCACAATAACACGTGTAAGCTATTTTATAAAGATTATGGGATCTTATTGAAGATAAGATTAAAGATCATTAGTTTATACATAATTGATTTTGAAGAATGGTGTTTAAACTAATTCCTGGCTTTTACAATGTATCTCTTCCTAAAATGCCTTGCTGAATTGACTAAAATTGATTAATTTGCACTGAATTGACTAAAATTGATTAATTTGCAAGAAATATTACATGTATTCAACAAACTTTTTATATGCCTTTAAACAAAAATTAATGTGCAATTTTCCAAAAGTGAGCAGGACAATTTATGAGCATCTTGTGGATGTAAGCATTGTCTGCTTAGGCAGAACTAAGTCACATCTATTCAGATATCTATTGCATCACATCAATTTACTCTGGAGACCTGATACTTACTTTGATGCACTGTGTGACTCCTAAATTCAATCCCTATCTGAGGCTCATTTTTCCTATCAGGTAAATGAATTTGGTGAATTAGATGATCTCTGAGGGTCCTTCCATCCATAGTACACTCAGTTCTCCAATAAGCTAATTATCACCAAGATACAAATGTGTAATAGGTTACTATGTCAACTTTGGGTCATTTGCAGTATGATAGTAGCTATAATCTCTCAAGAAAACCTGCATGAAGGGCTTGGAGAAGTCAGGGCCATCTTTTAATCTAATAGTCATCTAGGGTCCCTCAAGTACCAGGGGCTTTGTGATCATATATATTAGTGCATTTGCATTATCTCATTTGCAAAATTGAATCATTGTTTCCAAGAAGTCAAACATGAAGGTGTTTGAGTGTAGGTATTATTCTAAATATTTGCACTGTCAATGGTTAAATGTACCTGTATGTATATGCATATGTGAGTCTGTGTGATGAAAATGTAGCATGTGTCATCTAAAGCAGGTAGTTGGAAGTCAGATCAGACAGACTTGGTTTAACAATATGTGTTTTAGTGGTTATTGCTTTTTCTTTTGATGAAATGCAAAAGTGCCTCCCTTACAAAATCCTATGACATGAAAATATACTCACGTGGAGCATGCAAACTCACAAGTGATTATATCCATAGAAGAAAGACTTACTTCAGTTTTATGTAGATATATAATAAATATGTATGGTCACATCAAGTCTCCTTCATGTTCAAAATACTACTGACATTCAAATATCTGCTTTCACACATATACATGTCTTCCTTCTTCCCATACTTTTAGAGAAGCTTTTGTACCACTATATATGTGCATTTGTTTTCTGAAGTGATTTTACCTACCCAGAAACCAGAAGAAACTTTAAAACACTTTACCACCTACAAATTAGTTACAACTGATGTCCCCAAAAGGAAATTAACTCCCTTCTTAAAGTTGCACTTTGTAGTTCCTCTTCATTCACCAATCACAGTCAGAGTCATTAAGCACTAAGGCAGGGTCTCATTCAAGTCATTTACAAAGGGAATTAGACTAAATCAAGGTAAGTGACTACTTTTCTCTATCTCATCTAGAAAGAAAAATGTATTAGGTTTGTCCTTCAGTTAGGGACAAAAATTTGCCTGAGGCCACATAGATATGGAGAGAAATTAATCAATTTAGCTATTATCCTATCACTAATTTCAAGAAATCACCAGATATTCTTTCTGACTAATGAAGTCCAATAACTGCCTCAAGCACAATTGCAATTTTTTTTAGAAAATGTTAGTTGAAACATAATAATTATTCAACAGATAAGTCTCATACCAATCTAATTAATCCAAATATAAAAAGACCATATATGAATAATAGCACTATTTTAATTCATTATCATTATAGAAATGTTTAATTACTTCATTGATATCATCAAAATTTCAATTACAAAAGTAAAGTATCACTTGATGGGCAATTAAGATATGTTGAATTAACTAAGTAAAATATTTTGTATAATATTAAAAATCCAAATATTATTTGAAGTTTACATAGCAAAAAACTTATGCTACAAAAAATAGTCTAGACATACATAGAAACATGCCTAGATCTTAAAAATAATCCTGAGTGAATTAGTAAGAAATAATGACATAATAGCAGATACAGAAATTTAATGCATGCTCACAAAGTACAATATGCATTTTATTATCACTTAGAGTAAATATATACACACTTTATTATGATAACTTACTGGGAAGAGAAGTGGAATGTCACTGAGGAGTGGGAATGGAGGGGAACAAATGGGTAAATAAGCAAGAGAGTCCTGAGCAATTAACTCAAGGAATATAATCAAGTCAGTCCTCTATTCTTGATATCAAAACTTTTAACAGCCAACCCAAAATGGAATTTGAGGGATGATAAAGAGAATTTAATGACTGAAATTATTTAGTAATGCTGGAGTATGGAGGTGATAATTAAAGCAGAGTTATTTGGTTTTATTCTTGTACTATGTTAAAATTCTCTGTGAACAATGCTCTTCATTATTGCCTGTAGTGTGAGTGAACCATTCTTATTTCCCCACTCTTGGTAGGATAGCAAGAAGTGCCCTAATCGTTGTTAAGTGTATCACCATTATTTTAGTGCATAGGAAAGTCAGTGACTTTCAGTACAGTAAGATATATCACATAGAAAATATTTACTAAAAAACAAATGAGTTTAGTGTCTACACCATCTTATTTGATGGTGTATACAATCACCAAATTATAGATGTACATCAAAATGCCTTTAACTTACCTGTATTCTTACTTTTAAATTATTTAGTGTTGAATAAAATATTACAATGAATATCCACATGTATTATTTTACACATATGGTAAATTACCCTCTTAAAGATAAATAATATGCAAGAGAAAAGTTTAATTAACAGAGCATGCACATGTTTAAAGGTTTTCTTGGATACATTTTGCCATACTTCCTTTCAAAAAGTTTGGTATTCATTTGCATTCCGAGCAGGTCTACATAAAAGAGTTTCCTTTTTTCCCCTTCAGATCCTAGCTGGCACTGAGTATTTTTATTTCTTTAATCTTTCTTATCTGATAGGAGATAAATGTATCATTTTTTTTAACTTGCACAGATTCCTTTAAAGTTTTAAGACAAGGCTGAAGATATGGTTACAAAAATGCGGGTGCTAATGTGTAGCTCTAGAGATCACTTGATAAAGTGGTAAGGACCTGTTAGCTTTAGATCTTGGGAGGCACTATTGCTCATCTACTCCAAATATGTTTATTAGTTCTTTTTCCTTACTGATAGAAACTTTAACTTTGCTTGAGCTGAGCCCTATCCACCATGTGGCCATATGATGAAGGACTAATGAAACCAAGGAAAGTCAAAAATTTTCCAGAATCTGCACCATTCAGCTTTGTGAAGCTCCCGAAGCTCAATTCCACCCTCCATGGAGACATTCAAGGAAAAGAGGCGTGTAAACAAAATTCTGAGAAATCCCACAACCTATCTCAAATTTAGAGTGTGAATGAAGGGGAGACAGTATTAGTAAATCTGGCCAGACGCAGAAGTTTCCATTACTTTATTTATTTTTTGGTACTGGAGATTTAACTGAGGGGTGCTTTAACACTGAGCTACATCTCCATCCCCTTTTATTTTTTATTTTGATACAGGGTCTCACCAAGTTGCTGGGGGCTGTGCTGAATTGCTGGGATTGGCCTCAAACTTGCCACTCTTGTCTCAGCCTCCCAAGCTACTGGTACTGTGCCCAGATCCAAGACTTTAGAAACCCAACCCTGAGCCCCTCTTTTGTTAACCATAGTCTAGAAAAACTGCTCAAATTTGTTGCTTCTCAATTTTTGGCTGGGAGGAGAATTGAAGAGAAAAATTAAAAGGATTTTGAAAGCTCAGAACTAATTATCACCAGCAATGAAAATAAAAGCAGTTCCTGGAAGATGGGAGAAATGACATTAAAAGTCATTTAATATCTCCTCCCAATGCAATGGACCCTTAACCCAAAGCCCTCTTTTATCTACCCTTTGACTCTTCTGTTTGAGGTGGTAGAAATGTTCCTTGAAAGAAAAATCCAACAGTTAAAAATAAACCTGACTGGCCCTCTGACATAAACTAAGGCCTAACTGCTCCACAGTGAATAGGGGAAGCAATGTGAAGTGACAAATTATCTCTCATTAAAAAGGCATAGGAAAAGTTACAGAATGTTTGAGGAGACAAGATAAAGTCCAAGTCAGTCTGGCAATCAGTTCTGTTCAACGAAATAGGTCATATCTTCTGTTCCCCACACTCACTTCTATAGTCTAGAGGAAACTCGGTTCTCAAACTGTGCCTCCCTGGAAAGAAAAACATGTCCCCAACGAAATAGGAAATCAGTCAAGAAGAAGCTATCCCAAACATATCAAACAGAAATAGATGGAGTAGTTGAAGTTGTCCACTTTTAGTATAATTAAGATTGATAAAAAATGTATTAAGTCAATGAGTGAAATTCTTTGGATGAGGGTAGAAGAAATATAGTAAACAAAACTGATATTAAGTTCAAAGGAAAGGAAAATAATAATTCACCCAGAAAATGTTTAATACAATATTAATTAAATAAAATGGAAATTAATACACAAGAGCTCAAAATGAGATAAGACATCAGAGTGACACTTGAACTTTAAATAATGCAAAGGCAAAGAAATAATTGAAGATTTAAAACATTTAATCAATTAAATTGTTTATGAAATGTACATGTGATTAAATAATGTGTTATTTAATAATAATGACATCTAATTATGTAGAAATAGCAAGTAACTAAGTAGTCACAGATAAAAACCAAATACAGTTTTTATTCTTGAAGTAGAATTCCCAATGACTAGAAATGGAAATGGAATCAAAGGTATTATTATAAAAATCAGAATCTCCAGATCAAAATGTCACATTGTACTTGAAGAAAAAAGATACAAAATGATCAACATTTAGATATTCTGTTTGTGTTATTTAATTTCAAGAGCCAAAAGATAAGTGTTTAGTCATTCAGGAAGAATAAAATAAGGGAGGAAGATCAAAAACTTCTCCACAGAAAACTTCATTGTATAAAAGGACAATGACCATAAAATGTTAAATTTGAAAAATATAAACCAAACACATTTCCTTAACTCTGTCAAAGATTTCTTGCTTTCCATGAATACTTATTCTCCCCTTCTAATGTAGTAAAAGAATTTTGAGTTGAACTTGTGAGCATGAAGTTAAACTATACTTTTTGCATCCTTCCTCTTATAGTTAAATGTGATTATAAATTAAATACTGGTCAATGGAATGTGAGCTGAAGTGGTTTCATTTTGGATTACGCACTTGATGGCATGGGACATGTCCCATTTACTTTTCCCCATTCTTACTGACTCAGATGTGAACATCATGTTGGGCTCATATTGTGGTTTGCATGATGACATCTAAAAATAAAACGTGTTCTTAGAAGAAAATACTGGAGTAAATCTTCATGACCTTGGATTTGGCAATAAATATTTAGGTATGATACAAAAATATATGAACAACACAAGGAAAATAGGTAAAATGTACTTCATCAAAATGGAAAAAAAAAAACTTGTGCATCCCTAATCATTTTCAAGAAAGCAAAGCACCAACCTACAGAGTGCGTGAAAATATTGATAAATCACATATCTTACAAGAGCCTACTATCCAGAACATAAAAATAACTCATATGGGTCAACAACAAAAAGACTAAAAGCAAATAATTTTAAATGGTCAATGGATCAAAATAGATATTTAACCACAAGAAGATACATAAGTATATGAAAAATACTTCATTAGTTATTAGGAAAATAGTAATAAAAACCACACTCACTAGGATGGCCATAACAGCAGTAAGAAAAATTAGAATTAGCAAATATTGGTAAAGATGTGGAATGATTCGAACCCTAGGTTATTGCTGGTAAGAATGTAAAATCATTAAGCTACTGTGTAAAAAAGTTTGTTCCTTAAAACGTTAAATATAGGAATGTCATTTGATTCTAAATTCTAATCCTAGATATATATTCCATTTAAGCGAAAACTTGAATTCAAACTAATACATGCATACACATGTTCATAGGCTTATTATTCTCAATACTCAAAAGGTAGAAACAGCTCAAATGTTCATCAACAAATGGATAGATTAAAAAAAATGTAATACAGCTCAGAGGCCTGTGAATACATGAATGGATCAAGAAAATATGGTATATATACACAATGCAGTTTTACTAAGCCATAAAGAGGAATGCAATGATGGCATTTACCAGTAAAAGGAGGAAATAGAGAACATTATGGTAAGTGAAATAAGCCAGACTCAGAAAATCAAGGGTAAAATGTTTTCTCTCATATGTGGAAGCCAGAGCAAAATAAGGGGAAGGCAGGAGTAGGATACCATAAAAATATAGAGAAGATCAGTAGAATAGAAGGAGGAGATCAAGAGGGAGGGAAGAGGGATGGGAAAGGGGCTGAAATGGAGGAATGTGTTTAACAAAATCATATTATGTACATATGTAGAAATGCCACAGGGAGTTTCACCTTCATGTGTGTTTGGACAGCACCAATCAAGGTTGGATAAATAGATGAGCAAGGTGGGGCATCAATGGAGTGAAGGTGAGGGTATGGGGAGGAAAGGGGAGGGAGGAAGAAGCAGAGCCTGAAATGGAGCATGTCAGATTCCTTTCCTGTATGATTTTGTTGGGATGAACCCAGCTACTATGTAAAACTATAATGCTCTAGAAAAGTGTTAAATCCATACAATTGATATTTTTCATCCATAAAAGTGGAAGAAAGCATTGATACATATTATACTATGAATGAACTTTGAAATCATAACTCTAAATGAAAGAAGCCAGATGCAAAAAGTCACATGTTACATGATTCCATCCATATGAAATGTTCAGAATAGATAAATCCACTGAGGCAGAATACAGATGGTTGGGATGGAGGGAAATGAAATTGGGACAAACTGCTTAATAAGAAAGTTTTACTTTGAAATGATGAAAGGTTGTTGAACAAGATACAAATGGTGATTGTACCACATCATGAGCATACTGAATCCTGAGTCATTAAATTGGTTCATTTTATGTTATGTACAGTCCATCCCAATAAAACATGAAATATGAAAGAGGAAATATCTAACTTTTGACTCCTGGTAACTGGGAATATTCTCTTATTAGGAAATAAGATGTTTGAAGATGTAATCAAGTTAAAATGATGTCATATTGGATTGGGGGGACCCTAATCAAAAGAGTAATGACTTTATAAAAAGAGAGAAATTTGAATATAGATAAAAGAAAGGAAGACACCGAGGAAGATATTGCAATGGACAGGGCAGTAAATCAAGGAACACCAAGAATTGCTGACTACCAATTAAAGCTAAGAAAAGGCAAGAAAGGATTCTTTCTTGAGGCTCCAGAGGGAGCATAGGCCTATAGACACCTGGATATCTGACTTTTATCCCTCAACATTGAAAGATGATATATGTCTATATTTTAGGCCACTCAGTTTGTGGCAATTGGTTATAGCAGCCTTAGGAGAAGAATACAGATCTGGAGCAGTCATCATATGCCATGAGATGCAAGCATGTTGAGAGTGGTCAAGTAGTAAACTAGAAGGGGCCTGGGTGTGTTTACTATGCAAATAAAGCATATCTGTTCAGAAAGAATATAACCTAAAACAGCATCAGAAACAAATCGTTGTAAGAAACAGGAGTAGTATACAAAAAAGATATAAAATGAAAAATTTAATGAACTGAAAAATGGGCCTGGAATTTCAACTTTTTTAATGCAACCAAAATAAGTAATGTCACTGTGAAATGCAGTGAGTGAAAAAAATAAAATAAAATAAAATCACAGGCATCAAAACATACAGATGGTAAGTTCACAAAGAGTGCCTATCAAGCATAGTGAATATTATGTCTTGAACAAAAATAAGCTGTTGCAAATGTGAGTTTCTCCAATAACATGGCTGCTCAGCATGTTAAGTACATGACTAAGAACTTAATGTTAAATTGTGATATCTTCTTCTAGAAATAAACGTGACTATAAATGTTAAATTTTAAAACTCTAATTTCAAACTTTATGAAAATGAATTCATATTATTCAATATTTTCAATTCATATTTATAATATGAATCAATAACTACATGTAAAATTTGTTGAAATGTATTATAATACAATACTGAAAATAAACAAAACAATGATAGAGTACCAGAATTCTTCAAATATCTCAGGAATAGTGACCCTAAATATAAATAATATGCAAAGATTCTATCCATGTTGAAAGAATTTACATTTATAAATGGATGAATTCAGTGCCATCAGGCTACCATGTATCTGTGTGTTCTTCACCCAGGCTGGTGCTTATGAACTTAGGTTGGAAAAATTCATCTTTACTTTCACTGTCCTTTAACTGAAATTCAGCCTTTCCTTCCATTATGAATGGAGGCCAACATTAACAGAAAGAGCTGTATCTCTGTCACCAACAGAAATCACAGAAATTTCATATCATATTAACGTGGTTGAACAAGTCTTCAAATGTTCAGATTTCAACCTGTTGCTTGAACTTATTACATAATTTACCGGAAAAAGTCACACAGATATTATTGTATCAAATATTTTTTTCTGTACTTAGTTCATGCCTAGTGACTCCATAGATTTCTCAGTACCTACTTCACTCATCCTGAAGGTTAAAAAATAAAAATTAATAAAAGATTTTCCGTTTTTGCCAAATAAAAATTTTCCTTCTGATTCATAAAATTTCCTATTTCCTTGAATACAGTAGATCAGTATCAATAGCCTGGTCATCATTAGATAAGAAGTGAAGAATTAAATAGCTTTTACATTGAAAAATCATACTGCTTGAACTGATTTCTTTCAAAGATACTTCAATCTTTAAAACTGTGATGTCTTGCAAGTTTTCTGTGATTGGTAAATGGGATAATGTACACATGGAATGGTATTTGATATGCAGCACAAATGTGGTAGATACTATTGCTAAGAGTATTGTTATATTATGGAAGTTTTAAAAATTTGGAGTAATTCTTCACATCATTAGATTCATATAACCACATTTCTTTAAACCCCCAGATCAAAATGAATCTCTAATATGTGAAAGGTCAAATTCTTAAACTCTGCCAATGTTGTAGAAGCAAGAAAAAAAACAGCTTTATAAAAGCAACATTGGGAGTATAATATTTTGGTTTGTAATTAAGATTCTGGGGTTCCAAAATTCAGATATTGAATTATTCTCTGCCTTTTAGTTAAAAAAAAATGCTCACAGTATTGTTTTGGAAAAGAAATGTATTCCGAACGTTTTAAGCTGAAAGAAATGTGTTTTGAACATTTCTAGGATTCCCATAGTTCTATGTGGTTTTATTGAATAAGAAACTTTCAAGTCAGGAAAAACAAACTAAAGTTTTGGTTATGCCAATTATAAAAAATAAATCCTGACTTCCAAAGGCAATATTGAAAGGGAATTTATTTAAACTTTCTCAAGAGCCAGTTCCTTGTTGGCTGGGTTCCAATTTATTCACCTTTATATTCTCAGCATCTAGAACAACATATGTCACAGAGTACTTAATAAATGCATGTTGAACAAATGAATGAATGAACTTGTTTACTAGAGAAGAGGGGAAATTGTTGTGAATTCCCTCGAGACAATAAATGAAACAAACTGATAGAGGAAGATGGGTAGTCAGAGAAAAATCTAGACATGCAGAGAGCTCACTACAGGAAATTGTATTTCAGTTCAGATATATCATACCTTGGTCCAATCTCTCTCTGCATCAGCTGAGGAATGAAGAGGCAGGAGACTTAAGAGGAGGAACTGCTGGGTGATAAGGGAGGTGGGGCAGAAAACTAATAATTCTGAGCTCTTCTTTACAAGAGATACTCCCCTTTAGATGGTGTCTTGTGAACTCTTCAAACAACTCTCTGTAGCCTGAGCTTGCATATTAAGTGGAAGGAAGGAAAAGGGGAAGGAAGGAAAAGGAAGGAAGGAAGGAAGGAAGGAAGGAAGGAAGGAAGGAAGGAAGGAAGGAAAGGAGGAAGGGAAAGAAGGGTAAAACCTGGAAGCACACAAATGTTACTGCACATGCATCCTTGAATGCTCTTTGCCCTGAAACCATGAAAAAAAAAATGATGAGAGGAAGCTTAACTGGGAACAGGAAGCTCTGCAATCCCTTCTTTCCATTTTTCCATTATTCCATTACATAGTGCTTGCTGACTCTATCTTTTCTACCATCAAAATTCATAATAGGAAGGATAGAACTTGCCAGCTAGGGAAATACTTCCTCCTCAACTTGTTCTAGGAACTTTCTTTAGGCCCTGAAATGGGCAATCACATTTTCCACTTGCCTTGGCAAAGATGGTCTATTTCCTAACTCAACTTCTACTGTTTGATAATGTGATTTCTTTGTCATCACTCTTTCCTAGGAAAATGCCTAGTGTCTTTTTATGACATCTTCCAGTGCCACCCATGTAGTTTTTAGTCTCTGGATCACTGAGCAGAGTTTCTCCTTCCTGTTACATTCTGCTCGTAAGTGGCAGTTTTTACTACAACAATCTCGAAATGGTGACCCACAGACTATAATTTGGATCTCCAAGCTGTAATAAATACTCACCTTTAAGAGTAGTGATTGCTATCATTTATATATCTTTATTTTGACAGTTTAAGCTTAAATATTTGTTACCAGCTCCCAGAAGAGTAAAGGTCACATTATTTTAATTATAAGAAAAATGAGAATCAGGGTCTAAAACATCAAAATGGACAGAGAAAATGGCACACACCTGTAATCCCAACTACTCAGGAGGCTGAGGCAGGAGGATCACAAGTTCTAGGTCAGCCTCTACAACTTAGTGAGACTGTCTCAAAATAAAATAAAAAGGATAGGGATGTAGTTCAGTGATATAGTGCCCCTGGTTTTAATCCCCATTACCTTGAAATTAATCAATTAAAGCATCAAATGAACAGAGATTTTAATGAAAAGATAAAATTCATGAATCTTTATGTAGTTGAATACTATCAAACTGAAACCGAAATATGTAAAGTAAAACCAGGAAAAAACATAAGGAGAAATTGACAAAACCATACCTGTAATGTAAGTCTTTAACATATCTAACTCAGTCATTTTCTGACCAATTAGGTAAAAATCAATATTACCAAAGATATGAATTTTAAAGTTAATAAGATTAATTTTATAGCATTACAGCACACTATGAGCCAAAGACATAGAAAATACAGTTTCTTTCCAAGTCCCCATGGATCTTTTATGAAAGTTGAGCAATATTAAGATAGAAGAATTCCTCATCTCAATAAATTCCTACATTCAGAAATTGTATAGGCCACATTATCTGATGATGGCTATGAATTAGAAATAGTGATAAAATACAAACAACAAAAAATTAAATTTCTTGTTTTAAAAAGCACTATTTTGAAAATGATTTGTCAAAGACTTAGTGAAAACTAGTTATATAATATTTAGAAGTAATATGTGAAACATTCTATATTAAAATTGCTGAGATTTAATGTTTTTCTTATTAACTAAGAAAAAGGAAATGAAAATAAGTAAGCATTGCCTGGCACTGTCACACATGCCTATAATCCCAGCAGCTCAGGAGGCTGAGGAAGGAGGATCACGAGTTCAAAGCCAGCCTCAACAACGCAGCGAGGTCCTAAGCAACTCAGTGAGACCCTCTCTCTAAATAAAATACAAAATAGGGCTGGGGATGTGGCTCAGTGGTGGAGTGCCCCTGGGTTCAATCCCCAT